>JAPMOR010003818.1:88355-126375 GCA_026543865.1 Argiope aurantia | reverse complement strand
ATGGTTCAATTCGCTTACCATCCCGCTGTATTTAATGTTTTCTGAGACAAATGGCACCCTATTTTTCTGAAAAACGACCACTTTTTTACTATCTGAAATCGAAGAACAACCCTCTTAGAGCAGGATTTCTTTTTTTCCCCGCGAATCCAGACAAGTAGAAAAGTATTTAACATGCATTTTTCATTCATTCTAATTTTACTATAAAAATGAATTTAAATAAATACAGATATCGATCTGAAATGTTCAGCAGTTTTTTTTATCTCTGTTAAGTGTCCACTTAAATATAATTCGCAACTTTCACCCAAATAAAAAAAAATATATAAATTTATGCTTGTTTTAAAAGTATACTAGTTTTAGATAATATCCATACCTAAACTCTTCCACAGATTAAGAATTTTTTATTTAGATCTGAAAAGAAAATGTTTCCTCCCTTCTTGAAGAGAAGTAATTATCGTGGTTTTTATCTGAATGCTGCCACAGTAAAATTGACGCCAGATTTCTTTCCACATCAAAATGCAATTCGACAGAGCATCGAGTTAAAACAGTCATCTGAAGAAAATTTTACATGTTAAAAATAAGTAAAGATACAGGAAATAAGTTTCACGAAGCGTTTCGACTTTAGCTAGAATCGATTCCGTAGGAGCCTAATTCTAGAGCAGGGGTGGGCATTAAGTCGATCGCGATCGACCGGTGGACCGCCAAGACATTTTGAGATGTTTGCCTTTACTCAGACGCGCACACTAAAAGAAACATATTTATGGAACATTGCATTATCTTTTACCTCTTGAGGAAAACGAAGTTTTTCTGCTTCAAAATGACATCATTTTAAAAGCACGTTGTTCAGAACCTAAGAATAACTTTTGGAATCTAATGGACGTATTCTAGTTTTAAAAAACACACATATCATTTAATATCGTTCTTCGTTTATACCTACCTGTGTGAATCTGCATTTTCAACGACGAATATAATTGAGAGAACATATCGTTTCCGTCTCTCGGATGACCCCTTAGAATCCACTGCAATATTAGCAGTTAGTAATTTTATACCGAGATATTGGTGTACCGTTTGTAGCCGAAGTTTTCTACTAACTATAACTAAGAGAGCTAACTTCAGATGAAAATGATTTATTCCTTAATGTATTTTGAATTTTTTTTGTTTTTAAATGCATCATTTGATATTATTATATTTGTATCTTATCTATTACTATTTTGTTGGTACCTTGCTATTATTATTGTGTTTGTAGTTGTGTAGTTAAGTTCTTCATATTTAAATTTACATATTCCGCTTTAATATTAAGTTGTAATAAATATCGTGGATTTTTTTTAAAAAAAATAAGCTCACCACACCTACATCACTGGGTGGACCGCAACACCTTGAAAAAATTAGAAGTGATTCGTACTCTGAAAAACTCTGTCCACCCCAGTTCTAGAGGCTAAGCGACTATTCTTGCCATTCAATTCTATCCCGATGTCTGCTGCCGATCATGCGCATGCACGTTATTATTGGGATTGGTTATACATGTGACCAACAACTAACCAACAACTTTCAGTTTCTAAATTTTTAGAAAAATAATTACATTAGAGCCATAACTAATATATAATTAGTATGATCACCATTTTACGGACAGATAGACAAAAATAGAAAAGTAATTATACCCGAATCATAAAAGTTGAAACAAAAGGTTAAAGAAGACGCATGCATTTTACATTCATTCAATTTCTGAGTAAAAGCTATGCCACTAAAAATAACGAAGACAACTTGACTAACGCATTTAACGAATCGGCGACGTTTAATTAACTCATATGTAATATTTAAAGGAAATCATGCGGAAATTCTCGCATACTCTCTAATAAAGATCTTCTCTCCCTTCTTCCACAATAAAGTGTGAACCTTGATTAATGCCTAACAGGACATTGGCGAGAAATAGTTACGGAATACAGATCATTGGCATGAATGTAGCACTTTTATTGAATTATCATGCGAATATTATTCTAACATCTTTTTTCTAACTTATCGGAATTAAAATTTCACATGGAACTATAATTGCAGTCACAAGATCACGGACCGAATTTCCTTGACTTAAATTATTGCATTAATCAATCATTGCGTTTATATGCATGTGAAAGTGTAGACAGATTTGGTTGAAAATTTGATAGGGATTTACATTTTAGATGCTACGCTCGTATTCCAAATTTCATCTATCTATTTCTTGATGCATTGAAGTTATCAAGTTCACTTGCACTCAAATCTGCAAACAAACTAATTTCCTCTGGACGAATTTCGTTGAAAATTTGATATCAACAAATTCGGTCTAAATTCCATATACCAAATTTCATCAGTCTAGCTCAAGACGTTTTTGAGTATTATGTTTACAGACAGACGTAATGTAAAAAGTGTGTTTTTCGAGCTCAAGAAAGTCTGAAACTAGGATATTAGTCAAAATCTCAAATTCGAAATTTTTGATGATGCATTACTTTCTCTGTACAAGTAAGTACTCTGTAAGTAAGTGTACAAGTAAGTAAATAATGATTTAAATAAAAAGAATTAAGTTCCACGCTTTGAATGCATAATTTCACCCATATAGATAATTTTGGAAATATATAACTGCAAATTTTCAGAATAATCTACATGGGTTTATAAATCTATTTGGGCCTAGAAGAAACTACTTTATATTTTTTAATACATTTTAGAAACATGGTACATTAATTTTTTTTTATTTAAATCATTATTTTCTGCTTTTCAGTCTTGTGTGGGTGATTTTGAACTAACTTCCCGATGAGATAGCAACTTATCATATTACCATCTGTTCTTAGTGAAAAAGTTTGTTTTGAATAGATTTAAAAACTTGTATCGAAGTTGTTATTCATAATTTATGCAGAACAAATAAGAAGACAGACTGGAAAGCAAGCTAATATTACACTGTCATCCAGTTCTGAATTATGTTTAAAGTCTCAAGTCTCTATATCACCGGGAAGTTAATTTTAAAATGGAGTGCAAAATGTTTACAAAATGGACAAGAAAGCGACTTAATGGAATCGTGTTAATAAATTGCGCAAACGGATATGTTTTGCTTTCGTACTTTTAACAATAATAAGGATAATTGAAACAATGCACCGATCATTACGAAATATTTTGATGCACGTGCAGATCCGATTGCCACAATCCGCGTGTCATGTCTTTAGTTACCGAATTTTGACGGCAAAAGTTAAGCTGAAATCATCGTTTTTTTTTTTAAACATATACAAATGCATGCACGCAATACACGTCTGGAAGAAGAGATTTTGATTCATGGTGTTTGTGTTTGGCTGAATCATAATAATTTAGGAAATTATGCGCGTCTCCGAGTTTGCTTCCAAACGAGAGAGATGGTGATAATGCACGCACATTTAAAAGATAATAAATCTATTCTCTTTGTCTTCTTTAAAAAAAATCAGAAATCTGTTTCCACCCATTTAGACGGACACTCAAACGATGGTTGTGTGTAACTTGTGCTCACTCATTAACTAGCGCCATATGCGCTCAAGCATTATGATGGCTGCCATATTATAAAGTTTATCTTTGATTATAAGGTTTGGCGCATTGACACCAGATAAGCAGTCCATTTCTGTATGAAAATGACACTCCATATCTCTGATAACGGAATGGGGCTTCCGCAGATGACTGCTAATGGCCGAAGTGATTGCTGTTTTGAAGTGAATGAGGTTGAAAATAATTAATAAAATGAGAAAAATTCTATTTATCAGTTTATTCAAAAACAACTTTGCTGTACAGAAGGCATTTTTAAAAAATATAATTTTTATGCGCTTGATACTCATTTAATCTATTCAATTCAAAGCATCATTTTCAAATTTAATTTCTATATCTTGCATTTTAATTTTTATAACTTGCTTTTAAACAGAATAAACAAAAACTAATTTAATTTCAACTTTAAATGGATATCAATAATATTTAGTTCTTTCGCTTATTTTCAAAATTTTTTAACAGTGCAATTGT
The DNA here is from genome assembly GCA_026543865.1 of Argiope aurantia. Classification (NCBI taxonomy): domain Eukaryota; kingdom Metazoa; phylum Arthropoda; class Arachnida; order Araneae; family Araneidae; genus Argiope; species Argiope aurantia. The sequence goes on along the minus strand of JAPMOR010003818.1, from coordinate 122,382 downwards.
CATCCATTACATGTCAATTGAATACTATGGGGCAAACTACATCAGTTGTTAAAGTGATTGAACATATGAAAGAAAGAATGCTTCATTCATCGCGAAATTGATATATTAATGTATAGATGAAACACAACAAATGGTTTTTACATTCTTAAGATAATTAGTGTTCAGCATAATTTTGAAAATTTATATTTAAATATAAATAAATGTCATAGATTTATTATTTTCTTTCTATCACTTTAATGAATAGAAACACTTAAAGTTCTAATTCATCATCTATCATTATCTCAATTGTGTTGAAAACTATCCATTTCGTAGTTATAAATATTAAAAAAATTACAAACTATTTAATGAAACGTCTGATTCGTTATAGAAATTGACAAATAACAAAACCAAATCAATTCTTATAAAATAATTGTCAACGTCATTCAAGGCCTGATTTAAACTTTGTAGGCTCGAAATTACATAAGCTAAGAACTTCTGTGCAGTTTCCCCTGAAATGTTTTCAAATTTCTTCATTTACATTGCTGCCAAAAGCTCCAGAAATTGTGCAAATATGCAGGCCTTTTAATCATTTAAAATATTCTGGCCTTTTAATTCATTAGGATAAGTAATTTAGCTGAGAAAGAAAAATCAAGCAAGATGATCCTTTAAATTTCAATCTAAAATATTTTCTTTCTTGACTAACCAAAAATAAAAATTCTGATTACATTATCAAAGCATATACTATGGACTTATCGTTTCTATGTCCAATTAGTTCTTTTTTTAAAATATAATTTTTTTAGTCTTTTTTAAAAAAATTATTTAGTTACTAGTCCAGTTGAAGTTCAATTCAGTTGCAAGATTTTAAGAAATTTTTAGACTAATGGTTAGCTGAATACATTTTAATATCTTTTCAGAAATCAATACTGGAAACGTGCTAATGAGTACTTTTTTGCTAATAAGGCTATTTAAATTTGCATTAAATTCAATTATTCTGCAAAATAATAAGCCTTATTGTTAAAATAAGAGAGTACTCATATTAATAATATTCAAAATAAGAGCTACATAATTCTAAAAAGGCCTATTTTTTATAAGAAGATATTAAAAATCCCAGAAATTCTTTCAAATCTGAAATATATTATTTTATTTATTTATTTATTGTACATTTCATTCGGTTCTGATTCGTTTACTGTCATGTTTAAATAAATTATCCCATGTACGCTCAATCAATACGGCATTGCAAAATCTACATGTACTATTTAGATTCTCAGATACACTATCAGGAGTTAAAATTTTATTCGCATACAAAATAGCATATTACTACTAATTGTTCTTTCCAATTTGTTCTATGTACATATAAGCTAGGAAATAGTATACAACTTCATAATTGCTTTATATTTTGTTTTCTCTTCTACTTTCCTTAATTTTTTGTTAAAAGGAAATAATTAATTACCACGTTTGGACCATCGCATAGATTGGATCTTTATAGTAATATCAATTCCTTTAAATATTTAAGTCGTAAAGTAAAACTTATTTCACGTCTATATAAATGTGCTTTCTGAAATAATTTTTTCGAGAAAGCGCTGAAAAGTCCTATTTAAAAGCAAGTCTTTATATTTAGATATCATTATTCATACATTTTAAGGAGAAATGATATCCCTTTAGCTATCATTCCAAGTAGTTTCCTTCCTATCAAAAGCAAATAGCAAAACATGCTTATATCCTCAAAGTGGGATTTTTTAAAAAACTTTTTTTAATAGTTTTATTCAAATACTTTAAAAATAAGGTCAGATGATTAGTATGGATTTTGTTGGGAAGTTGCTTAGATTAAATCTCGAATCGTTGCTAGAATTTGATAACCAATTTAAGAGGACTATTATCTCTTCCAGAGAAGAGTTGGTCTGGTGGTAAAGTCTCGGCTTCGGAACGGTTTCGAGACCAGATTCCACCGAAGTGCCGTCGTATAAGCGGGTTTTGTGCACGTTAAATTCCATTCGCCGGGGACAAACGTCCACCCGCTGGTGTTGTTTGGAGAGGGAGTGACGGCGCAGGTCCTCGTCATCTGACCGCTGTTCAAAATTACTAGGTCCGTCCCAAAATAGCCATAGCGTTGCTTTAAAACTGGACATTAATATAACTAAACCAAAAAAAAAACCCAGAAACCAGCTATGAAATCAACAAATCCTTATAAATGAAATTGAAACAAGCTAGCGTAAAAAGACACCCTAAAGAGATATTAAAGACATCAAAATATTGATTTGAAAGCAAAAAAAAATTAAGACTGCATGTTTTTGTATCATACTTGAGGAAAAGATGTAGATTGATTTTTCGACGAAATTCGACTTAAAACAATTATGTATATTTATTTCTCAGAGCAATAAAAAGATCTTTACACTAGGTGAATAATTATGCATCGAATTACTTTTTGCAAAGGGTAAAATTAGATTTTTCATTAATTTATTTGGTTGTACCAATGAAACTAGGATTTAAAGCCAGATTTTAGTTTGGCTTAGTTATATTAAAATCCTGTTTTAAAGAACGTCCTGTTTTAGGGCAATTTTGGGGTGGACCTCGTAATCTTGTGGTGTTGGCAGACGATGAGGACGACACCTGAACTGGTACCCCCTTACCAAACTTCCACACCACACCAGCGGGAGAGCGTTTGGTCCCGCCTGATTTAACGTGCACCCAACCCACTTATACGACGGTTCTTCTGTAGAATCGGGTTTCGAATCTGAAACCCTCCGGTTCTGAAGCCGGGATCTTACCACCACGTCCCTGTTTAAAGCCAAAACATATATCCTGTCTTAGCTCAAAAATTCAGTATCCAACTTAAAATTCAATATTTCATCTAATGCATATTTGAATTTCATACTTGAAAATATTCTCTTTAGAGATATATTTTATTTAATTCTTTACGATTTTTTTTCATAAAATATATATCATGGATTATAAATAATAAGACATTTTTTACGTAACAGCACTATTTATAAAGTGATTAAAATTCATAAGATTTAAATATTTGTTTAAAAAAAAATATCTTCATCATAAAAATGTGATAAAATGGACAGTTTTTTTCTTCAAAGTAATGCATCACTTAAAAAGTGTAGAATCTTAAAAATGTATTTTTTAGTTGCTACAAATACATAAAACATCAATCATACACGATTCTTCTTAACGTAAGGAATTATATTTGAAAAAAGTAATTGAGTATATTTTACTTCTTACTAATATTGCTATTATTTATTTAAATATCAAAATGTTTAACCTCCTACACAATTGAAGTTCTGCCTCAATTATTTAGGAACCAGAAGTAATGAAAGAAATTTAATTTTTAATGATTTAATTGTAATATTCAGTAGAATCCTCTTTTCGAAGAAATTCACTCATATATACTTTTGTTTAATTCAGCTCCTTTTGCATTATCAGTCTTAATTAGATAAATATTAAGGGAATCGCACACTGCTAAAATGATGTATTGTATACTATTGTGATTAACATTCTGGTACTTTTATACTAATCACAATTATAAATATATCAAATTTTATAATAACAATTATCTACAATTTTTAGTGCTTACCTTTTAAAAATATTTTAAATTCTTTTTGACTGCATTTCAATTAGGAAAGTAATTACATTTTTTATTCAATATTTATTGCAAGTTACAGTCTTGTATAGTATGATATCTAAACAGACCAAGTAGTACGGAAGGAAAGGTTATATTTCCGTCAATAAAAATACACTGATAAAAATCTTGGTAAAAGAATATTTAGTGCAAAATGAAAATCTAATTTTTTTTAATATAATGACTAATTAAAGAAAATGCAATGCATTTATGAATAGGACCTTTGAAGCATTCTAGTTAAAATTTCATATTTTTGAAATGTAACATTGTTTGTCTTCATTAAGAAATATAAAGTTCTATTTTCCGTTGAAGAAAGTTATTTTCCAAATAATAAAAACTGTTATTCAATTTACATTATGATTTCTATACTGGAAGCAGTTTTTGCAATCGAAATATTTATTGATTGCCTTAAGGTAAGTAGTTTTAAAAACATGAATGATGTTTAAATTTTTAATTAGAAAAGATTCATATCTGTCAAAAATTCATATCCACTTTGTAAAAGAGGACACATTTCATCTTGATATATTTTTAAAGCGGATTCATTATTCTTAAGAAATCTTTTAGTAATTTTTTGCTACAAATTTCTTGAAGTCAAGCGGTTTACAAAATGAGTCATTTTGGGGAGAATACTGTTGTTTTCAAACACTTTTCACTTTTTCAGATGTTTCGTTAAAGCAACGGCATCTAATTACATTCTTAACGCCAATACGGTATTGTTGAAATCGACATCTAGTATACACAGATGGTGGCTTTACTTTTGATGTTTCAAAAATTTCAATAGTAGTATTCATATTTAAAATCACGTCAAAGCAACGGAGAAAAAAGCAGGCACACCGAACACAAAATCAAAAAATAAAATTTCTGTTTCTCGCATTTTTAAAGGGGATTGATTAGTTTTACAGCGGGGAAAAGAAGATTGCTCCGTGAGGAATAATCCTTAGACCATAAACCATGTCCCGTCAGAACGAGAAATATGCATGCTCTATAATTCCTATAAATACCAGCCGAGTTTTTCTGCGAATGGTAACCAAGCTCCAGTAAACCTACAAAAGTGAACGGTATTTGCACTCACTGGTTAATGAGTGAGCGCAAATACTATCCCTTAAGTTTCACTATCCCTTAAACAGCAGAATCATTTTTCACTTTTTTTTTTCTTTGCATGATTTCTACTATCGTCTTACTAATGGGCCGTGACCATCCGGTATTAACATTCGAAGTTCCGAGCGTTTTAAGGGCGAACTCACGAATAATCATGATGTTTGTCCGCAAACTGTACTTGAAATCTACAGTAGGATTAACGCCTTTGCATGAGTGTATGGTGTTGTCCTCTTCATCTTATACAGATTCACAATGATCAGGTCATTCCTCACTTAATCTAGAAACGAAGTTAAATCCACTTTGTGAATTTCTTCTCCAGTGTCACAAGAAAGGTGAATGCCGGATACAACTGAATATTTGTCAAAAAAAAAAAAATTACCCGAAAATGACACCTGAAGTATCTCTGACACAGAGATACTCTTCTCACTGCGGAAATAATTTTATCGCTAACTGGTTAATAGAGTTAAAGTGAAGATGAGCAATAAAATTTTTAAATGTTAATTCTTAAATTATTTTGTTCAACACTTGCATTTGAATCGCAGGTTTTTATCGAGAAAATTATTTCAGTATGCTCCAAAATAGAGAGTCCTGTTACTCAGGGTTATTCTAAAACTAAATCAATCCAGGATGAAAAACATTTTATTCGCTCCTTCATTCTACTTGGCTTTCAAAAATAAATAAACATACTACCATTTTTTTTTTTTTCTCCGTGACCATAGTCATTTTCACTTCTCTAAACCTAAAGGATCGCGCTGCGATAAACAACGAAATGAATCTACGGGAAATAATTTTCTCAATCAAAGAATGAAAACAGTCACCTGAAGCACAGAAGAAAAGCCAGGCTTTTGACTTGACCGGAAGAACGTTCTCTTTCCTCCGAGCGCGGTGAGCGAGAAGTGTGTCAGTTCTCTCTCTCGCGCCCTCACGGTGGCACACGATTTGCGGAACGGGATTTTCGTTCGAGTCGCCTTCCATGAAAAACATGACGGCCATCGCTCGCAGGTGGAGTGACATTGAGACTCTCAGGTGAGTGGAAAAACTTCTGATGCGCCGATTTGTTCTTTCGAACCTGACGGTACTAAAAGCGGTGAAACTCGGCTTTGGTTTGCTAGCGTTTCGGCTATGCTGCGCCAAATGCTCAGTAAAAAAACACGAAATGCAAAGGATTAAAGATATAAAGAATAGAAATTTAAAACGAAGCTGTCATTTACCCGGTTGACAATCTCTGCATTCTGTCAATCTCAGCCAGTGGCACTTCAATAATCCCGACTGAATGACATCGAAATAATCGAATCGTTAGTAGAAATGAGTAATAAGGCCCGAGGGTGAAAATTATTTGTAACTTTTAAATTTAATGACTATTTTATACTATTGACATTCTTTCAACTGACTGCATTGAAATATCAGTCGGTCGTTTCATTGCCTTTACTTGGGAGAGATAAGTGCTTGTGAATTTCCTTATTTCCACTAAAAAAAAAACTATCCAGATAACTGCAGTACAGATAAACGGATTTTGCAGTAGTAGCAGTAAGGTAAGCGTTAAAAGCGCTTCAGTCTGATGTGAGGAAAAACTATTCCGCATTTTGCAAAAAATTCCGTATCACAGATTGAATCACTCAGGGTAAAAAACAAACTCTTTTGCTGGTATTTATATTTTTTCTTTTTGAAATCCCCAAAATTGTGTTTTGAAGATGGTTAACTCCTTTTGCAATCCGAAACGAGCTGCGACACGGTGACGAAAAGGGCAGCAAATATCGATAAGTTATTACAAAGAATAAGAAACTTATTTATGAAATATATTACAGTTTGACTCTTGAAAAAATCTTAGTTTACATTACAATGGCTTCCTGAGGAAAGAGTTATTCAACTTTTTTCATTTTAATTACATTTCTCAACTACTTCCATTTTATATGAATATCTACAAGACATTGAAAAAAGGTTAATTCCTCGATTTGCATACTGCGTACAATTCTAAATGAATTTCAGATCGGATCAATTAATTTGATAAATAGTTCTGTTATTGATGTATTTTTTTAAAGTGTTCCACTGTTTGGTATTAACTGCAATGCAAATCTAAGAAAAATCATTCGTAGCAGAACGTTGTTAATCATTTGTGGTGCTTTATTGTTGTGAGCATAATTAAATTCAACATAATTTTTTTTTATTACAAAAATCTTTACTTTTGGAAACCGTCCCAATAAGATGTCACGGGATAGATTATATAACATTCAGCTGATTCACCTTTAAATTTATATTTGTAAGAAAGAACACTTATCAATTATTTTTTACATATCTCTTATTTTTCCTACGGTTAAAACTTTGCAGCTTTTAAAAGAGAAATAACTGGGTTAATTTTCGATTTTAATAAGCATGATATTTAAATCATTTAACAGATATTTTCAGTTTTTTTTTTCCCTGAAGAAAATAATTAGCATGAAATAAGCAAGATAGAAAAAGTGCAATATGAAAAGATACAAACTAACTGTAATTTTCACCGTGTGCTTGAAATTTTCTCTCATAAATTTTTTCACCAAACCTTCTCCTTTTGATAGAAGAGAATGTTTGGCAACGCTGCTTTCCCTAAATGGTATTTTCTTACTAAACGGCAGAAAAAGCAGATATTTTGTGAAGTTTTGAGGCCCTATAACATTTGCCTGTTGGCGACTTGGCTTTTTATTGTTTTGAAAGTTGACTGATCATTTCGACTGCGGCAGCATGGAAGAAAAGTGGGGTTTTTTTTTTTTTCTTTTTCTTTTCTACCGTTCCCGTTCCACAAACCTACTTCAAAAAACTCTTAACCTCTTTATTGTCATCGCTTGTGCTCGTCTTCATTTTTTTCTTCTCGATCTTCGATTTAGTTGGGAACTCTATACAATGCCGAATCGGTTCAAGATATTTGAAAATTTACAGAATTCCGAATCACTCGATAGTTCTGTCATGTTGTTGTGGTTCAACCATGACGTTTCCTAATGATTGTTGTCACAGTTAACCTCAATAGAATTAATGAAGAGGCAAATATTCTGTGATTGAAACGTGCGCAGGGGACTGAAAGGGATGTCGCAATCGAGCACGTTTCTCGGCACGTTTGCTGGTTTTTTTCCCTCAAGATTGGTGCCGGAGTATGTGAAAAGCGTTGGCTTTCGGTTTAAAGTCGCAGTAACAGATAACAATAAGAAATTTCATAAATTAATAAATTTTTAAAATCGGATTTAATAATTTTTTTAAATCGGAATTGCAAGAATTATGAAGTTACGTTTATTGGGCTAGCTCAATTAATAATAAAAAAAAAGAGGATTTTTGTGTTTACTAAGAATTCTCCGTCCGAGAATTGTTCAGAACTACGAGAGTTGTCAAAGTCCTCACAATTTCGCCATTGATATTAAGTATTAACCCTTTGCACTCGGATGGTGCCTCTCACTCACCATTCAAGATGGTGCATCATTTTGACAGTTTTTTTATTTTGATCTTTAAAAAAATACCTAAAGAATGGTAAGATCTAGATTCATTGTTTGGTAAAATTCAACTTAAAACTATAATAAATATTTTTTTTCATATCAATAAACAAGTTTTTGTGTTAACTCGACTAAGTTTGCATCACATTACTTTTCCGAGGACAAAGGGTTAATACAGTAGTAGAGATACTTTTTACAGTATATTCTATACTACAGTAGTAGATATTTACAGTACTAGAGATGCTTTCATGTTCTTCGAAAAATGCCGGCAAAAGAACAATTAGATGACCTCTATTGTATTCTTAATAACCTTTATTTTATTGATATATCTGCTTATTACTTGTGCAGAGAATAACATTTTGTTGTAATATTTCGACGTTTCAGTTGGAATTTTATTAAGAATTTTAACAAATTTCCATTGTAAATGACACTAAGATCGTTTCTCTGAGTCGAATATAAAATTTCTGTTACTACGTGGATGCTGTCAGCGCGTTTAACATTGGATTTCTTCAGACCTTAAACTCGAATTTAAGTTAATGTGATTCCTGTTCATTTATCTAAAAAGTTCAAAATTTTTCCTCGACTTTGCAACTGATAATTTTGTTACATAAAAACGCATCTACCATTGCATAATCTTTATGCGATAAGTTACCAAGCTTAAAGATAAGTTAAAGAGTCTATTGTGTAAGAAAATTGAATTTGAACAAATTTGAGTCGCAACAGCGCAGCTTATTAACGATTGCAATGTCTACAACAGCTGTTGAACCGAAAAATTTTGCATTATTTACAGTTCATATGTTCTTTGCCAACATTCGGATGAAATGAATGACTCAGAAGGAACTAACAAAATCATTCTTTGCTACGGAATTATATTCAGCTGATGAATATCGGTTTACATGGGGATATATTGTCCGTACTGTAAAACTGTGTCCGTATTACAAAACTAATAGTTATTGCGGCAGAATTGAGATTAGAAATCGATCTGCCAATCGACTGAGGTCGATCATTCTTATGCTTCTGCTTAGAAATAAATTAAATTGTTTTAATGATTATTTGTGCACTCGCTGATCTCTAAACATAAATTATATTTAAAAGATCAGTTTGAAAACAATTTACTTGGATTTTGACTAAATTGTAAGTTTGCATACATTTAAAACCCCTGAGTAATGAAAAAAAAAAAAATCGGAACAAATTTTTAGTTATTTCACGATGATGATGTAATTTTTTTTAAACTTCTGATGAAAATTTATTTCAAATAAATAAAAAATATTTATTATTTTCTTCAAGGAATCTGAATTGTAAAATAAATGCAATATTATCTAAAAAAGAAAGAGAACTGAAACATTATTATAATAATGTTCATTCGCATTCTAGCTTCAGCCTTTCAAAGGTTATAACAGAAAATTCATTTTAAAATTCTATAATTTATTTTTAATTTTAACTTTTGAAAGCAATGATATCTGTACAATGCTTTTTAAATCGCACATATTCTTCATACTTTGCGACAAACATGTTTGTAAATTCGCTGGAACAAGCACAATTGGTATCATAATAAGTACGAAAAATAGTGTGACATTGAAAAATATCAGGCATCGAAATAGTTTTTGCTTTCTCTTTTTCCTTCCAAGTGAAATAACAGCATGTGTTCTACTCAAGGCTTAGATAATGAAAATGCAGGTGGAAAAAAAGAAGCCACAAAAACCAGTTAAGCCATGAATGCTGCCTCGGGTTATTGAAGTTCATCAACCCCAGTGAAGACGCAAAATTACGAAGAGAAACAATAAAGTTGATAGGCCAGCGCTCATTTTGAATATTGTTCAATTGTTTACTGAAAATTTAAAGCGAAGGTACAATTTTGACAAAGTCTTTCTTTGAGTTGTATATTCAATCTATTTTTTCCCTTCGTTTCAGACAAAACTAATTTTGAAATTTGCACAAAATGCTGCTTCAAAAAGAAATTAATCCGATGCAATCAAATCTATTCAACATGAAAAACAAATATAAAGCACACAAGAAAAAATATAATCAATTACACTAATTACTTTCTATTCTAAAATTCAACTGTAATCTACAGTACAAATTATCTTCCACTTCGCGTGCATTTTCTTTAGTCTATAAACTACTTCCATTCTGTTACTGCCAGATTCACAAGCTTATCAGATAAAATCAATGATCGAGTGAATAAATTTATTCATTTAAAAATTTCTAAATAAAAAAATCTTTGAAATACTTTTGATAGAACTCAAATTATAAAAGATAAGAAATTTTCTAATTATGATTTCATGTATAAAGAGCATCATCAAATTTATAGTGCAAATTGTTCGAATTATAGTTCCACGTAACAAATGTGTTTTATTTAACCTGTTAACCGGGTAATTAACTTATATTCCATTCGCTTTGCATTGAAATATTTCGTCATATGCAGTTAACAGGTTAAAATGAAGTGAAATTACATTTATCCATTTTCAATTTACTTAGAGTTCTGAGATTCAATGGAGTTTAATTCTTCTGTAAGTGATTAGTTGATCTTTCTTACTTTCTTTTTAGTGATTAGTTGATCTTACTTACTTAGTTGATCTTTCTTTTTCATCCGGTTCTTTCTTATTTCCGGTTCATCTCAGCAATTAGCAATTAAAGATTGCGAACAGCCTTATAATGTATAATACACCAGATTATTTACTACAATATACCTAAAAAATCTGTGCATTGATTTGCTTACAAACAGCACAAAAAGATGAAAATAAAAAAATACTGGTGGTTATCTTTATTCCTTTTCAAAGCTAAACTTGTGATGAACAAATAAATAAGTAACTACAAACTTACTATTTGTAGAAGAAATGAAACTTATTCGAAATCAAGAACTTAATTTTCTCAAGCAAATAATTACTTTAGCGATTTCATATGTTTTATGCCACATTATTTATTGATATAACAGCCGTCTTTGGCGACTAGCTTCCTCGCTAGGATTATTGATTTTTTTAAAATTATTAAATGATTAATATGGAATGCATTTTTAAAAAATTTCACTTTATTTGATGCGGCTTAAAAATAGGACTTTAACTGAATCATTCTGCAGCAAATTATTGTGCATATATTATGAAACACAGGCGGAAGAGAAAATCCTATTTCGGAATGAATGATTAAAAAGCAATTTTTTAATCTCAGTTTGATCTGGCGATTGAATTGAATATTTTGATGGATGAGCTTGAATTTCATAACGTTAAAAAAACAACCGAGGCGAGCATTGGGCACTTTTAATAAACATTTTTCAAACCAAACCAACCCTAACATTGAAAGCATCGAAATATTGTAAATTAAACTTGATGAATTTATTAAGAGTAAAGAAAAAAAAAACTGCACAGAAATGAAATCAATACCATTAAGGAGATAATTTTTTGAGTTTTAGGATAATGCAAAAACCTTTTTGTGAATTTATAGTTTTGGAAGTCATCTGTTTCCAATAAGTAAGTCATAGCGAGTATCCATAGTAATGGGTATTCCACTATTTCCACTCATGATTATTAAACTTTGTGTTGTTGTGCAACTGTTGAATTAAGTGCATCTGTAAAAACACTGAATAAAGCAGTCTGCTGAAACATATATCGATATGTTTACATTTCATTGCTGCCATTCCGTAATAAGTAATAAGAGCGATTTCTGTACTACGTACGTCAGCGTTTCATATGTATAAGATAGTTATCATTAAAATTTAAATACTCTTACAAGCAGAGAATAACAAAATGGTTTCGAGTTAAATTATTATTTCATGACGCTTAGCTTTTGTTTAAATTATTTAAGATAAAAATTTTAAGATGATCAGCGACTTTCTCTGTTGAAATTTAAAAATCATGAGATCATTGTAGGCAATGTGATATTGTATTAACGATTTCTTTTTTCTCTCTTTTCACACTTGCAGTAGCTGCAGCTACATCGATTTGAGCATGGCACACAAGAAAGTGGACTACAACAATGAAGAAAATCGGAAAATGATTCTGAAAGAGGTAAAAAGAATATTCTTTGTCATCTCTCTCAGTCAAGTTGTAGTAAAAAATCCAACTTATTCAAAAAAATAAATAAATAAATAAATGGTATTTTCATTTTCGAAACTTTTTTAAAAAGTAACATTCTTCAGAGCTTTAATAACTAATTTATTTTTTGCTGTAGTTAAAATTCTTCTTTCACTCATTTTCTTCCAATAAGATTCTCCACAAAATGCACTTATTAATCCACTTCCTACTTGCTTTTTTTATCTACTTTAGCGAATATTCACATATTTTTGGTTCAAATTAAATGTTCGAACTCATTACTTAGGTACACTATATTATCAAGAGTATACATACACTTTCAAATTTGAACATTTTTCTTCTTAAAAAACAAAATTTAAAAACAAATTTCACAAATCCATGAAAATTTAATTGAAATTGGCGTACTAAACTTTTAGAACTTTGGTTTGGCACACAAAAAGTTTTAGAAGATGGATCGGAAATCGAAGAAGGAAAGACTTGAGCCACCTCCTTTCACGGAAATCTTATAAGGTTTTTAAAACTAACATTTGTAGACATTTTTGTTTGTTTTTTGCTTACGCAGCGCTTATATGCATTTTTGTTATAACAGTGTGAATAATCGAGAAAATAAAAAGTATTGCAAGTAAACCGTCAAATTTTGAACAAAAAAAAAAATTATATAAGCATATCTATTCGCTTTCTGTGTGTGTTGCTTTTATAACTAATAGACATCTATCTCCATCAGACTGAATTGCTTCAGATAAGGAACGCCCTTTCTTCTGCTGAATTTAGAAAATTTGAGAGAAAATAATAATAAAAAAAAATTCAGTCAGCAATCTGGAACAGCAATCAAAATTTTTAATGCCAAATGATTTTATTTTATTCTGATTGACAGATTAGTAGAAAAGCAACAAGTTTATGTGGGAAAATACTAAAGATAAAAATTAAAGACATTAAATTCCTTTTTATTTTTACTATTCGAATATTAAATTGGTGAGTAAGTCGATAAAAGCATTTCATTAAAGCAATTTATTAAAATTGCGATTCTGAGAGCAGAATTTTGATGATAATTCCTCGGCTCACGCGCTTTTCATTTGACTTGACTTGTATCATGTTTATAAATATAAAGTTTCGTACTCGAGTTTTCGATACCACACCTTTGGAAATTCACAACTATCTGTTTTCGAAGACATCACTTGACTGTTTAATTTTATTAAGTTTCAATTCAGTACAAGAGGCGCCATTTGGGAGCAACTTTGAAGAAAATGAACTATACTAATAAATCATAACTCTTAAAAGTTGCAAATAATAAGCATAAGAAGTTTTTAAAAAGAATTCCTTTACTAGTGTATAAGACGTAGAAAATATTTTTTAATTGAAAATCTAGAAATCAAAGCAAAAATCGTAAAAGCGTGAGGACCTGTTAATGCACATAATAAAATTAATGTAAAAGTGTAAAAATGAGTGTAAAAAGAATTAATGTACAAACTGTGGAAAATAACTTTCATTTCAAAAATATGAAATAAAAGCATAAATTAAAACAAACGAGGCACTAGAAGCAATGCAATAAGAAAATAAAGCCAGAATAAACATCAAAAGAAGGAATTTTTTTAATTATTTATTATATTTTAACAATTCTCCGCACTTACATGATTATTATTTTAACCTCAAAATTTTTGGCAAAAAACTATTTTCTGCATGTTTTCTCTGCTTATAATAAAGCTGAAAATTGTTTTTTGGTGACACAACTACAGGACAAATCGTTTGACCTAAAGTTATTAAACTTATACTTACCAGGTGTCTCAAAAATGATGGATTTTGAAAATCATGTTCTTAAAAAAAGACAAAATGTGATGAAAATGTATCGTTTGCGACCTTGCGCTTGGGAAATGAGGGAATTTTATACACCTAACGACAAATTGAGAGTCACTGAATAAAGTAAGCTATGAGATTAAAAATCTTATAAGTACAAGAGAGGAAAAAATGCTATATATTCAAATTTGTTTAAGTTAAAAAAATATATATATACTTTTTTTTTCTTGGCTCCCAAATAAGGGAGGGAGAACGGCGCAACTTAAAACATATTAAGTTAGCTCAATTTAGCAGGTAGAGGATTTTCAAAACCAACACATTTGGATTTTTTTTTTTTTCATATTTTGATACAATTTTTGGAATTTCACTTAAATAAGTATTACACAGCTGGAAATACCTAATTGAAAATTTTCATCGATATCTGCATTGCTTTTCGAAAAAATTCAACTTCATCGAAAAATGAGAATTAACTGTGCAAAAAATCAATCCTGTTAGATAGCGAGACGTTCTCAAACAAACATTCGATCAATATCAGACAATAAGCAAAACATTATTTTTACGAGGGTGGCTTGAATTACTGGAAAAGTCATCCAGGCAAAATAATTGAGATAAAATAACTTCGAATTTAACTTTCGATCTTCTCCAATTTTTTTAATGAAAATAGACCATTATATCATTTAAAATTGTATCCAGCCTTTTTAGAACAAGTTTTTTTTTATGTCTTCTTATTCTGACAGATTTCAAAAAATACTTAGAAGCATTTTTTGATGATTTCATTTTATTTCCTGATGAAGTTGAAATTTTTCAAAACATATGTCAAATTGAAATTTTCCCCAGGTACTTTCTCCTGTGTAACATATATTCCAGTGAATTATCAAAAATTTCCTCCAATTAAGCATAGTTTTCCCCCCCAATTTAATGCTGTTTTTACAATTTCCTTAACGCAGTCTTAATTATTTTGATGTTCAACAACCAAATTTTAGAGATCTTTTTTTCCCCCCCAAACCTATATTTTTTCCAAATTCTTCATCTCAGATTAATAGCCTTAAATTTAAACTCTAATATTGACTAATTCTTTCACACTCACGTTCAGTTATCTTTTGACACCGAATTCGAGAGAATGTTGTTTCTTTAGCATCAAGAGTTTTTATTAGCACTGCTTTCAAGCATTTCCTTCATGAATTGTCACTTTTTGCAGTTTCGGAGAGTCTTGAAAGACATCTTGCAGCCCCACCACGACGACGAATTCCTCCTCAGATGGTTGAGAGGTAAAGAAATTCCTCCCATTCCGTTTTTTTCTTTTAAATATATATTTGTAGATGATAGGGATTAATTCCTTATTCAAAAAAGGAGAATAGTAAATCTGTATCTGAGACATTTAAAAAAAATTCAGTTGTGTATTCTATTTTCAGGTAGAATTATTCTATCAGCTACTAAATTATTCTATATATATATAACATTTATGATTTTGACATTTCAATATTTAAAGAGTAAAATGTCTTAAATATTTTTTGACAAATTCAGACATAGCAGTTTTCGCGGAGAATTTTTCACTCTAACACAATCTCTTAACCAGTTTATTTTTGACGAGTCTATTCGTTATGGAAAAGGTACAACATTTTGCGTTATGACTCGTTTATTCGTCAGGAGTGACAATTCGCAGTTTGAATTACATTTTTAGTAAAAACTCAAACATATTTGTAAATTTTAAGATGTTTAAAATATTTTGAGGCCAAGTCGAAATCAAAGGAAAAATAAAATATTATCATGCGGTCTACCATGCTTTGCTCAATACTATTCTCAAATAGCAAATTAAAATAGTAAATTAATTTTTATGTTTCTTTTCGTTCACATGCAAAAAATGCCTGTTTAGTTTAAGTAAAATAAATATGATTACTGAAGTAAAAAATTAAAAGTGATTTCATTACAGCATAATTTCATATTGTCACATAGAACTATAGTATAGAACTCAATGACACACACAAGAGGTAGAGCTAAACCAATTTATTAACTGAACTCAGAACTCAGTGACTGTCAAATCCTCTGCTTTTACACAAGCAGAGAAAGTTCCAGAATACTCTTCTGGAGACACTAAGAAAAGTCCAGAACACTTGTCTGGTAAACTAAAGAAATGTCCAGTATCTTCTGGAACATGAAATAAAGGAAAACATAAAATCAAGTATTTACATATACTATTAATCGCATTGTCTCTAGCGGGATTCGAACCCAGGTCTCTTGAGCGCGAGACCAGTGCCATAACCATTCGGCCATGGAGATTCGACTGTCTTTCTTCAATGCGGCAATATTACACATATTCTGTGTTTGACAAGTATATTCGTCATCGCTAAATTTTTGCGACAGAATTTAGATACGCATTTTCCGAAGAAGGCGAAACAGTTAACTGATTAAAATTAATGCGATGGATTATTTCATTAATCATTTTGAGAGTTTCCTGTGAAAAAAAAGATAGTTCTTAGCACGTTATGTAAAGCTTTCAGTTGAAGAAATAACGACAGCAATGAAGCAAGTAAAGTAGCATTAAAATAAAAATAAATGAGTAAGAAAGAAACACGTTCGTCTCATCTTCCAGAGCACATACTAAAATATATTGAAATTGTTTCTTTGCTATATGGGGTGTAAAAATGAAGAGTACAGGATGTATTCTTTAGGTTGCCCAAATGAAAAGGGGACAAGATAAATGAAAAGAATACTTTTATTGGAAATAAAAATAAATTGATATGTGTGTTGTAACACAACTCTCATTGTTTAGGTAACAGGTTTATGCCTTAGCTGTAGAAAGATGGTAGTTGATTCTTGAGGAAGTAATGCACAGTTTCCTTCGTTGTCCGAATGGAAATGTGTCCCCTCTAATACTGTCTTAAGTGACACAGAGATGTAAAAGTCAACTGGGTGACAAATCCAGTCTGTACGGCGGGTGTTCCAACACTTTCCAACGGATTTTTTTGAAAGTCGTCTGGGCTTCACGTGAGACGTGTGGGAAGGCATTTTCATTGAGAAGGATCACTTGTTGTGTGAAAAGGGCTGGACATTTGCTTTTGATTTCTTTCCGCAGTCTCGTCAGAGTACTGCAGTATTGTGTTGAATTGATATTGTTTCTTAGGCCAGTTAATCAACCAAGAGTGGTCCACGGCAATTAAATAATTTAGAAACCGCACAACCGCTGCGCTCTCTGCGCATCTATGTATAGCACGAATTTACTTTTGACCAGTTTTCTGTAGCATGAATAGATTTCACTTTTGGATGCTGTATGCAGTACACACCTCCTACCGCGCATTATATATCTTTTCAGTAACGCTGCTATAGCTGCAGTCATTCTGACCCACCACAAGTGGCCACTTTTCATCTGAGCAACCCAAATACATTCGATTATTCTGGTGCAGGTCACCTTAGTAATGATTTTTTAAGTGGTTTGTCGTTGCAAATCAGTGTAGCTAAAGAAAATGCCAGTGAAAACGAGGGCTTAAAATAAATGGTGCGACTTCAGCTTTGCTTTAATTAAGGAGATGTACAACAATTCTGTGACATGCATTAACCAATAATTATTGTGGCAAATGAAGTTTCAATATAAACGTTCACGATAAAAGGTACGCAATTCTCCCATTTCCAATGATTTTAAAGAAAATCATTCCAACATTGTTGTAAAACTCCATCCTGGTTTCACTGTCCCTTTTTTTATCGGAATTTTCTGACTCACTTTATATCATGCGACATCTCCGCCTTTGTAGCTTCTCGGAATCCTTCTCGGCCATTCGGTTTTTGTAGATACATAAAGGAACTGAAAATATGTGAAGCAAACCAATAATGAATTTTAGTAGACACGAATTTTCGTATAGAATCCCGATGTGCACTTATCCCTTATAATGTCTGAAAACCAAGTCAATGGCCATTGCATGAATTATATTTGAATGCATCAAATAGCAAACGTTCTTTCGCCAATAAAAAAGTAAGATTACCTTCGAGGAGGTCTTGTTCATCTCTTTTATTCGAAAATATTGAATCCATCCGAAATCATTTAATTTCAATCCTTCTTTCAGCCCGGGACTTCGACATCATTAAATCTGAGAAGATGATCAGAGAGGTAAGCAATAAAAATTTTTCTTACAGCAACAAATAATATATCATTCAATTATCGATGGTATTTAAAAAGCATTATTCACTTGTTTTCATTTTTCTCATTATTTCTTCTAACTATTTTAGATGCGAAGCGGATATATATATATATTACGTGCTTGCATATATTTTAATCAGCGACATCTATAGGTAATCATGCAAAGTTTCTATATAAACGACAATGTTTTTGAGTTTTACCAATTTACTATTACTTTATTGTTATCCTTTTGAAAGTTTTCCATTTGCATTCCAAATGGAAAACTTGGAACGCTCCAAATTGAAACGTGGAACGCTCCAAATTGCATTTTCGACATTCATTGCTTTTTTTTTTGGTTTGATTTGAAGAAATCCGCTTGCGAAGCCCATCAGACACTTTTAGAAACTTATGGTGATACTGCTCCGTCATATTCCAATGGTCGGTTTTGGTTTCAAAGATTTAAAAGTGGGGATTTCGATGTCAATGACAAAGAACGGCCTGGAGGACCGACAAAATTCTAAGACAATCAGTTGCAATACTTATCGGACAAAAATGGAAAAAAGTTATAGAAAATAATGGAAAATATTTTGATTGATATATACTGTACCAATTTTACTCAATAATGCCTTTTTAAAGTGAAAGAATGATCCAAATACATGCAAGCACGTAATACAATATACTTAGTTAAGAACTTAATGAAAAGAATAATGTTGATTTTCATTTATAAGTTTTCAACTTTATAATCTGAATTCTTCCACAAATAATCGACGCAAAATGGTGGATTCTAGGTAAACACTGAATAGTCATTGATTTTACTGAAAATTATTTTTTAATTCAATATTGATTGATTTAATTGAATATTAATTGCTACCTAGATTTCCTTAGACTTATAATATTAGAAATTCCATAAACAATTTTCGAATAAATAAATCCTTCCGTTCATTGCATGTGTTTTTTTTTTGTTTGTTTTTTTTCCATTGCAGAGCTTCAAGTTCCGCAAAAAAATCGGTGCCGATACCATCCTGACGGAAGCTTACCAACTACCAGAAGTAAGTGATGCATCTATTTTGAAGCTGCCAATATTGATAGAATCGGGAATAATTTTATATAAACCTGAATATACGGTTTTACAGCATATAATCTGGATATTTTTAGAATAATAACAAAGATACTTAAAGATTGTCCAAAATTTTATTAAGATTGTATTTTTCATATCAAATCGTCATGTCACTTAGACCGCAGATTTTGATTGCAATTTAAGAAAATTTGTCTTGTGTCTCTTATACATATTCATTCTCCAATTCTGTTTTGCTAAAGAGAAAAAATATCGTACTCGGACTGAGCGTATTTGTATTATTTCTAAAACTTTTTACTGAATTTTATTCATGTAGATAGAGTTGCAATAGTTCAGATGACCAGTTCATTTTCTTTGTTATACCCAGGTTGATTCCAATGAATAATGCTTTATAGTTGTTCATTTCTGTTTTTTTCTCAAGGAATAGATGTTTGATATGTTTACAACGATTATTCTAAATTTTGTTAGCGATTGAGCACAATTTATGAGACCGTTTCCAATGATTTTCGGATATTTTATCTGCCATTCGACTGAAGCATTAAGTAATTGATATCATTATTACCCTTTAAGTTCAAAATACTGCCAATTATTTACTCGCGGCATTTCATTTTCGCTTCAATAGAACATAAATAGGTGCTTTTTTTTTTTTCTTTTCTTTTTATTCCGTCTGAATTCCACAATTTGAGTTTTAGTATCAGTAAACGGAAATTTAAATGTTTTTTTTTAATAAATCTCTGATCCGAGCTTATAAGTGACAAAGATAACCAGTAACTCATATATAGCTTGAGGAAGATAAATATAAAAAAAATACACGCACAAAAAATATGTATTTAAGCCTCTATTAACTTTTTATAGCATTTTGGAATAGTATATTTCCTCTTACTCGATGGAATTCATATTATCACATTGTTCCCTTTATTTTAAAGGTCTATCAAAAATATCCTGTCACCTACTCTCTTGGACTGGATTCGGAGAATAGCGCTGTCCGACTTTTCATGCCTGGCATCTGTGATTACAAAGGTGAAAAATGTTTCTAAAACCTCTTTTTTTGTTTCAGATCAGTAATGAACTAGTTTTTTAAATCTACTTTCTTAATATACAAGAAATGAGACTTTAAGACCAAATTTCATTTTATAATATTGTAGATATATTTCTATAATCACCAAAAATCATTCTACTTTTTCAGGTTATGTGTCATCTCTAAAAATGATGGACTTAATGAAACTACTAGTTTATTTTCTTGAATATGACTTGAATTTGCTAAAGCAAAGAAAAGAGGTAGACTGATTTTTTAGAAAGATATTATTCATTTTATATAAAAAATAATTCTGATACCTTTCATGTTCATATTTCAACAGCTTTGAAAATGAGAGGGTGGACAAATTCTACGAAAAATAATCGTTTTAGGAACTGATAAAAAGTTACGCATTAAACCATACTTTAAATTGCTTCTAGACTCCTGTAGAACTGAACCCATCACTTGAAGGCTTAACGTGTTGCTTCAGTTATTATCTACTTTCTCAACTGCAATAAATGGAATTCCTTTTTATATTTGAACCGTCGGAAAGAGAAAATTAATAACTGAGAAATCTCTATATTAAGCAATAAATTTAAAAATAATTCAAAATTTAATTTTAAAAACTTTACAACAAATGTATAGCAAAATTATTTATTACTAATATTCTATTTTCGAAATAATGTTGATTTTGAAAGTATATATTTAACTAAAGAGCTAAAAGAAGATGTAGATTATTTGGCACAGCCTGCTGTACATTAAAAAGGAGAGATGTAATGAATTTTACTAAACAGCGTCAATTCGGATCAAAGGAAAGCCGAGGGATTTCAGATGAAAAGCTTTTTTAGCTTAGTTTAATTTAGTTGCATTAACGTCCTGTTTTTAAAGCAACACTAGGGCTATTTTGAGATGGATATCGTAACTTTAATCCGCGGTTAGAAGCCGAGAACGACACCTGAGGTGACACCCTTCCACACCACACCAACAGGAGGATGTTTGATCCCGGCTGATTTAACATGCACCAGACCCGCTGACACGACGGGTTTTTGGAGGAAGCGGGTCTTATACTCGAAACCCTTCGGTTCCGGAGCCGAGACCTTGCAGCCGTGGCCCCTAAAAAAATCTTGAAAAAATGAAATTCGGACTTTTAGTAACAATTTCGCCGTTCCTCCTTTTATAATCAACAAATCACCTTTCCTGCTCCGTAACAAACAGTTTGTTATCCGAGCATTACTCTGAAGAGTACAAATCCGAAAAACAAGGCAAACAGTTTTTTCTTATTCCATATCGATAGATCACGAGGGACACATTTTTAAAACTTTCCCTTTGAGCCATGCTTAGAGAGCTCATCAAGTAATCCACTTTGAAATTTTGAAACCTATATATACACCAGTGAATACATATTTCCGATAAATTGTCAAATTTTGGTTTGGCTTGATGGAATTTATTGGCACAGGAACCATTTACGATTAAACTGCGCCAAACATATGGTGAGAATTAATCTTATTTTAAAAGCTTGTTTCTAAATTTATTTACCAAGACCTGTCAATCAGTAAAATCTGTTAAGAATAGTCGCATGGTAAAAGAGAATCGATAAGATATTCAAGAATCAAATCAAAAAGTAAAAGTCAACCCTTTTTAGAGAGAGTATAAAAGGATGGGGATTGGGTACTTTATGAAGAATGCCTTTTTAATTTGATGTGTGAAAAATGAAAGCAGCGGATGCGTTGATTATTAAATTGTGGACACTCTATTAAGATGTGTAGAACCGTCATAGGACATTGACATAGTGTACATCGGAGTGCGGGTTTCCCCAACAACAAACGTTTATGTGTGAGCCGTGTGTGGCCAATTCTCAATCTGGTAAGAACTGTGTCAAATTTTCTAATAGGGAAACAAGGCCGACAGTCGATTAGGTGTTTAATTGTCTTGCCTCTTTAAGGCTCCACTGGGTTTGCCATTTTAAATGCAAACTGGATTTAACATGGGTTTTTTTATATAGTTTAATGGAATAGGAGAATTTAATATAGTGGTAGCAGATTTAGCTTGATTGTCAGCTAATTCATTTCTTGACATACCGATCCTGGTATATTGGTATTTCTTTATACCAGAGTATATTTTTGAATCCACACTACTTTTCGAGTATTCTTCGAAATGAAGTAATACATCTTATCCAGCAAGAATTTTTTTCACTGTCATCGCTTTACTTCACTTTTGAAACTGCTCCAATTGAACCCTTTGTTGAAAATTTTGAATGATGCACTCTCAAAAGCAGAAAGCTGCATTCCCAACAAGAGTAGAATTCAATAAATGGCATTTGATGTAGGTTTGTTCACACTCGGCTAGTTATAAGACGGCCAGTAGCAGAGATGCGCAGAAAGGGACCGATTTATGTTTGCCACAATTTCATAAGATTCATTCAAGCATTCCATGCTTGGCTATAAATTGCCGTTTTGGCGTTGTTGAATTTTTCTTTTTCACTGCATATCGTATTAAAATAAGAGATATGCACACAAAAGAAACATGGTAAAATCAAAAAAGAACAGCTTACCTAAATTTGGAAAACTATAAAAAGGAAATGTCAAATAAAATTTTAAAAAAAACGCACACACACACGTACACACAACCTCGCATCAGAAAGAACAAAGAGCAAAAATATCGGAATTAATCTATGAAAAGTGATCAATCTTTTCACGCCAAAAATAACGCCAAATTTTACAACGCATGCGCAGTAAGAAAAAAAAATAAAATAAAAATAAAATACAACGTTATTGTGCCGTCGGGACAAGTACTTGAAACGACCGAACAGCATTTTCAGCCTTTCTGCGCATGCGCTGCCTACTGACTGTCTTATATTGGCCGAGTATAAACCCACCTTTATTATATTTCTAGATATAAATATTTTATGATGAACAGATTTCTTCATAAACGAGCATACACGCCATTCGTAGTCAGATATCTCACGAGGTATTTATTAAATTAACATAAAATGTTTAAGCCCAAGTTTCTAATATGCTTACTCCCTTTTTGTTTATTCATTAATCAACAGACTCCGAAGGAAATAATATGCTGATGTGTTAATCTCATGTGCAGAAATTTATTCTGATGCTTTTCTTTTTTTCTAGAAAATTGGAAATGTCGATACAAAGTCAACCTTTATATTAGACTTTACAGAGTTTGAACTGAAGAAGTTTTATGACAAATCAGGTAAACCAAATCTTTGTACATTTTTGAATACTATTCGATAAAAGTTTGGCATTTTCAAATGTTTATATTATGAAGTTTATATATTTCTTATCAAGTTAAAAATTTCCATTATTTCTTTAAGATATTGATTAGCTCTATTTAGTAAAGCATTAAATTTAGCATTTTAAATTCCATTCGTTAAAAATATTTTTTTTCAGTGATCAATGCTGGCATTCAACTCATCACTATGTACCAGGACAATTATCCAGAAACATTAAAGGCAGCGTATCTGGTCAATGGTAAGAAATAAGCATTTTAAAAGCTTCTTAAAACAGTCAAGTAATCTGTCATTTATAAGAATGGATATTATTCTGATAAAATACTTAGTGTATTCCATCGATATTTGACCACAAAATAGCAGTTCTTTTTGTGGTCAAATTTTGATGATGGTTTGTTTACTTCTTTTAACGGCCTTCAGTATAAAAGAAACTGAAAAAAAATCGTATTGCAAATCAAATATCAAAGTTATATAATTTAGCAAATACGACAGCAGTTCGTCAGTTGCAGATTTATGCATTGAGCAGTGCACATTAGGAGCCCCTCTTTTAATAACTAGTCAATTTAGTTTCATATTTTTATTTTTAACTTAATATGTTAATGATTTGTTTTAAATTAATATTTTATTTTAGTGACTGTGAAAATATACCAGTCTTATTTATTTTATTGCTGTTGCGCGGTTTCTATACAATTATATTTTAACATTTATAAATATTGAAATAATTTGTGAACATAAAGGATTTCAACTAATGTTACTTGACAAAATGTTAAGATTATCTTGATATTTTATAATTCTCAGAATTTGCATTTTTTTTTTTTCCTTTGGCAACTATGCTAACTTTTTTTTTCCAACTGTCTACGGCAACTGACAACCTAGTGGCCCTAGGCTTCTGCCAAGTCTGAAATATGCAATATAAATCAGCAAGATTGCTTTTACCACTGCATTTAATCTATGTCATAATTTGGCAATGGCAGTATTTTTAAAAATCTTTATTCCAAATGATTCTTTGGCGTACTTAATTTTCAAGATACGCTATAAATATTCGATGAGATAAGGGACAGTTTAGGTGCCGATGTTTAATATCAGTCCTCCATGTAATGGGCATCAGTTTCTTTTTCCTTCACAATTTCTTATATGAGAAATTATTTGAAATATTTATTTTGCTGGGCAATCCAAACTTCTAATTGCTATGGGCAACATTTTCTTTTATGGAGCCCCATTTCGCTCATGGAAGAAAAACTAAATATGGTTCTTGCTGTCCGATACATCCCTAGGTGGTAAGTCCGGCGTTTGTCTTAGCAGCATATTTATCGCTAAATCTTTCATCCTTCAATTTCTATATTTTTGCACTTTTCTTCGTGCCAAAAATTGGGCCAACGTTGGGCGCCAATGTGGTGGTATGTAGATTATTCAAGAAATGTTTCCAACAACATCCATCCTGTTGCTTCCTGCACAGATCAATAATCTACATACCAACACAATTCATTTTTTTATGCTTGTTAAATTTGATGACTAATCTCGGAAGCGGTTTGTTTTAAATATGAATGATTTTTTAATATGTTTAATACGAGTCGCCGTTAGAAAGTGCTTTCAAATATAAGTCTTCAAGATGTAAGATAACGTTTTTACAGACTTTGCAACTGGATTTGCGTTGATTCTATTATTCTCATTTTTGTATCAATAAATCATCTTGTTCTACCTGTTCGAAGAAAATTCGGTATGTTTTTGTATATTTGTCAATGAATTTCAGAGCCATACAGTCTATTTCCTTTACTAATATTCCGTTGTCCTTCGAATTTTTCTTTCCTAATTTCTATCACTGTTCTTTAATTTCGTTTCAGAAAATTTCCCAGATTTATACAATAACGAAATACGAGTTTAGACTTAAATTTATTTTAAGATTTTCTAAAGCAAATGCTTCGGTATTTGCAAAACTGAGAATCAGAAGGAATCAGATCAGAAGACTTGTTAAATGTTTATTCATATGATTCGTAAAAAAGATGCATTCTTTGATTAAGTGAACTAGTTCTTCTAATAACAGTTTCTGTAATATTTCTAGAGAATTAAACTCTTTTTCAACAATTTCTTAATAATACAATACGGATTTTTTTAAAAAAAAATATCTCATTATAATCTTCTAATACTGCTCTGTGAGAACGACAGCTATATTTCTGGAGTATTATCTCCCAAGAAAACGGTAATGGTGCGTATGGGCAGTCATTTGAATTCAGAATTGCTATTCCTGACCCTGAAACACCATATTAAATTTAAAACAATAATATATAAACTCAAATTCAGCAATATCAAATACGGAAATATATGTATGACTATATTTATGGAAAATAATCAGCAAGATGATGAGTCAAGTTTTTACATAATCTGAGCATGCCTGTGCTTCTAAGTATTTAGTTTGCCATAATGTATTTAATAAGGGGGATTAATCTCGAAAATTCATCCACAAGATCCTAAAAAATAAACCATACTCTCATAGAACAGCAGTGCACAAATTAAGCATTTAAAATAAATCTTTCTAATATCGATGAATTAATGTTAGCATTCTCAGCATTCACTTTGTTAAGGCCGCATTTTTCGCTCTTTTTTTTTTTTTTTTGAAACATCGAATTGAGATAATTGCTAACCTGCGTGTCATACTAGATATGAGAACAAAAGCAAATAAATAATTACTTATACTTTCACACATACGAAAAAAAAATTTCAAAAATCTGTTTTATATTCTTTAAAAATCTTTGTTTCTGAATTTCTTAGATACAGTTTTGAAATTATGTCTGTAAGCGAATGCTATAACGCAGAAACGAGTTCGAGCATGAAATTTAATATGCGGTTATTTCCCTGAAACTGCAATTTTTATTAAATTTTGGAATTGGAAAAAGTTTTATTAACTTTTTTAAAAAATTTGTTCTGAATATGATAACTCGAATACGCAATGATTTAGATTAGTTTATTAACAGACCTGTTGAAAGGTATCAAATTTTGGACCTAATTCATCGAAGAATTTACTGTTTATCGGTCTATGTCTTCTTGAAAACAATAGTTCAAAAATTTAACAAAGAATAAATGGAATTCTGAATATTAGTTTGATATCAAAATTGTAAGCTCGGCTCAAATTTCAGACACGCAAGAAAGGCGTTCAAATATATAGTTTGTCCACAAAACTGTCTCATTCTCGCTAGTGTTTGAATGTAATACAAATTTCTTTGCAATTTATGAATTCATGTTTTTAATCATGCTCAAAACCGCATCTTCCTCTTCCAGTGCCTTCCTACTTCAACTGGATCTTCAACATCTTCAAGCCTTTCCTGAATGCAGTCACGCTCTCCAAAATCAAAGTTTATAAAACAGGTAAAAGTGAAACTGTGCATTTTGACTTGAATGAGGAATTTAGTTTCATAAATACGACAAATAAAAAAAGCCAGCGGCAAAAAGAAAGATTTTATAAAAAATTGGGGGGGGGGGGACAATTTGCATTTTTACTTGCTAGAATTAATTATTATTGAAAGAAAAATTATCAGTATTAGAATTTTCATGATCGCACTGAAATGAAACTTCTACCCCCTAACTTCCAGCGCCTTATATATTTATTCTGAAACACAGAATGTGCATTAAAAATTATCAGATTTCTACTATTGCTTACTGTAAATTTAGAAAAGGTAATTTTACTAAAAAGAGGATAATTTGTAAGAAATTAATCAAAATTTTTTTAATACATTTGTAAACTCTTCCTTCATTTGTATGCTTAAGTAATTACGGATAATTAACTGTTGTGTAACGACAGAATATTATTACGGGGTATGCACTCCACGCTTTTAATTTATCTTCAGCATACTGTAATTTTACTCAAAATTTTCGGCTTCTATTAAAAGTATCATGCATAGAATGCAAAGAATATAATTTATTTTCTAAACTCGGACATAACTATACTGGTTGACTACGATATATTATATCAGATTTTACTTGGAACATATTTTTACGTGAGAAGATTTTAATATAGACGCATTTGAAATGCATGCGATTTTCAGGTGTACTATAAAAAAAATTGGTTGCCACAGAAAATCAAAGATTAGGATTAAGTGTGGGATGGAAGGGACATTTAAATGATTTTGGACAGTAAATATATGAAATATGCAGAGAGTCAGTGGATAACAAAATTATGCGTAGGAGAGAACCAAGCGTAAGAATAAAAAAAAAAAAAAGAAAAGAAAAGAAACAGAAAAAGTGAAGAAAAACTGGAATCTATCTGGTCCATCCACATTCATGTTTTCTTTCCTCTTCAATCTGAAAAAAGCAGCCGGTTTACTTTCTTCGTTGCGAAGTCAAATGTATGGCTCTACTTATAATTTTTACAGTGCACTCTGACGTTCACAACACTTTCCATGCTACAAAAAGCGCACTGCAAAAATCGCTCTCTTGGCGTGGATTGGCATCATTCTTGCAGATATTTCTGATTAATGAACTAAAATTGTATTTGTGTCCCAGCACTTCACTTTCTATCACGTATTCTAAAAGAATAACTTTAAAAAATAAACTTTGTCTCTCATTTTAAAATAAGCGTTTTAAAGAGAAAAAAAAAATGAATTTCTCTTTAAAATGTTTTATGAGCCACATTTCTTAAGTTGTTCCTTTTTCAACTTTTAGTTAAGATTCGAATTATTTTGAATGCTGGAAATCATAACAAAGAGCCAATTTCACAAATGCTGCATTCTTAAAAGCCAGAGCCATCTAGTTTTCTGATTCATCCTCGAAGTCTGGTCTCAAATCAGAGATGATTTGGTAAATCTAAAAATGTCATCAACTCTTTGGGAGGAAAAAGACCATCAGACTCGTCCATTTCTACAGTGGCGGAGACCACAGGCGCTGAAATATTTTGAGGTCCATCCTCGGTAAACTCTATTGTTGACAAAAAAAGCAGCAGGATAAACTTATTTCAGTTTTTAGCTTTATATTCATGTTTATTTTGCGATATCGTTATATAATTGAAAGGCAATTCCTAATGCATTTATACCTTTTATTTTTAATTTGTGCAGAGAATATACCTTTTATCAACCAAATTTATATACTATTTCATTTTTTTTATTGTTTCTAGACGAATGAATATTTTATTTTATTATATATATATACAATTTAAAGCAACAGTCATTGAATTTATTAGCGACTTTTATTCTTCATGATTTCAAGGAAATGGTACAATTTTTATATCAATATTAATTGTCCAAACCTTGGTGAACATACTATAGTTTGCGAATAGGAAAGAGAAGCGATGAGAAAGTATTTTGAACTTATAAAGTTTTAGAAAAGAATTTGCAGACGTAGCGTTTTGATTCCGCAAGAATTTTACTAACACTTTACTTTTTCATTACCAATCAGTGAATTAACACTTTCTTTAAAGAAAAAGTAAAAGGCGAAAATCCTGTGAATCAGACTGAAGGGGAGGCTTGAACAATTAAATTTACCTTCGGCTTAGCGCTATGATAGACGTCCAAATAAATTTTGAGACCCCCTATATACCTCGAGACGAGGTGATCGCCTGTGCGGAAAGCCACCACTGTATTTCTTAAATTAAATTCTATTGATTCGACAGAGTTTTGAAAATCATGGAAATATTCCCAAACATTACTGAATTTTCATTTATAAATAAAGTTCGAATTATGGGAGAGCATTTTTTTTTCTTATTGAACACATCTTTAATTTTAAAAGTAAATCTTTGCATTAGATTGCTGCTGCTGTGATTCTCAGTGAAAATTCAAAACAAATGTCTGCATTGTATTATTTCTTACGTTTTTTGCTAGAATTTCATTTTAGAAAACTTTAAATGGAAGCTCAACTTTGTTTTCAAAGTGGTTTTTTTATTGCTCGAAATCATATTAAATATTATGGAAGCAATTTCACTTAGATAACAGTATAAAAAAAATCTGACAAATCACACGTATTGTTGCCATTAAATGCTTCTTTTTTTCAGATGAATGGCAAGATGAAATAAAAAAGACTCTCGACCCCGCCGTGCTTCCCGCTTTCCTGGGAGGTACAAAGACCGATCCAGACGGAAATCCCAAATGCCTCACAATGGTGAGTTATTATTCTGTTCACTATTTCTGATCTATCATCTACCCAGCTATGCTCAAAAAATAAATTTGGTTTTAATCGTTTAGAAACTAAATTTGTTTTTGAAGATCTTCCCAAAATACTTTACCCACAGGAATGCAGCGTTGATTATTCTGTTCTTTCTTTCTTCAGTACAAAACTTATTAATGAACAAAGAAATCTATCGGAGTATTTACCATCATTGATCAACTTCTTGGGAGATAGCATTGAGTAAATTCTGTTTCATTTGGAGTTCATTCTCGAAGCCCAAATGCAATACGGAATGCTTTAGACTCGGCAACAGTACAGAGCATTCTTATAAATTTCTGGAAATTTGCAAATAATTTTTGTATAGGAAAAAAAAAAAAAAAAAGGCTGCAAATATAATTATCTGTAGGAGATATTAGATCTATGGTTCTTGGATCGTAATACTTGAATGTAATTCCTTTCAATGCATTAATTCTTTTGGTAAGTTTATTTCTGATATTATTTAGGGTTAAAAACTTTGATTTATTTTCAAAAACTGAACTTTTAAGTTCTTTGTAAGTGCTCTCATATGGATGAAAGGAGAAAAAAAGGTAATATTCAGTCAATTAAGTATCATATTGTTCTAGCTATATGCGGCGGTCCATTTTTTTTTCTGAACAATTTAATATTTCCATTATTTACTTCTGACTCACCACTGATTCATATTTTTAACTCTCTTTTGTGCATGTAGATGTCAATAACAAAAACTAAGCATTCCATTGCCAAGCAAATTCGCCAGCATGTATGCAAGAAAGCACATGCTTCTTGGATACCAATGAAGAACTTTCCCCCTCTTCTTTCGCGTTGTCTCTGACGGAGATAATCTGTTATCCTTAAACAGAAGAAATACTTGGTATTTAATCTTCCACACGTCGTTAAAAAACAGCGATTTTTTAAAATTTATTCTTTCAGAAAATACTGAGGTTGTGGCCAATTTATCTGTAAGAAGTACCGAGAGGTTTGTGTTTATTTGGTTTTGGAATAGAATAATAATAGTACGTTTTCAAAATTTCAGAACATGCAAACTATTAAAGATCTGTCTATGATGTTAAAACGAGCACTCTTCGTTAACTTTTTGAAAACAGATATTATTTGGACTTTATAATTCTTCATGGCGATTCAGACTGCTATCAGCATCAGCCGGATACTAATTATACAATCATTCATGATTGTTATCATAAACATGGCTTTATGAAGAAATGTTTGCGATATAAGTTTACTGGCGAACGAGGAAAACATTTGAAGGAATTTAACTTTATATAAATAAAAATAGCTTGAATATACACAACATAAAGGAAAATTATCCGATTTCAGTTTCAAATGCATATCTAAGATTTAATAATAATTATCTTCAGGAATAGTTTATTATATTAAAATAATAGTGGTTTTAAATAGCAAAATTTTAATGATCATAAGTGCGTGTTAATATTGAAGCCCTTAGTAACAATAATTTCCTTTAAAAATATATATATAATATTAATGCATTTTTAAATAATATTTTAATACATTTCAGAATAGACGTGGGGAAATAAAAACATCGGTATTATTGATTTAAATATTTTTTTAAGCGTATCATTGAAATAGTAAGCAGAACGTGCCTTTAACTAACTTTTTCTTTACATCTAATAAATAAAATGTCTGTATATGAGATATAACTTTTGGAATGAACAAATGAAAGGACAATGGAATAAAGAGGGTGATTTATTTACACAATATATACAGCATTTGTCAAGATGAAATCCAAATCCCAGATGTAGAATATTTGAAGAACTAGAGCAGAATACAAAAAATAACTTAAGTGAACAAAGACGTGGATTTTTTTTTTTCAAGTTACAGAAAAAAAGTATGATTTGATATTTTAAATAATATTCAATAAATACAAAAAAGATGAAAAACATTGAAGTTATTCCAAATTATAATCTGAACTTAAAGACAAAAGCAAAAATTTTGTTTTCCTTTAATAATAAAAATAAGTTGTTGATCTGATCAATACTCTCAGTCAGAAAGAAGTAACCGTTTTCACGAATTTAAAAAGTAATAAAGTTCCCAGATTGAATAGAATAGATATAAATCAATTTTAATTTTTAAAGATGTAATGGATTATTTTAAATTTAATTATTTTTTGGTAGGATATTTTTTCTGCAAAAATTAGTGCAATATCCTGGACCATGTTCGGCATACCGACTTTTCTGCCAATCAAAAACTGTTGGGAGGTTTAAATTAAATTGCGTACATGACATGATTTTATAAATAGCCTGTTTATAATGCCATGGTGAAATCCAAACTCATTCCATCAAAACACTCAAACGCGTGCTTTTGCCAATGTTAAAATTAATATTTAAAAAAAAATCGTTTTATTCGAACATTAACTCCAAAGTAGGATTTTCACTTCCGCTTTTATTTCGTTGCATATACACTTTTAACTTATTATTCTGATTGATTCAATTAAAGCCATATCTTTCAAATAACAAGGAGAAGTGTAAAAAGACACACCCCGTATTAATCGTTTAACAGCTTAAAAAGATAATAATCTGGATGAAAAAGTCAAAGGCAGCTCTTGATTCGACAAGTAGAGATTCGGCTCCGAATGTTGCTCACAAGGATCAGTTGTTGCATCAGCATTTTTATACAGACTAAGGTTTAAATTTTAATGAGGATTCTTTTTGTTATTATTCAAGCCTTTACTGGCAATTTACTACTAAGAACTCCTTTACATTTTACTCCCGATCTCCTTTAAAGGCCGCGGTGGCCTGGTGGTAAGGTCTCGGCTTTGGAACCGGAGAGTTTCAAGTTCGAGACCCGATTCCACCGAAGAACCGTCGTGTAAGGGGGTCTGTTGCACGTTAAATCCGTCCTGACCAAACGTCCTCCAGCTGGTGTGGTGTGGAGAGGGGGGTGCCAGCTCGGGTGTCGTCCTCGTCATCTGACCGTGGTTCAAAATGACGAGGTCCGTCCCAAAATAGCCCTAGTTTTGCTTCAAACGGGACGTTAATATAACTAAACTAAACTAAACTAAACCCGATCTCCTTTACTTTTTTGTAACTTCTTTGTTTTGCTGCTAGGGGCGCAGAACCTCGGATTTAAACTCCGTGTGATATATTAAATGAATTCGTAAATATGTTAGAGGTATGGCTAGTTCAACGAGGTGGTCACGATTTCTCCATTACGTTTTTACGATAGACGAAAAAATTTTTTTCATCCAATTAGGTGAATTAAAATCTTATAAACTAACAAATTTTGTGTTAAAAGTTTTATAGCAGTAATTACTTAAAAGTGAAGGGCAGAAAAGAGATATGCAACTTCCAACCTTTTTAACATGATCTGTATTGCCATATTTAAATAGATAAATTTCAGCACTTATTTTCTTTCTTTAATTTAAAATTGTTTAAATGTTCGGGATGCTTAATAGCTCGAAGAAAGCTGATTAGATGCAAGTAAAGGAGCGGCAGAAATATTTATTGGCAACATTATGTAAAAATGACCAGCTTTAGAAAATTTCAGAACTTGCACGTGCTTTAGT
Source organism: Argiope aurantia (assembly GCA_026543865.1). Lineage (NCBI taxonomy): Eukaryota > Metazoa > Arthropoda > Arachnida > Araneae > Araneidae > Argiope > Argiope aurantia. The sequence goes on along the minus strand of JAPMOR010003818.1, from coordinate 89,330 downwards.
TTTTTTGAATACATTTGATTATATTATTTATTTAAATCAATGTGGCTATACAGATAATATTAAATATTTATTTTGCAATAAATGCTCGATAAAGTGATATTAATTTTCGTGCGCTGTTTGAAGCATTCAAGATATCGTGCAGAGAATATTCCTTTGGTGCAAGCTCACTTTTAATCGCCGTTTCTTAAAATTCTGATCCCCAAAACTTTTTTCATAAGCGCTTTCTTTGATATTCATTAATCCTGACTCTCTGGGATTAGGAGATGACAGCCTTTGCTGCTAAAAATTCCAATTGATTCATTTCAATAATAATGATATCAACAAATGCATCATCTATGGTAGCTTCAATATTGCTGGATTTCATTGTTTTTGCCTAAGAATTGAAATGAATTTGAAAATATAAACTTTAATTATAAGAAATCTAACTCTGCCTTCCAATGTGCCGAAATGTTTTTTATTTTTATTTCATATGGTTATGAATTTGTTTATTATTTTATCTATTTAAATGTATATGCATGCATGCATTCATTACTATTAGTATTATTATTTAGGCCCTTCCCTTATATTTTTTTTATTATTTATTTTATACGTATTTTGTTAATTATTTCTCTATTCGATTTACTTTCTTCCTTAACGGATGAAGTCATTAAAAAGAGAAATTCTTCTTCCTGCGGTCAAGTTTAACACCCTTTGAGTGAGCTAAGGTATCACAGAAAATTAAAGCAGTAAGAACGGTCTTTATAAAAATGTCTCGGATGCTCTCGAATCGGGGCGTTATCCCAGAGAACGCCGTGCATCCAATAGTTACGAAAATGGCTTTAATTTCGACGAAAAATTCGAACAGATTTTGACGAATTTCCACATTTCAGATTACCCCAAGTCCGAAAACATGTTTTTGGACTATGTGAGTTCATCTGTGACAAACATAACTCGAAAGCGATTACCCCAAGTCCGAAAACACGTTTTTGGAATATG
>JAPMOR010003818.1:44771-88345 GCA_026543865.1 Argiope aurantia | reverse complement strand
ACTCGAAAGCGATTACCCCAAGTCCGAAAACACGTTTTTGGAATATGTGAGTTCATCTGTGACAAACATAACTCGGACATAATAACTGGGAAACGAAAAGAACAAGATAGTGAAAATTTAGCGTCTAAAGTATCAAATTTAAAATCAAATCCAACAAAGGGTTGACCGTCTGTAGGTCTATACTTTTATATACATGTAAACGTATAATTAAAAAACGCAAAGATTTAAATAAATGAAATCGGATACAAAATGAATCTTGTAAAGGAATTCTTGTGATAACAATTGTTACTTGGTGTCAAACATTGGTTCCAATCAATTCGAGAGGGAAAAAAGCATCCGAAATGCATATACAGTTTATGTATTAATCGCATACTAGCGATTACTCGCCAAAGATCACAAGTTAATAGGCTGTTCCAAAATTACAACTTGTCAAAGATAGTGGTTAATAATATATAATTTCTGGTTTTCTTTACTATAGCACAGAACTCTTGCGAATGGAACTCTGAAAAATAAAAATCAGAATACTCACGGTGAAATCGAAAGTTCACAATCTTATGTGAAGGTAGGGTGGAGGATAAGACTTTTATTATAATATAAGAGACAGTTTCATAAAGACAGTCTGGCTGTTTCTATGTTTTCAAATCTGTTTGTAGATCAGTGTGATATAATTTGTTTTGACTGATTGATTGCTTAATGTTCAGAAAGATTATTCATAAATTACGCCAATTCACGAACTCTATTTATGGTTGACATTTACATTTCCTGGCTGAAGAATATGAATAAAAAATTGAAATCAAAGAACTTTATCCATACTATCAACTTTATACATGCTGATACAAGATTTTATCTTAATTTTTTTAAATAAAATTCCTGAATACTTAGTTCCAAGTTAATTTGTTTAGAAATGATTTCATCTATACTTCCCGCTGATATGGTTGGGAAGTTTGGAGAGGGGTATCAGATCAGGCGTAATCCTCGTCATCTGACCGTGGTCCAAAATAGTCCTAGTGTTGTCAGGATGTTAATATAACTAAAACCAATTATACAGCTGTATTAATTTCAAACGGATTATGCGACTATATAACGCTTTACTTAGAAAAAATGGCCTTAAGCGATTAAGAATCATTGATTAAAGACAAGTGTCAATTTTCAGTAGAAATAATATCTGACTCTTTCCAGATCAACTGGGATTCCAAGATCGACCCTTCCTTCTACCTGAAGCAGAACATGCTGCAGGGGACGGAGGAGGACGAATCCATGAAAACGACCACCGTCCAGCAGAGGTCTGTGTTCCAGCTGCCAGTGGAGGTGAAGAAGCCTGGAGCGCTCCTCAAATGGGTCTTTAAGACCAAAGACTACAACATACGATTCGGACTTTTCTACAAGAAGGATGAAAAATCCAAGCAGGAGGAGATCCTGCCGGTCGACAACGTGGATTGTCAGGTGATACCAGAAGAAAACGAATTCATCTGCGAAAAGACTGGAATATGTAAGCCACCTCAACTACGGTCGACTTTTTTTTCTTTTGTTTGTTTGTGGGTTTAAATCTAAAGTATGTATCGCAACCTGAACCCTCATCTGTGGGCAATAAAACATATCATGCCCCACATAATTGTTAGGAAAAAAAAATTATGGGTTTAAGGAGATGATAAATCAAAGGAGAATGTAGAATTAAGGATAATTCTGGGTTAGTTTATTGATCCATTAGCGGAATATCCCTTTCTCGTTTAATTCCCCTGCCGCCCCAGAAATATTATTCATGCAATACAGAAGAATCTCAAGGCTAATGATTATCATATTAAATAAATACATTAATGAATTATACCGATACATTATATTATTTTTTAAACATTTTCAAGATGGCCAGGTATCGTCTTCGGAGGCTTTTCAGGTTCCAAGACACGATTCCACCGAAAAACCGTCGTGCAAGTGAGCATTAAATTCGTCGGGGCCAAACGTCCTCCCGTTGGCGTGGTGTGGATGTTTGGAGAGGAGGTGTAAGTTCATGTATCGTCCTCGTCATTTGACAGCGGTTCAAAATTACAAGATCTGTTCCAAAATAGCCATAGTGTTGCTTTAAAACGGGACGTTAATATAATTAAATTAAATTATTTACAAATAATTCTCAAATAGCAAGGAAAACGCAAATAATAAGATACCACAATAATGAACGGTAGAAACAGTTAATAGTTGAACACCTAGAAGAATGACAAGAATTAAAAACTATGATGAAAATTAAGTTGATGAATGTAAATTTTATTCTATAATTGCAGTACTATTTTTTTTTTGAGATCTCTAATTCATTTCAATTTATTTTTTTAATAAAATTAAAATTTTAAATCCATCTAATTATATCCTAAATGCAGTCTGGTATCATGACACGGATTCCGTTTTCATTAATACATTAAATCACGCTTCATTTCTCTTCGGAGATCCTTTTCAGAATATCTATTCCCAATCCCGAATCGATACTTCCCGAGGTTTAATTTTTTTTTTAAAAAAATCATTTATAATACAAGGTGCCAATTTCTTATCATATAGACGAAAATAAATAAATAAAAAAGATAATTTTAATTCAACTTATTTATGTTAAGATGCAAAACTGACAATCTCACATGAGATTTCCATAAGGATCTAAAGTTATTTTTGATAAGACAACTTCCAACACAGGCCGAAAAGCTCGTGTTATTTCTATTACTAAATGCCGCTACTTTCGTGCGGAATCACTGTTCGCTGAGAAAATCGAAGGAGGAAATATAGTTTGAAGCTGCGATTAAATAGAAGAAAATCCTTCTATTTTCACAAGTTCATTTTTAGAACTTCGTTTGAAATGAAATGTTTTAAAAATAAGGAATACATCCCGTTCGCACTTCCAAATTTTTAAATAACAGTGAATGATTATGAAGCAAAGCGGTTTCCACTGCGAGTTGTTCAACTAAAACATTTTACTTTCAATGAACTATTTATAGAAACGTGCTTCAATGATTTCCAAATTCTCCTTTTTCTAGATATTCTGCATTGGGACAATTCTTACAGTTGGATGACAGCCAAACAGCTCCTGTATAAAGCTGAAGTAGAAGATCCCAACGAGGCAAACAATAACTGATTGTGAAATTATCTTTTTAAAAATTGGTGTAAAATTCTTTTTGTAAATAAATTTTTATTCCGCTGTGTTGATATTCCATAACAAATCTCATTATTAAAAACATTCATGAATTAAACCAAAACTAATTGCTAAGGTGGTGCAATTGTGCCAAAATGAATGAATAAAATCCTTGTGTGATGAAACTGCGTACATTCGTATGAATCGATCCAGTCCTCAAGACTAATAGAATAACTGATTTAACAAAAGATTAGAATATAATCAAGAAAATGGGATTATGCTATGCAGAGAACACAATATAAAATCAAACTTAGAATGAATTTAAAGTACTAAAGAGACTTCACTGCGAAGTGTTTTTACAGCAGCTTCTACCATGTTCCATATATCTCGGGTGCACCAAACTCATCTTGCTGTATTTTGGTTTTCCGCTGATCGGATCAATCTGCGTTTTTTTCTTTAACAACGCATAAAAGTTTAAACAAACACTTACCAGGAATAACTTAAATAAAATAAATCATCCACCATCTCAAACATCAAAAATCTTTTTAGTGTTTCAGAAATGAAAATAATTTTCGAGCTGCAATAGGTATGGCACAATACATTTTTCGTATTGCCCTTTCCAGCTAAATATTCCAGTATTTCAATAAATGGCAATGCACATTGTTGAAAAAGGAGGACATAAACAAAACAAAACACCTCATGAGCGTTACCTTAATGTATGTTGGCACTCCAGGATTTATTTCACCCTGGAACCCTTGTTCGAATTTTTCCTTTACAACCATGCTTTCATATGATCATATTCAACATGTGGAGGAGGCAGAATGAATAAAATACCGACTTTCCACTTATCGAGAAAATTAAGCACTTGCAAGGTGCTTAAAAATGATTTTCAAATTTAAGAACTTTTTATGACACTACACACCATGGTTCTTCCTTTTCCTAGTTTTTAGCGTAGGGAAAAGTAAAAAAACACCTTTTTTCTTTCCGCTGTGGCACTATCATGTTTATTGAACAGAGTGCCACAAAATAAGATGCTATTGAAACGATGCAACAAGACATCAACTTTTGAATTATTTTTCTTTCTCAGAATAAATTCCTATGGTTTCACATCTACTTATCTGGAAAAGCAAGTTATTTTAACTAGTGGTTCTCTCTTTTTTCTATCTTTTGTGTGTGTGTGTGCGTTGGCGCTCTACAGGCCAGACCATTCAACCTACAGCTACCAAATTTGGCACGTGTATACCTTGGAGGCCGGGAATGTGCACTTAAGGGTTATTTTTTCGAATTTTTAATTAGACTTTTATTTATTTAAAAATTAAGCAAAATTTTGGCGTGTTTTTGCTATAACTTCTGAAAATATTACTGCACAAAAAAGATTTTTACATCAAGTTAAAGATCAAAAATTTATCTTTTAAATGATACCAATGTTTTAACCTTAAAATTAAATTTATATTTTTAATGAATTTTTAAATAAATATTTAACTATATTTTTCAACAATTTTTTTCGTACAAAATAAAAAAAATTTCAGCTGCATTGCATTTATGGGAAAAAATTTTTGCTTTTTTCAAAGTGTTGCCATTACATTGATTAAAGCCCCAACTAAAAATGAATTAAATCCTTTTGGAAATTAAATCTGCAGAAATATAATTTTCGGCACACGTTTGTAGGAAATGAAACAAATATGAAATATTTTTTCTGAAAAATAAATTCGAGTTAATTTCCAGTCAACTAAATCAATCACTTAAACTGACTGATTTATGAAAATTTGAATATCACTATTCAATAAAAAAAAAGATAATTTTAGATTTTCCACCAATTGTTTCAAAGAAAATCAGCGTGCAGGTTTCTCAAGATTAAGTGGCCTAAGATTATGAAAATGTTGAGTTTTTCTAAATTTTTAACATTCAAAACTTCATAAATAAGTCTTAGTTGATCGTGGAAAATAGAAACATTCATTTATTTAAAATTTGGCGTGTCCAGAATATTTCTCAGAATACGATACCTTACTGCATTAAATTTAACTTCATAATTTTTGAAATATATTTATAGGCCGGAACAAAATATTATTATTGATTTCATTTCAATCCTTTTGAAAGCAAAACTAAAAACTGGATTTTATGCTGAATCTGAGAAATTTGTTAATTTATTCTTTGAGATATTACATAAATGATGAAAAATATTTTGTAGTTCACATAAGACTTACAACCGAGCGATTCTGTTTGCGATACTCATATTCAATAATAATAATAATAAATAACAATAAAGGTGATAAATAAAATAAAATGCTTGGTTTTATTAAAAAAAATATCTTTATATTAATTGCAATTTCATCATTTCCACTTTAAATTAAAGTTGAAGTTTTACCGAAAATGACAACAAATTAGCAAAATATAGATAGTAAATTGAACGAAACGATCTAAACAGCATAAGTTTGGTATGACTATCAAATTTGAAGATTAAAAATGTTTTGTTTGAGAATCTATTAAGAGACCAGTTACTTAAAATATTTAATTGAAAATTGTAGCGAGCGGCAATACTGGCGAACCAGCTGGTCGCCAAAGGCGGCTAGTAGGCAATATACGAGCTCTTGCTTCAATCAGATTGTTTCAAAGTGAAAAAATCGACATTGAAATCATCAACTAAAACATTTTAGTGCCATAAATATATATATATTGCACCTTCTACACTACGAGGACTTGGGGTCCACAGAGGTAGCTACAAAAAGCAAAATTGTATGAACCTGAATATTGATCAAATATTATGACATGTAGTGGCAACAAGAATGCAGGAGAAATATGTATTTGTATAAAGTATCAAATATAGTGTTTCATATTTACATCAATTTGTCTAATGCAAGAAGAATTAAAAAAATAAATATAGGCAATAATATTCACACGGTGCTTTGAAGATCCTATAAGTTAGCAATAAATTCATATTTTCCACAATATTAAAAAAAAAGGGGGGGGGGAATGCATATGATTTTTATTTGATCAAAATTTTAAATCTCATGTGAAAACAAAATTCATTTACCCAATAGAAAATGCCTCTAGGACATAGTTTAGCATCTAGTCTACTGTCTAGGATGTATATGCTTATTGGGGCCAAAATATAATCAGAACATACGATACTTTCTAATTTAATAAAAAGATATCGGAGAAGTGGAAAATTAAAACAACTCTTGTATAAAATATTTATCGACAATAAATTAGCCCTACATTAATAAAACAAAATTTGTGTTTCCATAACATGTTGTATGGTTAAGGAAAAAAACTGCAGGCTATATCTCTTGAAACTCAATCATGTACTCTGTAAAAAAGATATAACCCTTCCAATCGCCAATGAATATTTTGACTTTCAATTTTCGAGTTCTGCAGATAAGATTTCTGTGCTTTGTACATCGAAATGACAAAAGAAACAAACAAAACCTAATCTTCCAAATATCAATTAACAATTATTCAGTTTATGTACTTATAAACAAAAATAAAAGCATACTACTTTATATTTATTAAGAATTATTGTATCTTTCAGCAGCATGCAATAGTGCTGATCCAAAGAAAAAAAAGTTTGTAATTGTACTTGTTTTTGAGCAAAACAGGCCAAGGGCATGAATATTGTCTTAATGAAAATTAAATATTTTTACTTTAGAGCTCCAGATGGTATAAAAATGAATAGTACAGAAAATAGCTTATTAGGCATAAAATCTAAAGTGTCAATCTTTCTCAATGAAATACAATATGCAGGAGAGTTTTTATTTTATTCAGATCATAAAAACTTACAGTATCTTCATTACAATGCATGCCATGACTTGCACATTTCATTGATGAATAAAGTGAGTGATTAACATGATGAAGTAAAATGGCATAAGTTGTCAGTAAAAAAAAAAAAAAAAAAAAAAAAAACAGGGAGGGGGAAAGAAAAGTCATATAAAATGCCAAGAGTTAAGATTAACAGCTAGTCCCATTCCGTCTAAAATATTTGACAATAGAAAAAGTCAAACTACTAACACAAAAATCAAAACTGATGCACCATTGCACCAAAAAAAGTGACAAAACTTGCAAGAGAAAAAAAAAAGCAGCAATACAGTTAGTGACAATGAGTATCCTTTCAACATTTACAATATGTGAATGATTTTCCTTTTTACACATTAACAAGAACCTTGCATAAATACCAATGTATTATGCAGCAAAGAAAAGAGTTCAAATTTTATAAAACAAGTCCCTTCTTCACCCATTATCACAAATTCAAATATGAAGATTGATTACATACTACAAAAAGACTAATATTTAACTTGAATTTCAGCCAATGTGCAAGCAAACCCGAGTGTTTAAAAAAAGTGCTCTTTTCCACTGGAATTTTTATAAACACAAGACAAATGTGCTTATTAGTTCAATAGTGAGGTTATTGATATAATCATTTAGAAAAACATGACTGTAGGATTATGCAGTGTTTCCAGAAGATAGAGTTCAGCACACACTGCAAAACACATATCCTAAAGTTCAATCACAATTATGTCAATTCATTCTGAGGAGTAAATATTTCAGCAGGCAAGTCTTTAAATTCATACAGCAAAATTGCCTTTCAATGTTTTTTTTTTTATATATATAGAGTTCAATAAGAAATAGAAGTTCTGGTAATAAAAGCTCCAAGCCCAGAATTCTATAAAACAAACTAATCACAATTAATGCCAGAAAGGAAAAAAAAAAAAAAAAAGCAGCTTTTTGAAATATTCACAAGAAGCTGGAGTAGTCTCTGGAAACTTTCCACATAAAAAGAACCGAAGCAGAACAGTTCATTAGTAATATTTACCATAAGAGAATTATACGTTTTTCAATTCTGTTATGCATTCATTTTAATTGTGTATAGCACAATCATTGTTTTAATAAAGGTAATGAAAGTTTTAAAAAGAAATTATCTCCGGCATTTCCATAAAGAAAGACGTGTATAAAAGAACATTTTTACATCAATAATCTCACTATCTGATGTGATAATGTACAATTGTCTTTACACACATTTGCAGCAGATGTCAGAATAAATGCAGGTAAGGAATAATTTAATATACAGCACCTTAAATGCAAACATTCGACATATCCACTGTGGTTTGCTTGCACAGACATAAAAATTTTAACTTTGTATTAGCTACGTCAAAGGACAAGTTTCTTAGGTTTCTCCCATGGAAATTCTTCTCGACCAAAATGCCCATAAGCACTTGTTTTGTAATAAATGGGTTTCTTCAAACCTAATTCCCTAGAAAGAAAATAGATATAAATAAGAAAAATATATCCAAATTTTCAATGCAATTACTAAACTAATGTATTTATTTATAACTTCAAAGAGAGCAATATCACTAAAATTTTGATACTTCCGCCATTTTTTTGAGCTTCTACAGTACCTAAATTTAGAAACAATCAGTATACAAATATTATTATTTTAAAGTTTTCTTCACGTGGGGAGTGGGGGGAGTTCGGAAAGGCCAGTTTTGGGAACTCTAATATTCTTCATTTTTAGTATTTTTCAAAATTATTTCTAACCTACTTCTTTCCTTGATGCTTTTTAAAACAAAACGCAACCATTTAAATCAGGGTTTGCTACTTAAATCTGAAAGAAGTATATATATGTAATTTAAGATGAAATGCATGAACAGCATTCATGTGCTAGTTAAAATGGAATAACACTACATAATTTTAATGAGTGGAAAAAGTCAACTTCTTCAAAAGAAAAAAAAAAAAAAAAAAAGGGGGGGGGGGAAAAGGGGGGATTTAAACAAGACAATTTTTAAGAAAATGTTTGACATGCATTTAAAAAAATTTATAGCATTCTTCATAAATAAAAAACACTGTTAAAAAGCCTATATTTTTCAGTTTCAACAGCTCCACTAGTAATTAAGTAATTGTAATCAATATTCAAATACAAGTACTTATTCAGCATAAAATTTTCAGATCAAGCTTATTTTTGCGAAATGCTGTTCAAAATTTTGTCAAACCACATTAATTTCTTTTTGTTTAAAGATTTCTTGAGAGTGTTGAAAAAATATAATTAATCCATAACACAGCATTTTTGCACAATGTAAACCATGTGCAACCTAAAGCACGTTTGGCTATTTCATTGTCAGTGAACATGTGAAAATATTTCATATGTATCATTAAATGCATTAAAAAAACTTATTCCCTGTATTTTCCTTGTGCCAGGACAACCTTGTTAAATATAGTCATTTTCAATTAAGACAACTGTGTGCAAAAAATACAGTATGAAAATAAACAGATATTTTCAGCTACGATAAGTGGAGGAGGGAATTAAAATAATCAAGAATTTGATTAAATCTCATTAGGTCTCAAAAAGATATTTTGTCCAATTTTCTCTTCCCAATTTGAATCGATTGATCTGAATTGAAAATTGTCAACTTTTTATAACAACCTTAAGTCTTCAGAAATTTATTCTTTTACCGAGTTGCCACTCAAATCTAGAAAAATAATTCCCTACGTTTTCCCTATACATATATTCAAGATACAAGAAATGCAAAAATAGCACTTATGTAGTTATAATGCAATATGATTTAAAGGAGTGGAAAAAAAGTAAAGAAAGGAAGCTACAATTTAACATTATCCGAAATAATAGCATAAGAAAGAACTTAAAAGAAAAGAACTTTAATATTTACACACACACAAAATTAAATTATATGAAATAAATAATTTCTCTTCATTTATTATCTAGAATTTTGCAACACAAAATTTATATATTAAGGGGGGGGTTGATATATTACATTTTATGCTCTTTAATAGCAAGTCACACAAAATTAAGGACTCGAGTGAAATAAAATATTTGTTATGATACAAATTATTTAGTGATTATTAAAAAACATTACATAGCAATCATTTTTTTTATTATTTATTCATTTTTGCCAAATCATGTACTTGGGCATCAATTTCTGCAGATTTTTCAGCAATTGGTTTCATGGAGCAAATCCTTAACAAATAAGTACAGTTTTGTACAGCCTAACATACATTTTTTAATATTTCACTTTCAGTGAAGATATGCAAAAATATTTCCAATATATCATGGAATGCATTAAAAGATGAATGCATCACAACTTTAAGTGCTCATAAAAATTCATCTTTAAATGATTGCTCAGCAATGATTACAATCCTTAACAGATCAGCACTTTTTAGAAAGGGCAATTTTTTTTTTAATTCCTTTTCTTTTCCTGGTTTCTATGAAAATTTCTCAGCATTTTCTAGGTACTTTTTTTAAATTAAATTTCCCTGTGCTTTCCACATGAAAGACCAATTATTTACATTTTTAAATATAAAATATGCAGATACTAAATAATTGTACAGAAATACTTACTTGATAATGATACCAGGTCTCAAATCAAAGTTTTTCATAACTATTTCCAGTAGTTCTTTCTGAGTTTTTTCTGATGTCCCATAAGATAACACAGTTATGGATAGAGGTTCAGCAATTCCAATTGCATAAGAGAGCTATACACAAAATAAGTTGTGAAATATTTTATATATAAAAGCAATAAAAAATATTAAAATTTTGTTCCATTAGCCATGGGATTTCAAAACAAGCAGATAACTTGATTGAAAAGCAATAGAAATCTTCAAGCACATCAAAAAGAAATATATGCACCATAACAAAAACATTGGTAATTTTAAAATGGGAATAACTTTTTTTCCTTCCAATTTGAATGCAATATTCCTAAAATGTTTAATTGGAAACCTAAATAATTAGCATTTCAAAAGCGATTCTTATTCTTCAAATAAGCCGAGGTGAATGAATAGAAATCTAATATTTCAACAGATTATTTCCCTATTATAGGATATTACCCAACATATGTGCCTTGATTATATTTTTAGAGGAAGGCAACTTCCAATTATCCAAGACTGATGATAGCCCATTCAGAATAAGCATTCTAGTTTTCCCCCGTATGCAACAGAGCCAATTTAAAAACTTTCAAATTTTATCTTAGCATACATCGAGGCTCCTGGATTTCTTTGCTGAATTCTTCCTTAATCTAGAAAACAAAGCTTTATTACTATGTCTTCTATTTATTGGATTAAATATGGGATGATGGATGTTTTCATCAGTTAGAGGAAATTAAACATTTTAAGGATCTATTTCATAAAATAAAACATTTTAAAAGAGTTAAAGTGCTTAAAAATAATTCTCACAATTTTATGCATCCATGTTTATATAGAATGGGTTTTGTCAATTTTGTTGCATGCTATTGAAGTTGTACACCATTAGGATTCTCTTTCCGCCAAATGTGGTAACTGTTTGCATTTACAAGGCCAATTAAATAAAATTGCATTTTGTCCCTTACCCCAGAAAAAATTAATATGTGTAATAACTTTTATTATAAATGTTATCTGAATTTCTGTATCATCCTACAGTAGTTTTTATATGCTGAATTGGGTATAGCCAATAATAGGACTTTTCTTAGAGTGAAAATTAGCTTGTTGATTTCATTTGCAACAGCAGGAAAACTAGTATTTTCAAAAACAACTGGCTTGAAAAATCTATTGCAGCACAAGCAACATCTTCAACACTAGAAATAACCATTCATTTTTATCTTTGGTTTGGAAAAATGTTGAACCTGTTATCTTAAATCTTTTAGTTTGTGAACATCAAAATTTGACATTTATCCACATTTTAAATTCTTGAAAAGCTGCAGTGGTATTATTTTGATAAAATAATTAAGAAAAGTTTTCTTGCAGAATTTACATTTTCCACAAAGTATACAGTCTAATCATTTTCCAGTAACAATTACCTTGTTCTGTATCAAACACATTAACATTGCATTTAAGAGATTCAAAGCTACAACATCACAAATTCTATCTAGCTCAAAGATTTGAACAACTAATATTTTCAGTACTATTAATACAACTTAAAATACTCAAATAAACTATTCTAATTTCTGCAATTTAAAAAAATCTGGAAAAATTAATTTAGATATTTGTATACCACCATCTTGAATTTAAAATAAATTCAAATAATTTATTGAATAAATATGAATATTTATTCCTAGTCATATGAAGTTTTAATACACACACTCAGATTAAAAGGCAATTTAATATCCAAAAAAAAACTTACTTGAACAAGACATCGCCTGCAAAGACCTGCCTTCACAAGAGATTTAGCCACCCATCTTGCTGCATAAGCTGCTGATCTGTCTACCTTACTAGGATCTTTTCCTGAAAAAGCACCTCCACCATGGGCTCCCCATCCACCATAGGTATCTACAATAATTTTACGACCCGTCAAGCCAGCATCTCCCTGAAAAGATTACAAAGAAAAACAGTAAATCATAAGAAAATAGTTTTATCTGCAGGTACTTTTTACTCAATAATGCCAAGAATTCTACGATGGGCAACAAAGTTATCTAAAACAAAAACTATAAAGTATATAGGGGAAACTTGCTTATACAACAGCAACTATATTTAATAAACCTCAGTGCAAGACCTTTTGATTACACATAGCAATTTTGATATATTACCCTCCCCTAGCAAATTGCGGCAAGGTTGACACAATCTTTCTACAATTGTACATTTAAAAAATCTTAAGTTTATCATATCAAGCAATTTTTAAAATTAAGTGAAACAGTAACATTAAAATCATCATCAAACCATACGGAGGCTCAGCTCCCGTACACGGCCTCCGCCAAATTGGCGAGAAATTTGTCGATAAACGATAATTTCTGGTTGCCGTCATCGGCATTTGTATTCTTTATGGTAACCTTAAACTTTAGAACATATTCAGCATTTTTATGTGTTTTTATAAGGAGCAGCTCACATATACAGCTATTAACTTTTATAAACTATGCTTTTAAAATGAAAAAAATATCAATGTTTTCATGAGAACATATTCAGCATAAAATTAAGAAATCATTTTTAAAAATCGGAGCAAAAAATAATTTCGTCATCATCATTTAATATTAATTTTGAGCATTTCATTATACTTAAAAGCAAGTGAGCATTTCATCATGCTTCATTATACTTATAATTAAACAAATCGTTTCATTTGGATCTTTATCATAAATATTTCAATACCCCTCTCCCCGACTTACGCTCGTGTATTTTGTCAGTCCTAGGATTAAGCCTAACATGGCTTCAAAAATTAGTCAATAATCACAATATTTATTTGAATTATTTAAAATAAAAAAGGAGGGCAGCGCCACCCCCTGACTTATAATCTACTGCATTTTATCAGTCTTAGAAATAAGCCTAATGTGGCTTCAAAACTTCCGGTTAAGAATCGCAACATCCTAAACACGCATTATTGGCGAAAAAAATGGCGCCACTAGGCCGTATACGGGAGCTGCTCCCATACGGATTACCAATCAAGCCATAGTCTTATCCAATTTCAAGAAATAACATTGTACTTAAAAACTGTAAAAGCCATTTTGGAAATAAGCAGAACTGAAGAAATGCAATCTTTCTCATTTATTCCTTTACAATCTGTCCAAGAATTCTTGCACATCCTGCATTTAATTTTTATTCCATAAAAAGGAATATTAAAATACATAAAACATAAGCAAAATTAGGAAGAGCAATTAAAAACGATAACTAAAGTAAGCACCAGTAGAGCTTTAACTTGCTGTAAAGTATTCTCTTGAAACCACTTGAAAGGAATGCAAACATTTCTCTACTTTTTCCAGTATTACTTCCTATTTTTTTTTTATTTACTTTGTTAGCAATTACATAAAATAAAATTGTAACTAAACGTTTCCAAAATGTCATTTACTCTCTATATTTCCATTAATTTGAAAAGCAAGTTGATAAGTTATATATTCGGTAATGTTAAAGTTATTAGATCTGTATGATGACAATAACGAGCAAGATTCAATTTTCCTTTTTTTTTTTTTTAACTTCTTCTTGACAAATAGGTTAGTGCTCTCTATCTTGATAATTTTTATCATAGGGTGGCAATTTAACAGTCAATGATAGTTAATGACTTCTATTATCATTATCAACAGACTTATCATTAATCTTCTTTTATTATTTAACAGTCAATGATAAGTAATGATTTCCATTATCACATTAAGGTCCCAACTTTTCTGAATAAAATTTTAAAAAATTGCAAATCATTCCAAGGTTTTTGGAAAAAAAAAAAAAGGTATTAAATATTTATATTCCTTTTTATGTAATACTACATGAAAAAGAATGCATATTTATTGAAAAACAATGTTTTGAGAGATAGTTGAGAAAGATCATAAAATAAGTTCTAAGGCAAAAAATAATTTCCAATCAATTTCAATATTCTCTACATCAATGCATTACTGTAATTTACAACTTGTAATTTCTACTGCAATAAGTTATAAACTAGGGTTGCGCCAATCTAAAAAAGAACTACAGGAGGTGAAATAATTTAATATACTTGCATTCCACAATTCTAAAATTTGAATTGCAAGAATATTATCAGCACTGAAATGACATCACCATGATAACACTAACATAGCAAATGAAGGAAGAAAATTTACCATTGGTCCACCAGTAATGAATTCTCCACATGGATTAATGTGATAAATTGTTTTATCATCTAGGTATTTTGCAGGGATGCTGTATTTAATTACATGCTCCATAACCTCTTTACGTAAAACATCCAATGGAATATCTCTCATGTGTTGTGTTGAAACAACAACCGTATGCACACGGATTGGTATTGCGGCACCACGTTTGAAACTATATTCACAGGTCACCTATGGGGATAAAAACAAGTATTTCACTATCAAAGCATTAAAAGAATGAATAGAGAAGTGCACACAACTATAAAGGAGCACAAAAGATTAATAAAATACTAACAAAAATGTTTTATTTTCCTCTTTCTAATGCAAGTGTTGCAAATCATTTAATACTGAAGTATATCAGTAAATACTGCACTAGCTTCAAATCTATAGAAATGAAAATTTAATGTCTTGTATACTGGTATAATTCTTCGCATTATCCCCAATTATTACGAAAAGTTTCAAATTTCACTACTCTGTTTTTTTTCTGTCAATTTTCAAATTCCTTGGATTTTCCCTGTTCTCCTGGTGGTGTGGCAATGCCGTTATAATTTTCAATCCAATTACTCTTCACCTTTTGTGGCATCATGTCCCACTACATGAAATTAGGTGTTGAAAAATTTAAATTCAATTAAAAATGGGGGGAAAAGGGTTAGAATTCAATTTTAACCTCCTTTAATAACAAATGACAGTTTAAACAAAGCAGATCCATAATTTACAGCAATAGAATGCTATACAAAAGTGTTTTTTTAAGGAATTTCAATATTTTATTGACTTTTTAATCAATATTTTAAGTTTATTTTTTTCCTTTAAGAGATATGCGAAATTATAGGATAAAATCGGGTGAACCATCAACAGAACACTACACTGATTGCGTTATGCGACGAGATTCTACAACAGAAATGTTGGAAGAAATTTTATAGTCAAGTTCAGTCAACTAAAAAAGCATAAGCAAATCAGCTACAAAATGAATGAATGAAAAACTCAGTTTAGTCCGTAAAAAAAACTCAGTAATCTTGTATTTCACCAATTTGTTAAGTCTTAAAATACAAGATATTAAATACATGTTTGTTCACAACTTCATGACCATCATCTTCAAATACAAATCGCAATGTAATGTGCACAAGGAGTCCCTTTATGCAAATTATTTCTCTATAAAAATACAATATTACAACAAATACAATAAACTTTAAATTTAATAATTAGAGCAGAATTTTTATTGTAAATTAATTATATTGAAGATGATGTGGAGAGATCCCAAAGCACTAAAAATGCTTCAAGCAGTACCCTCAAATCAGAGACTGAATCCTTATGGTGCACACTGAATCACGCTAAATTTGCTATGCAGGTATAAAGTAGAGTTTTTCTTATTCAAATGCATGAGATTTTACCTATTTTCAGGCTTCACTGGAATGTTTGCTTAATTGCACTTTTAAGAGCTCTTAAAAGTGCAATTAAGTGTAGTATATATAGCAATTAAGTTAAGTATAGTGTTTTACCAAAGGCAACATCCACAGATCAAAATAGTAAGTACAATCTTTTCAAAGTGTAACTTATTTAGGCCTCAAGGCATACACAGGTTAATTTATTTTTTTGTGTGCTGAGTTTGAAATTTAGAAGGTAGTGTGCTGCAAAGGGTTTTAAAGATTGATTTCTGTAAGTTTCGGTACATGGCAAAATTATACAACATATAAATAGTTTCATTTGCACAGTTAAAAATTACACGAAGATATTATGAACAGTTTTGAAATATTCAAAATGCATTTCAATTTTCAAGTTTACAAGCAAGAACTTTACTTGTGTTTTTGAATCAGGTCCGGCCCAAGGAAATGTCCCATCTTTCCTTAGCATAGCAAGCCTAGCATTTAATTTGTGTGCAAGAACAACTGTCAATGGCATGCATTCTTCAGTTTCATCTGTAGCATATCCAAACATTAAACCCTAAAAAGAAAAAATTATATAAATACAGCTATATATTTTTTTTATATAATGGACAAAATAAAATTTAATAGTAACTAAGAATTATTTGAATATTACTTATAAAAGTATAATTCAAACCCTGCTTAGTGAGCACCTTGAATAATAAACAAAATAGAATCTCAAAAAAAAAAAAAAAAAAAAAAAAAAGACTTAACGAGCAATGTTTAGTCGAACAAGTGACGAGGAGACACCATGTCATCATATACCAGATTGATATGCATCAGTCTGTTGAGCATCCAACTGAAGAGAACCCTTGTATCTAAATGAAGCAAGATTTAGCTGAATGATGTTGTCAAATGCAACTCCAAAGGGGTTGAGCAAGTGCCTTGTGGAGTCTTAAGATTACAAAACTAGAGATGGACAGCAATGCACTGATGAACTAGTAAAACATAGCCAGTAATTCCACAGAGTTCATGGAGCTGCATTTTGTGTTGCAGCAAAAAGCTGCAAAGGAGATTCTGGTCACGAGTGGAAGAAATAATAGAGCAACAACATTCCAGTGAAATGAAGGAAATGATGAAAACATGAGAAGTTACTGCATCGCATGTTGAGAAGCATCAGCCTGATAAGGCAATAGCTATGCACATTACAAATTCCTTTAACAGCAACTTTATACCTTATTTTTGACAAATGTTGAGGCATAGCCAAAGAAATGTCTTTAAACAATGTTCTTGTAAAAGAGAGAATGCATTATAATTAATAAATTATAAATTTGTTGCAGTAATTTTTTCAAAATGGGAGGCATTGTCCTCTTTAACATGGATTCCTATGGAGGAAAATATTGTTTTCCCTAACGTGTTTCACATTATGAATAAGATTCAGGAGTGAATTATGTTTATTAAGCGAGGTTCCACTGTATAAAGTTGCTAAACATCAAGTCCTTCAAACAGAAAAAATATCCCATATGTTCTCTTTGCTCTGCACAAAAAATGACAGGTATAATTTATAACTTCAAAAATGTATTTTTCACTATGAAAAAATATTGAAAACCTATTATAAAATAAAAACTTAAGCATGAAGTTTTCCTAACAAATTGCATCCATTAATGACATCAGCAATTTTCGTTTCATATGCCTTCATAAATTTCCTACAATAACATTTTTAATGTTTCATTTATTGAAAGCAGTTTCCAAAATATAATCTCTCACCCCTTAGATAGACACCTTGTATTAGACAAGTTTGACATTTAAGAGTATGCGAAAGGCATTTCATCACCCATGGCATTTGCAAAATTTGGATGCCTAATATGAACTATAAGGTAATTGACATGCAATGAAAATTTAATAGAAATGAAAATTTTTTAGTTAAGTTATTTGCAACTTTTTCTAAACTGAACAAAACAAGCCAAGTGATAAAAACATTGTAATTTTATGTTAAAATAATCACTAAAAATATAGCTAGCAAACTATTTAACATACTTGATCCCCAGCTCCTATTTCTTCATCCGACTTATTCAAATGCACTCCAGAAGCTATATCTGGGCTTTGCTGTTCAATTGCAACCAAGACATTACAAGTTTTGTAATCAAAGCCTATCATTAAACAAAGAATAATTAAAAAATAAATTTAATATATACATGAATTATATTATAGAATGGAACTGCAAGCCCTTGATTTTCTGAAGGGTGATAGAGTGTTAAAATGAAAACGTGGCATGGATTGTAGATATCATTAGGTAGTAATATTCATATTATGAAAATTAAGTCTTTTCCAGACTCATCAACAATTACAAAAATAAAATGTTCAATTAATACAAAAGCTTTTTTTTTAAATGACTTAAAATAAGTCAAACTTCTATTCAAATACCATTGCTTTTTATTTTGCTATTATAAGATAGCCGACATCTAATTTTACCACCGAAATAAAATTTTCATTCAATAGAAGTTGTGGATGAAAAAAAAAAAATTTAAGAAATTCTACCATCAAAGCATTTTGTGTGAAAATGTACCCAAAAAATGTCAGTATATTCATTATCTTTAGTATCCTTCATTTTAGTATCTTTAGATACAGGCATCTTATCTTGGATCATAAGCAGAAGCTTACAAGCAAGATGCTTTTATTTCAACCTATACAATTACCTACAGCAAAGAAACAGTTTGAATTCTCTTGACAAACTCCAAGACTGACATGTGAAATATTAGAATTCGATTCAGATTAGCTTTTAAACTAAGAAAGAATAATAAGCAATCATGTTGACTTTCATTTAATTTTCGATTACCAGCTCTGAATCCTTCAAAAACCAAACCCAATAGTTTTTACTTGAACAAAAAAGTTTCTTTAAATGAAACAAAAACAATCATTGTAAATTAAACGAAGTTTGGTTTGGTGTTGTGAACTTATTGGCACAACAGCAATGTCTGTATATATTACATCATTAAAACAGTCATTATTTAAATAAGATAGTAAAATAGTAAAAGACCAATAGAATGATAGTTAATAAAAATTTTTTAAATATTTTCAGTATGTCCCCTCTTTTTTTAAAATCAAAATTTGAAAAAGATTCAATATTTCTTTTAATATGCATTCAATGTACATCATACAATTATTGGTATTTTATATGAATTGAACCAATCAAACAAATACTTGTATAAATATCTTTCTTAATAAATACCTACATTTTTCTTAAATATCTCAACATATTACATTATTAATCTTATGATAGAATATTAAGTTATATGAATTAAACTTGGCATTAAAATCAAGTAATCTAGAAAGAAAAGTAACTGCAATAAATTAACTGAAAGTTAAGAAATATATTTTATATTTAAACAGGTGAATTTAATATTAACTATGATGCTTCCAAAAACAGTCATTTAGATTTTCAAAATCTTTCATAAGAAATACCAGTATGAATTTAAGAAAATTACCTTTTGTGCAACTATCATATCCAATCTTTTTAACTGTTTCGCGAACAATTTTTTGGTAATCCACAGTAGCTTTAGAAGTTATCTCCCCGAAGATCATCACCATCCCAGTTTTAGCTGCAGTTTCTACAAAAGAAATAACATACAACATTAAGAACGCAACTGCTTTCATATTCAAATAAAAAAGGTTTACTGATGAAATAAATTTAAAAAATAATGCAATTTTGTTGATTTAATAAATTAACATTATTTATTATACATTTATAATTGTGTTCCATTAAACAGCAAGCACTTTTGCTTTCCTTAAGTCTTCCATTAAATTTTAACATCGTAATAAATTTCCATTTTTAATTAAAAGTATTTTTATATTCATTCTGTTTTTAACCATGCTAAAAAAATATTTTCATTATCTGTATTGCTGTGAGCAAAGATTTGGGAAATGGGCATATTCATTGCATTTTGTAGTTCTCCTGTATAATATATTTCTTTTGCAATTTTCCTATTATTTTTCTGCTATTCTGTAGTTGTCACCTAATTTCCATAGCAATTATAAAAATTCTGTAATTGTTGAAGGCTACGCATACAGATTTCATTTATCCATCAAGGAATCACATGTAAAAGTTTTTGACATGCAGCATTTTAAGGGGGGGAGGGGAAAATCGGACCTTCTATTGTGAAGTCTTATTGAAATATAACTTTATCAAATGAACTGCCTATTTTATTCTACTACACAATATCTGCAGCTGAACTTTTACCAAATATATTTATTACATTTTAGAAAAAAAAAACAATATAATTTGTATAAAAATGTATACCAATATCAGTTTCTGAATAATGATAAATTTAAATAAAAGTAAAAAGAATACTTAATTAAGTATGGAACTATTCAATTTTAAAAATGAAAAAAAATGAAGTTTCATACTTTATATAACAAGCCCAATATAAAGTAATTAACATTCCATACAAATTTCAAACTTAAATTTATAAAAGTCATAACTGCAGCATAATTATAGTGTACAAATATGTAGAAGAAATATTGCATAAATTGAAATAAACTCTTAATTACAAGTATCTTCTATAGAAGATGCAACTGAAAACATTTTAACACAGTTTTACACATACTTTAGGAAAACTTACCACATGCAACTTTAGCATCAGGATCTTGTTCAAGATGAGCATCAAGGATAGCATCACTAATTTGGTCACATAATTTATCTGTAAATTTAAAAAAAAAAATTCCTACTGATGAATTAGAAGGTAATAAAAGTTATGTGTCTTGTCACACTGACTAATAATCAAAATAATATCAAATAAGTGTACAAATCAAACAATAAAGATTACAAAATTTTTATTTGTTATCCATGTTTAGCATCTTATTACATAATCAGAATTTACATTCATACACATATAACAAGCACAACACAAACTTGGAACAAAAAAAAGTTGAATTTTGTAAAATTATGAACAGCATCAAACATAAATTATGAAATAAAACAAGGATCATTAATATAACAATAAAATTTAAAAAATGTGTAAGTTTATACAAAAAGTACTTGGGTTGTTAAAAACTTTATAGAATCATTAAAGAAATAGATATCAAGAATGATAAAATTTAATCCTGAAAATGCTTCATACAACATAAATTCCTTGGAAATACATTATGTCAGATATATAATTATATAAAATCATTACATGATGAAACGTTGCTAAAAATTACAGCTATTTCAATTGGATTACGATTTTCCTTTGAATTACTGTGAATTTAAAATGATACCTACTGTGAATTTAAAAAGATACCTAGAAATATTTAAGTATTCGCTATGAAAATCAATTTAGTGATAATATTTTTTACGATAGATTACAAAATTCACTCATATTTAAATATAAAAAAACTTTTAACTTATATATAAATATACTGGTAAGTATAACGTATAGATGTTCACTGCAGAGTAGTTCATTGCGAAGATAAAATTAGAGGCATATTAATGATGAAAGTTCATGATTTTTCCAAGAAACAATATTTCATAGATGTCCGAATATAAAATAAATTGGAAAATAAAATTCCTGCCGTATTCGGCCAATGGCGTCATTTAATCGAGGATAGAAAATAAGAAGTGCTATATGCACTTTATAAAACAAAAAGAAACTAATACTTTGGGATAAAGATTACTTTACACAAAAGCTAAATTTTAGTTCAAAATATTGAACAGCAGGCTTAACATACTCGCTCATTCAACACAATGAGTTAATCACAGTCAACTGAAAATTTAACTTAATTTTGAGAATTGAAATTTAATTATGTTTAAAAACCAATTCTGGATAAATTTAGACACATCTTGATTGCATAATTTTAAAGAATAAGTTTCAGTAAATAAAATAAACTTTCATTTTTGCTACCACGTGAGTTGACCGGCGATCAAAGAAAATTTCTCAAAACAAAAGAAAACGTAGCATATTTACCTGGATGTCCTTCTCCAACAGACTCCGAAGTGAATAAGAAAGTACTCAAGCCGTTATCTATGCTTTCAACACCATTACGCACAACAAAATCACGAATTTTATCTTCAGACATCTTCGAGGAGATACTACTTCGACTCAATATCAATGGAAAAGAGACCCTCACTCTTGGCGGCAAGCAATAAATAGATACTCAACTTTCTCGTTTCCTGCGACTGCAGCGCCATGCATTTTGAGCTAACATACAGCGTCACTTATCATCTCGCAACAGCTTCATAATTGCTTTCGAGAATTTTGTACATTAATAAAAAAATAATAGATCATTAATGATTTTATTATTTTCCTTCCTAATACTATGCTAATTTAAAAAGTATTTTTAAGGAAAAAGAGAATAAATCTAAAATTAAAACGCATAATCGATTCGAAATCTGAATCGATTGTTTCCTCTCGAGCAGAATTTAAATTTTATACTAATCATACGAGAAAGATATTAGAAAATATCTGATTTTCTACATTTAAGTTTCATTTATGAAGTTGGGCAGCAAATAAAGTTGGATAGCATTCAGCTGAAGATATATCTTGTATATTAAGGGATGAAGGAACTACTATGGGGAAAAAATTCTGTGGGAAGCATTAGAGAATAAAAGTTCATTATTATATTTTACAAAGATATAATTAACTGGTAAAGGAAAAAATTAATTCTGGGAGATTTTGTAAGATTATTCAGAGAAGTAAATCGATATACATTTGTTTATAACCATTCTTAATTATAATACTATACCTCACAATACGAACACGATTGTCACCTAAAATTGGCTACTCCGACCCGCCCGAAGGCACACGAAAAAATCTGAAAGACCGGACAGCAGCAACAGCAACACTGGCGTGAACTGTGGTTGAGTCCTAAGACCCATCACCACGGTACAACCCTTCTTTTGGGAAGTACGTCCCTATCATCTATGGGAGGAAACCAACTACCGAGTAGAGGCGGCGGCAAAGATTTCTTTGGCTTCAAAACAACTAATAATAACTATTTTTTACATTTAATTAAAGGAAGTTAAATATTATTTAACAACTTTTTTTATTCAGCAATTGGCTCTTTCTTTCGTTATTTAAAATTTATGAAGATATTTGTAAAAAAAAAAAATGTTCTCAGTCTCTTTTGCTGACCATCAACAGATTGTCAATATCTGAATTTATTTTTTATGAGACTCTTGAGATTTTCTTGTACTGAGACCTAATTTTGGAAAAAAATAGTCATATTTTCTTCTAGATTGTAGTATATAGATAGAAACACAAATTGCGCCAGAATGCCGCGCCATGTTATATGAACAAATGGAAGCAAAAGTTAGTTATATAAAAGGAATGTAGAAGTGAAATTAAAAAGTTTTATAAGAGAAAGTTTTTAGAAATCCATAATAAAAATTTTTTTAAACTGATATATTCGATGATTTCGCCACAAATAATTTTTTTAGCGTTAGTCTCCATTTTAAAATAATTTTTTTATAAGAATTCGAATAACGAGCAAGAATTCAGATGTATTTCGAATCTGAGATAAATGAGCACGCGTGCACAACGAAAATTTTCTATAGTTCAGACATGAATAATATAGTATGCCGAAACGATACAAAGATGTTTCTTATGAAAGTTGGAGAAAATATTTTGTAAATGTATGTGAAAACTTTCTATTTTATGTAAGATATGAAAAATATACCCATGAAAAATGAACTACTTAAGCATTAGGTTTCCGATGTATTTATTCTTAAATCAATCCTTTTTTATTTAAAAAAAACGATTAGATCTTGAATATAAATTCCCCTTCATTTTCAGGCACGTGGTTTTCTGGTTAAATACTTTTTTTCCCTCCAAGCTATTGTAAGCTGATATTCTTCCCCCAAAACATGAATCTTAACCCCCTCATTTGCATGCATTGATTTTTTTAATCCCGTCCGTTTAATCCGTTTTTAACTAAACTTTTAATTTTCAATCTGCAATTAAGTGGAAGTATTAAATAATTTAAAATACACAAATCTCTGAAAACGCATCATTGTCTCAAATGCCTTTATATTATACCAAGGATAAAAATAATAATTTTCCTAAATGTGCCACGATATGCCATCTAATTAGGAAGTTAAGTAAATTATACGTCAAGGTGTTAATGTGCTATGTATGAATATTCTATGAATAACTATTTTAATCATCATTTTAACAAAACATCTTTATCCAAAATCTATTAAAAATTCAGAAGCACCTGAAATTATATAGATTTTACCGCAAAGATTAATTGAAAGAAAAAAAAATGAAAAAGAGAATTTTAAAAAATACGCTTCCCGATAGCATAGTTGTAATACTGAATACAGAATCTGAACATTTAGGTAGTAATTTATTTAATAAATTCAGTGCTTAGATAATATCTTTTAGAGTAGCTAAAATGCTACCATATCACATATATTTATTTTTTATCATCATCTGAAATCGGTTCAATTTCTTTACTGTATAATTGCAACCTGTAAATTGGTTGCAAAAAAAAACAATATAATAAAATAACTATATTTAACATAATTATATAATTTATTTATTCCAATGATTTATAATGAATTCACATAATTTGGCTAAAACAAAGTAACTCTTCTTAGCATTCATATTGCTCAAGAGTGTCGAGAGAAAAGTTTTTTTAATTAAATTTAGTTTAATCATTAACTAGATTTTAGTCAGATAATTTTCATAGTGAAATAAATAAAACAACTTTACCAGTTCGTTACCGAGGAAGCAACAGTTAGATGAAGAAAATGACGATTCATTTTAGAACTATAATTCATTAAATTCTGGATTAGGGAAAGCAACTCTATCGCCCTATTCAAGTATAATACAAAAGTATATTTCCCTAATAGTTCTACATGCTATCGAAATACTTGATGAAAAGAATTTTTAGCCGAAAGACAAAGATTGACAAAAATGCGACGTCTTATTCACTTGCACATTATATTTTGATTATTCTGCAAAATATAATGCAAATTATTAGCTGAACAAACAATATTTAAATCAGATGTCTGAAAATAATCGTCAGCATCTATCGCATTGAGCTCTTAGTCAACCGTTCAAACATTTTTTTGGCTAAAGGCGATATTTTATTCACATGTTACATTATCGATTATATTTCAAAACATAGTATAAATCATAAATTGAATTAACGACATTTAAATTAGATATCTGAAAATCTGCCGACTTCCATCACATTTAGTTCATAGTCCGTCGTCCAGAAATTGTCGTCAGAATGCGATATTTTATTCACCTTATCGGATATATTAAAACAAGTAATGCAAATATAAGTTTGAAGGACGACTTTTCAATCAAAAGCCTGAAAATTAGCAGATTTAACTTCTTCGACATCCATCGTATTTCGTTCATAGACGGCCGATCAAAAATCGTCCACAAAATGGGGCATCTTGCTGACCTTTCACCCTATTGATTATTTTGCCAAATGTAGTCAAACCGCTATAACCGTTACTTGGATATATCGACTGTTTACAACATTTTAACTTAAGGTGATTTTGAAATTATCATATTCGAGAATGTGCAGCTCTCCATAACCACCCAGAAGTGGTGAAGACTTTTGCCGATGAAATTCTGAATCTCTGGTCGACGGAGAGGGGGATCGGAAGGGAATGGTTGCCGATAGGGGGTTCTTGCCCCTCTGTTACCGCCGCCTCTGCCAAAAACCAAAAATCATACCGGAAGCTTCTCAACCTCAATTACGAGGAGCTCCCCAGTGGAAACGAACGATTGATTGTAAAGAAGACGACAAAGAAATATTTGTTTTTAGTCGGCAGCATTTCACTCAATTGTCGACATTTTTAATGTTTTATATCCCCCTCCTCTCGAAAAAAAATGCTCACCTCATCTCTGCTTACAATTGCAATGAGCACCGTTACCGTTTTCAATCAAATTTCAAACAAATTTTATTAGTAGGAAGTCCATTCCTTCGTCGGTTCATGTCCATGAGAATTTGTCAATGCTATCTCAGGTGGCGCCCTCGTCATCTGATCGCGGCTCAAAATTAAGAGGTCCGTCCCAAAATAGCCCTATTGTTGCTTTAAAACCGGACGTTAATATAACTAGACTAATCTATAACTAATAAGTATGCAAAGGACGATTTAGTTGATTTGACGAAAGGAACTATGCCACATAAAGAGGCGTTTTCCGTAACAATCAGATCAACTCGGCTCTGGAGAGCCGTTAAAAAGAATTCGACATTAAAACTACCACCCCACCTCTCCTCCTACGAAAAACTATATCAGTACGCTATCTCGAATTTTGAAAAAGTGACAATTTATTTGCAAAATAAATGCAACTAAGAAATAATTTTATCTTATCTAAGACCACAGGAGATATTTATTGAGTAGAAGACATTTCTAAGTTTTAGCTGCTCGTTTCTTCGCTGTGGGAAAGGAAAAAAATTATTTTACTTAACGTATCAAATGCTCACTAAAATCGAATGCATCTAGTTCATTCATTGAGTTAAAAATAAACTTTTCATAACAACGCGGAAAAAGGAATAAAGTTGTGAATTATTCTTCGGTTTGTTTTGGTTTTTAACTTACATATAACAATCAAACAGAAAAAAAATCAAATATTTTAAAAGGCATATGATATTTGTAATTTAGAAAATTTACTAAACTGATAACTCTACGAATTGAGCAGGTTCTGTGTGTCATGAAAGAACGAATAAATTCTTTAAAGTGAAAAGTACGAAAGATGAAGATCCTTTGGGAGTCTTTTTTTAATCTTACAAATTAATATTACAAAAAGACATCCGAAATTTTACATTTATGAAAGTGGGTCAATATCATCTTAGTTTACCGATTTCCTTAAAGGTGCATTTTCTAAGCAAAAATGTGGAAATTTCTTTCGAGTTGGCAATACTTGAAGTGGTAATTAAGCTTTATATTTTATTCTTCACATCGATGATATTCAGATGTAATTGTTAAATCAACAAGCTGTGTTTGCTGTTCGGAAAAAATGCCGATTCTGTTTTATGTGAATGTGCAGTATTAGAGAATTGAGAGGAAACGTTCCTTGATGCATGTGACGCCCCCAAAATAAAACTGTTGTGGAATAAATGTTGGCCATTTAGGTCGACATCTTTCACAAGGGATTGCAGAATTTCAACGAATTAACGCGGTTATGACCAAGCTGCTTCAAACTCGCGGAAGTATCAGATAATTATTCGGCTTTGAAAAGAAGATACGATTTTAACACAGTCGATGCGATTTCGGGCATTTTATTTCTCAAAATTGACTCTGTTTAGGCAAATCGGCAATAAACGAAAATCGCATTTTTTCGAGAATTCTGTTTCTCTATTTGATGAAGCTGAATGTAATGCTCATAAATTAAACCCAATCTGAAAATCTGTATATATTTTATCAGAAGTATGCGTATTTTCTTGATTCATCATTATTTTAAAAACATCTTTTTGTGAGTATATCTTTATTAAACGATCTTATCTTATTTACAAGCACTCGTTAAGATCATTTGAAATTACATTTTTATCTCTATATAATAATAATTTATATGAAAAAACTTATTCAAACTTAAATGTAGAGATTTCGTTTAGAGTGGGACTTCGTAATACACCCTATCACTGTACCCATCGTCGCAAAATTTGATCTTTAAATGGAACTGCACACGATTTCCTCCGAAACAGGTCATTCCAATTATCTGATAATATATACATTAAATTAAGACTATGATTAAAATATAATTTTTAGATATTATATTCTAAAAATTTTAATTTTTATAACCGTTAAAGTGAATTATCGATACGTAAGTTTATCAATACAAATTCAGAAATTTAGGTAACTGTAAAATTTAACAGATTCGAAAGGTTGCCTTGCCTATTAAGTGCCAGAAGATTTTCAGCACTTAACTATTTAAAAGGCTATCTGTAGGTTTTTACCCTGTATACTGTAAATCAATACTGCTGTATATAGTATCAAGTATATTGAATTATTGGAATTTGAACACCGCCCTCAACACAGCCCGTTAATCCTTGCCCTGCTTCTTAGAAGGCAAAATAAAAAAAAAAGATTACTACTTGAAAGAAAACTATTTATTGAAGTCAGTCTATGAAATGCTATCGTTTGTCCAAAGAAACCTTAAAAAACCCATAATTATAGAGTGTGAAGTGTAGCAAAGATTACGATTCCGAATTTTGAAAAGAATCAAATCTAAGTCAAAATTATTAGATAGGGTTTAAATTAGAAATCGATGCTGATAACGTCTGATTTCAGAAAGCAAAGGCGGATGACGCCTGAACGTAAGGGAAACAGTTCAGACAGCAGAGAGCTGAAAATTGCCGGATGAAGTAGCTGGAAGATCCAATATGAAAAACTTACCCGGATGCCCTTCTCCGACTGATTCGGAACTGAACATGAAAGTGTTGAGGCCATTGTCGAAAGTCTCGAGTCCTTGCAAGACCACCAAGTCTCGTATGAGCGTGTCTATGGGCATCTTCGCAACGAAGCGCTATCACTGGGGCTTTGTGAAAAAAGAGGCCTAGTTTAGCGCTACCTGTCAATAAATAGAGCCCAAGAAAGCCTCTCTTTCTTTTTCACTGCAGTCTGATCTGACGTCAAGATCATTGTTACTCAGCGCACGTCAAGATTTCTCAACGCACACCTGCAAAAGTGTATTTTTGGGGAAAATATCACCTGTTATTTTTTACTGTTTTTGTTTCGTTTTCTTCCTTCATAGGAAGGCTCAAAGATTAAATCTGTAAAAAATTTGTTTATGTTTGCAGAAGCGAGAAACCTTTTTGGAATAACACTTTGAAATCTCATCTCAAGCAGATGAATCGGAAAACAATCTCTGAAAGCCAGAGATTTTATCGGTCGCATTGTTCAAGTTCTCTGCAACCGAATCAATGCCAAGTCATACAATAGCTGTCGAAAAGCTGTTTCTCCAATAAATAACATTCAACTAGGAAAGAATTGCTCGCGCGAGTCCGACATTTCGTAACTGGTCAGTTCCAAATTTTTCTTCTTGCCGACTTGAATACTTCTTAACTCCCTTCCCCCTTTACACCGAAAATGAAAAAGCAATCTTCAAGTGTTAAAGTTTAGGTATTAATGTTATCACACGGGGATTTCGAAAGCACTCGAATATACTTCTGTAAATAAAATTAAAAAAAAATCTAATTTTTTTGAAAATAGAAAAATGAATTTCTGCGTCTCTATATAGAATTGCGCAAGTCACTGTTTAGGGCCTTATTAGAAAATGCGGCGTCGGGAAAAATGGACTTGAATACTTCTTAACTCCCACCCCTCCTATCCACCGAAAATTAAAAAGCAATCTTCACGTGTTAAAGTTTAGGTATTAATGTTATCACACGGAGATTTCGAAAGCACTCGAATATACTTCTGTAAATAAAATTAAAAAATATGTATATAAATTTTCCGAAAATAGAATAGAAAAATGAATTTCTGCGTCTCTATGTAGAATTGTGCAAATCACTGTTTAGAGGCTTATTAGAAAATGCGGCGTCGGGAAAAATGGAATTTCATTGACGAAATTTAGATAGTGCAGCTGTTTTCCTCTAACGAATTTCCAACAGATCTTTTATTTAAATGAGGAATAATCCTTCCATCACATGAGGCCATTTTCCTGCCGTCTAGCCTAGAATTATGCAATGGTTAATTTCATCTGACAGGCTCATGAGTTGAAGACATTTCGACATGACAATAACTACTAACTGAACAGTAATAGAAAAATTAAAATCTTTCGATCCTCTTTTTGCTCTTAAATCCCTTTATTTTCAGTTCCTTCAGATGGCATTTAAATGTTACTCAATGTAAGTAATGACATAACTAGAGAAGGATATACAGGATAGGTACTCTGAGTGTCTTTACTGGAGGCGGTCGAAACTGAAGAACCAATTAATTGCATTTAGGAGAAAAGTTCGTCGTTTTAAATTTCTTATTCCACACAATATAAAAAATTCAAAGCTAGTGACCGATATTATCATTTTTACAACCTGGAAATTATTTCAAGTGACATTTCTAAAAACAAAATTGCAACAGAAGTTATGTTGCAAATGGCTAAAACTATCTGCGGGAAAAAAAAAAAAAAAAAAAAAAAAACGTTAAGTGTTTTGCAAGCATTAATGTCTTAGTGGGAGGGAGGTTATATTAACATCCCGCTTTAAAGCAACACTAGGGCTATTTTGGGATGGACCTCGTCATTTTGAACCGCGGTCAGATGACGGGAACGACACCTGGCCACCAAGCCACCGCGGCCCTAGAAAGGGGGAGAAGGATCATATTCAGATGTTTTTAGAGGAAAGATAATATTCATTAAGTGCACAGAATTTTTCAGGGTTTCTCTTTGTATTCACAGAGATAAAATAATATAGCTTCCACATTTATATTGATTGACTATCGGCGTCTGGAACTTGTAACAAATAATTGTGAGTATAGTGCTCTTTTTATTTTCAAAATGTAGAGCAACGTATGAAAATAAATATTTTATCCTGTTTGTTATTATATAAAATTAATCTATTCCAAGTTATGAAATTTTATATACTGTAAATAAAAAATGCCGCAATGTATATAATTTTTCATCATTATTCGAATTTCAGGAACCTGCGGTTTTTTTTTGAAATTTTAATTAGAAGTTTCATTAATTTAACAATGAGGAAAATTATGGTATATTGTATATGTAAATGCAATTATATATATGGTATGTTTATATTGTATTGTATTGTATATATGGTACTTATGTATATATGGTATAATTATTTATTGGTTATGATTTATGAAAATGTTATCTTACAACATAGTTTTTATATCATCTTAAAAACTGCAGATATTATCCCTTCAATGAAATAAATGTATCTGTGTAATCCTATTCGTAATTTTAACAGATTTCTTAAAAATATTTTTAAATATGATTTACAAAAATTGTTTCTAGATATTCCGAAATAACTTCTTAAAATAGGACTCTGGCCGAGAAGGAACATGTTGTCTTTCCTGTTCAAAACTAATCTGTGGTCTCTTTCCCCAATTATGCAGCCATTCATTCTCATGTCCACTCACACTCTTCGTATTATACAATGAGTCAGGGAAATCTGCAAGACGACCAGATGAGTGGCTAGTTAGTAGAAGACTTAGTCTGCATACTGTCCGCTAATTCTGAATATCTCGGTATATAATTTCTAATTTCTAATCTTGCACTGGATTCTAAATGGTAGTCTGGGCGATGGGAACGATATGTTGTCTTATTTATACTCATTGTTGAAAATGCAGATTCACACAGGTAGGTAGAACCAAAAACCGATGTTAAATGATGTACAACTTTTTTTTAAAAACCTTTTTAGGATATTTTACTTCGTCTATTAGATTCCAAAAATTAATCTCAGGTTTTGAACTGCATGCTTTTAAAATTGTGCCATTTTGAAAGAGAAAAGTCGTTTTCTTTAAGAGATAAAGAGATCAGTTATTTCTTCCAAATCAACATTGCAAAATGGGTGATACAAGAATGTAACAATTAGTTTCTTTTAGTGTGCGTGCCTGAGGTGGTCACCTCAAAATGTCTTGTTGGTGCATCGGTCAACGTAATGTCCACCCCAGGTATAAATCCATGTGCAGAGAAACAAATTCTGTTAGTGCACTAAATTTTATGAAGGCGGGAATTCCAATCATCTGCCATGAAACTTAACAGTTTAAAATTAGTAAACATCCCCATAATCCAGAAAGAAAAGAAACTTTTTTTTTTATCTCCTTATGAATGAGATGTCTCCCCCACTTCCTGATCGAGACGACCTTCTCGGCACTTAACCTGCGCTATCTCTTGACCGATGAAAACTTTCTCGCTCTGGAGTCCTGTTTGTTTTCCATTATCATCGAACGCAAACAACTGATAAAGATGTTTTATTTCCTTCCTTATTCGACAAATAGTTGTAAAAGTAAACGCATATCATCCTTTGTAAAGAAAAAAATTGCTTTTTGAACTCTCAATAAATAAACACTCATTGTTTCCACACCGGATTTTCCTTTTTTCACAGGCACACAACATATCACATTCAAGATAATGCAATTGATATTTGGCACTGCTGTACCTATTTGAACACCTGTTTGAATGGTGATGAGTAGCTTACTTTTTGCATGCACTGTTTCTTGCATGCATTTTTTATGTTCATAAATTTTAATTTAAGATACGGCTAAACATAAAAAATATATATTAGTTATAATAAAAAAAGTACGAGCATTTATACTTGCATAAATAAACGTATTAGAACAAATCAGTTAGAATTTAATTTAATTTTATTTTGCCCAGAGAGCACAATATTGTTATCTTTTTGTTACCATTTTAGTTAGTAAAAACTTATTGATATTAATAATATATTATTTCAGTAACGTGGTTTATTTGCAATGATTCTTTATAAAGCTGCAACTATTTATTTATTTTGTTACTGAATTTCAACGACAAATGAGTTATAGGTAAGACATTTATGTAAATGGTCTGTTTCTTGGCTGCACTGAAAACTGTTTCAGATTCTGTATTTGCACCGATTACAAATCGGTTAAAACTAAAAAAACTAAAGAAGGGTCTGTAAGTTTTGATTGCGCTGCCTGGTATTCATTTCAAGCCACTCGCTGTGAAGCATTCTCGCATGTTATGTGGCCTTCTGAAATTCTAAGAACCTAGTAAAATTCTAATTCTTCAATCTTCTTGCATCCATTGGCATAAAACTGCTTAGAGAATACTTCGCACGCGACCGTTGAGAGTGATGGCTGCAGTGCGCGAACAAAACGTCCTCCTATAATGGTTTCTTATCGTTGATTGCCAAGTAGTCGTCGCCTACTGTTTCGAAACTCCTTGCATTGTGTCTTTCGAAAGGCATCTCGCGTCAGTGTGATTCTTGCTTATTTTTTACATTTTAGGATGGCGGAAATTTTTCATTAAAAACAAGATCAGGAATTTTCTAGCGCAAGATCTAAAATAAAATAAGCTTCTCCACAATTTATTCAAGAGTAATTTTAATTAAGCGGAGGAAAATAAAATCAACTATGTGCAAACAAATGTAAAAGGAAATTCTGACAATGGAGGTGACATATTAAAAGCTTAACAAGGACAACGATAATATCTTCAAGAAACAAGAAAAGATTAAGACAAGGCATTTCTTCCTATAAAAAGTCTAAATTAAAAACTTAATGCAAGTCCTAATGTCCTGAAATGGGCATTGGAACTTGCAGCAACACTTTTCAAACGAAAATGAGTCAATTTTATTTCTGTCGAAAGGGATGGCATTAAAATATTCTGACTTTAATTTAACGCTTACTTATTATGTAGCATTCTGTACACAATGTTTTTGTTTTTTTTCGTCATTCAGTTTGCAGAAGAAGTAAAAAAGCAGCTTGATGACATGGTAGTTGCAAAAATGAAAATGAAATTTCTGCTTTCTCCAAAGAAAGATTTTATTTTTTAACAAGAAACCTAAAATTGACAAATGTAAGCGGAAGATTTTATGGGACAATAAAAAAAAGTATTGCGTGGCTTTATTAAAATTAAGAGAAGATTGCAAGGAAATATATTTGGAATCAGTAGAAGTCAATGTTTCACAATTTCGACGGTCACCGATGTGATGCTTTTTTTAAAAATTTCTTTTATTTATACTCTGACTCAGATTCGAATGTCTTGTTGGAAATATTAGTCATCAGTTAGGAAAGTAAAGCTCTGAGAAAGTGCGTCCATTTAAAAGAAGAAAAATTAGCATTGGCAATTTGAGAAACTAGGTTGGAATTTTTTTATTCGAAGTTGACAGAAACAAGATAAAAAAAGGATTTTTACAGATGTTTTAATTATGTAAAAAAATCCAGGATGCAAAAATTATTAGCCATATGCAGTTAGAAGAAATGACAATGACGATCTCTTTCCGTGATATTACTGGGATGAAACCATGTCCCGACCTCTCTCCAAATCAACTGGCGTTGGGAATCGCTTGTTTCTCCAGGACAACTCCAGGACCGTTTCGGTGGTCCTGGAGTTGTCGTCTGGGGAGGCATTATGATGAACGGGCGGACTGAGTTCCACGTTTTCGACAGAGGTTCTGTAACTGGAGATCGCTATTGCCAGGAGGTGATCCTTCCCCATGTGCGTCTGTTCCGAGGTGCCATTGGATCAGACTTCGTTTTTATGGATGACAATGCACGGCCACACAGGACTCATGCTGTTGAGGAGCTCCTGGAAAGTGAAGATATCACTCGAATGGATTGGCCGGCGTGCTCCCCTGATTTAAATCCGATAGAACATGTGTGGGATGCTTTGGGGAGACGCCTTGCGGCCCGATTACATCCTCCTGGAAACACCCGACAATTTAAACAGATGCTGATTGAGGAATGGGCACTCTTACCTCAAGAACTGTTGGACAATCTGGTGCTGAGTATGGCGAGACGGTGCGAAGCAACCATTGCAGTAAGGGGAGGGCATATCCCATACTAAGGAACATCTGCTTGCTGTTCTTCCTCATGGACACACAATCATGTGTAACGATACTATGAGTTCAATAAAGCCTTTTTTTGTTTGATTCCATACTGTATGCATTGTATTCATTTCTGCGCAACTATGCTTTCGTCATTCTTTCAGAACAAAATGGTGTATCTCATTTCTGAATTTCATGTCTCTCAGATGATTTCTCGTGAAGTTATGGCAAAAAACATACCTGTTGCTTAAGTTTTGCACACCAGTGTAGTAATAATAATTGCAATTTAAACAGAGGAATTTTAAAAATTCTTATTTTTTTCCTTGATGTTCACTGAGGGCGCAAAGAGCAGACAGATTGGAGGAAAGAAAACATTTCCAAAATAAAAACAATTTTTAGCTTTGTCAAAACAAATTCAATTTAATGAAAGTGTTTAAAAAATATGGCAATACAAAATCCAAAAGATATAAGAAAAGAAAATTCGAATTACTGACAAATTCAAATTCAGTTTAGCAAATCATTGGTGCCAAAAATCTTTAGATAATTATGCACACGATTTAATTAGTTTCGTGAGCGGGAACGCTTTTTCTGTGACGGATCTACTAGCGTTAAGTGATAACAGTAACTTCGAAAGGTGTGATTTTTCCAAAAACTAAAATCACGAACACTACTTGGTTGTAGAGTGTTTTTTGTTTGTTTGTTTGTTCAGTTAAGAATCTCATGTACAGAGGAAAAAAAGGCCAATGTCAATACACCTCTTTTTGAGGGAAGTTAAATGAGTTACCCAAATTATTGAAGGAAGTGGTGACAAAGAGGCAAAATAATGACTCACAAGAAAGTTGTTCTTATTTCCTAAAAAGGGAGCTCCTGACCATCAGAGTGACCAACGGTCATCAATGCAAGGCGCACAGTCTTTAAATAAAACTTACCACCTCCACCCTCCCTAATCTTAGAAGAAATCTGGCCCCATTCAGAAAACTAATACGTTATTTTATTCAAATTGTTACAGTTACCTATACAGTTACCAATGTTACAGTTACAATTACAGTTACCTGGGTGGGTAGTAAATTATATAACATCCAGCATTTTTAGAAAAGATATACTTCGAATTACTTATGTCAAATGTCTTGGTTTACAGCGACGCTAAAGAAACAGGTAACTGTAGAGTGCATTCCGCGTAGATAGAAGTTCGTTCAAGTTTCTTACTTTGGCACATTTAGAGGCAAATTGGCGGTATATTATTACATTAATGGTACTATAACATTTTATTTTTGAAATCAAATTCTAAAAATAATTCACTAAACTCAAAATTATTTAAATACTTGGAATCTTGAAAAGTTCTGATATTCTTGCTATGTGTATACAAGGAACAAAATAAATCAAATGCGTATGCTGAATAATTATTTGCATTCTCATATATCTAACGATTGCATAATAAAAAGAAAAAAATTAATTAAGAAATCTAAAGTATAATCGATTCAAGGCAAAAGAGAAGTAATAATCTTCATTTCATTTCTTTTAAATTTATGTAATTCTCTGAAGCACATGCAAGGTAATCTTACTAATATAACATTAAAAGATAGTATAATTCATATTTTTAATTTTTATAAAAGTTTGTTTATATTTTAATATAAAGTGAAATGTTCATTATTAAATACTCTTGAAACTTTTTCGAAATTTATTTATTTATTTTGAACCATATACTATTTTCCGAAACACAAAATTAACAACTATCATACTATTAATTTTTAGATTTTTTTAGAAACTAAATTCATTTTTAACATTTTTTTTTCAATATACACAAGCGCTCTAAACATAAATAACTTCGCAAAGTTTACATGTAAAAATATTCTGAATTATAAAATAATTATAGTGTTCATTCAGGCACATACCAAAAGTCCTGGACTTCAAGGGAAACTTAAAAAAAGGCTTTAAAAATTATTTGAAATCGCTTTACATTATCTCTACGAAAAAAGACGTAAAAGTGCGTTTTAAGGTAGTATTCCCGATGACAATACATGCATTTTCCTCGTTTTGAAAAAGAAAATTATTTCAAAGAAAACATTTTCTCTCGAAAACTGTCGTTTCAAACAATAGGCTGAAAAAAACAAAAACTTTTCATTTCATTAAATATCAGTAATCATAAGCATAGTAGTAGTAAAGGATCTCTATACTCCTGTATTCATTTTAGCATTTAGGGGTGGAAAAATCGTCACTCACAAAGTCCTTCAATTTCTCCTTCACAATTTTGTTCATTCAGTATTATTTGAGAATACCCATAAGTTTTGTAAACTGTCATTCTGTTATCACAATCAGGGCACCTGAGTTGAAGAAATTTCGTTAAATATTCTAATTTTCTAACTCACATTAACGTATATGTTTTTAGTTTCCCAGAATCATATTTGAGAAGTGAAACTATTCAAACAACAAGAAGGTGAGAAAACAAAACTTCACATTTTTTTTCATTAAAAAAAAGTGTATTACGCTTCCTGTAATGTAATATAATTTTCATATCTTTATAAAATTGGATAATATTTGGCCGCAAATATTTAATAGAATTCGTGCTAATCTCTAAATATAGCACTCGTGCTAATCTCTAAATATTTTCATTGAGCATAACAGATTCACTATTTTTAAATTCAGTAATTACTTTTTCTTTCAAAAATATAAGTTCTATTTCCTATAATTATTATTTAATATTAAGAGCCAAAATTTAAATCAATGTCTTTTTTTTACATTTCTTTTAAAAATCTTGACAATTATTGGGACAATAGATAGCTAAATTATACATATAGATTTAATGGAAATAATTCAATAATTTCGCTGCAAATAAAGTACTGAATTCGTAAAATATATTTCCTTTAAAAATAATGAAAATGAAAGTCACCTGAAAGAACTTACTTTAGTTAAAATCTTCAATACAATTTCCAAAGAAATTTAAATTTATGATACATCCTTGGCTAGAGATCTGCAGATCATTAACATAGATATTTCAATGAACAAGTAGGGGGAAATGATTGAGTAACACTGAGAACGCTCCCTTTCAGAACATCCTCAATTTGAATGAAATGATTAAAATAAAAAAATAAAAAATACTATGTTCTTTAATTACATGGGCAAGCTTCCTCTGAAATCAAGGTTAAAAGGCATAAAAGGTAAAAGAGTATGTCATATGTCTTTTCGTCATCAAAGAAAACAGAGACTAGTAGAATCCTCCAAACAAAAGCGTTACGAATGTGAGTATCCAAAAGGATCATATTCGTCCTCTGTGAAAATCATACAGCAACAGGAGGATGCAGCTTTTGTTTATGTAATTCGTATACAAGACGAGCATTGACCATGCTTTATAAAGTTTTGCACAAACACTTGTTGTGCAGAGGATTTGCAGGATCTTTACCAGGTTTTAGGATTGGAATAACTTTTAAGTAATTGTGGTGGATATTTCTCTCAGTCCAGATTCTGTTAAATAACATTAACCGACATTAACATCCATATAAAACCCATTAAAAAATCAATTTATGTAATTGAGGGGAGAAGAAAACTCATTTTTTTTTTTTTGATAATATTAGCTTAGAATAGCTCTGAGGGGAAAAATACTTAACGATAAGAACACGCGCCAAAAAATGAAGAAAGGAGAATACAAATTCAGTTACTGATAGCTTTTGAATGAAATACATTGGTTTCTAAGATATGATAGTGAATATGACAGAAAAAAAAGCCTTGATTTCCAGATGCAACAAAATTCCAAAAAGAGGTAAAAAAAAAAAAAATCTGTAGCTTGCCAAAATTTAAAATAAGTGTTCATTGGCCGACATGAAAATATAACTATGAAGCCTGAGCAATAAAACATAGTATAATAATTCAATAAAAACTGGATAACTTATCAAGCGAAATAAAAACTTATTCAACCGACTCAAACTATGAAATAGTTTTTAAAACTCAACAGTCATTCGCAATCACAACAGTTATTGACAATCATTAACAATCAACAGTCATTAACAATTATAAGTCACCTGATATGCCAAATGAATTCTTAAAAACTTGAAAGTGCTAAAATATGAAATAAAACTACACAAAAACAATAAAAAAGATTGCAATAATTTTAAACAATAGTATTTGAAGGTAATTTATTACTAATATAAGTTAGTATAAGTATCTCTTAATACTAACACACTTATAATACGAAATGAAAAGAAATAATTTTATAATGTCAGAAGTAAATAATTTTACCATTGACAAAAAAAAAAAAAAACGTGTTATTGATAGACGGGTTTAGCAGCTACAACAAGTTTAATATTTCAACAAAGAAGGGAAATTGCGCTTAAATTCTTAAAAAGGAATTCAAATTAGAATAATAAGATTTAATAAACTTCCAATGAGACTAACCTTAGAAATTTAAAATAAAATAAAACTAAATAGGGAAAATATGTCTAAGATCCTCTGAATCCTCATCTAAATCAAAACTACGTAAGGAAACAATAGAATCCAATAAAATTCGTTTTGAGAAGGGACACCTACAACCGAGTCCTGCACTCTTTGGAAGAAACATCTTATCTACATTTGATCAGTAATCCTTTTACATCCTAGAATGGCGTTTGCTGTAACATGTACTTAATCCCAACAGAAAAAGGGGAATTAAAGCCGGCAGTCTTATGAACCGATTTTAATATTAGCGTGATAATGAAAAGCAAGGTCCGGTTCAACGTATTATCAAACTCGGAGAATACCTGGAAACTCAATATACTCTGGAACAATACCTATTCAAATCTCAGAAGTCTGGATCTTCATTCACAGCTGAAATGGAATAAGTTTCCTTGCATAGATATTATTTTTAAAGATCTTCTTTCAGGTACCTTTCTTTTGAACTGCTTGTTTAGGATCGATTACTCGTCTAAATGCTGGGAAACGGTTGTGGTGGAAGTAAACCAAATGGTGGTGACTTTGATTAAGCAAATTCAGATCTTAAATTTCCACAAAATTATCCTCCCATCTCACTATTTAATATTTTGAAGAATGAAACCGAATGAATCAATGCTTCTTAAAGCCTGAATGAGCTATTCAATAACATATCGAGCATAACATTTGGTTTCAAGAGAAATCCGAGCATTATTCATCCTTTACAGCCCGACGTCTCTTTGAAGTCTGAAACCTCGAAGCTTCCCTTTCTCTAGAAACTTTTGATAAAATTTGGCATAATGGCTTGATCTCTAAGCTATTTAACTTTTTGGTTTATCTGATCCAAAATTATTCGCCCGTGCCTTGCTTCTCCAGCGGGAGGTATTGTCTCCTCTTCTTGACTTGCATCACTTCATAAGTGGGAGCTTCTCTCGCAAACACTCGTCGCACACAGAGGTCAACATTCGATGGAATTTAAACAGTCGGTCAACGATATTCCTGAGATTTTTTTCCGTCATTTAAAAAACTTTGTTGTTGACAACGCAATTATGACTTTAACTCACGATCAATGAACGGCTGCAAACACAGCTCACTGAAGCTCTTGTTCGTATACTAGATAATTATGGTTATTAAAATAAATGTGTTTTCCTGTAATAAACCTGTTTAAATCATTGTTAGAACAAATTGAAATGTTTGGTCAACCCATCCCCTGGATAAGCGATTAAAAGTATTTGCGACTGTTTCTAGAATCTAAACGAACCTTACATTCCGCATCAAAACGACTATCAAAGACAAACAACCATTATTCATTTGAATCTACTCAAGATGTTGTACAAGCTTTTGCGTTCGATCAGTACGGCTTCTCCGTTTGGGGATTAATTGTCATCTCGGTATTATGGAAATTGTAAAATATCAATTAAATGGTTTTAAGTGTTCTCAGATGTAAGTGAGTGAGTGAATGTGGGGTTTTGTGCCCCCAAAACTATCTCTGATTATGCTGCGCCAAGCGTAGAGTGTAATTCAAAGGCTGGATATAATACGTAAAAGTGGCAAATTAAAAACCAATATAGAAGCAAACACAACTGTTTGATTATAAAACAGCAAAGAATATTATAAAGTTCAGAAATCTGAACTTCACAATACAAATATTTAAAAACAATTGCACAAAAAATTAACATTAGGCAGGGGGAAGTTCCCTAAACAAAAGCCAATGGTATGAGGTTGTAAGTGCCGGTGCCACACACTAAATGTCAGCATTTTTTTATTGTTTCATTGACCTCTAGTAAAAATCTGGATAAAATTTTATATTACTGGTTATTCGATTGCTAGAAAGCTGCTGCGTGAGGTCTTTTATCAATCTTTGTCTATTGATTCTCTTGAATGGTAATCCATATAATTCTCGGATTCTGTAATATCTGAGAATCAGGAAATAAATGAAATGAACATAAATTCCAATAATGAATTAATAGAAACTGTTGTTTAGATTGGGTTTTTTTTCCTTGCACATATGTTTCATTTGGGGCTCTAGAATGTGTATTAAAACTTGTATTCTGAGATTTTGTCACATTTCCATTAAAACGAATACTGATATCCTGTTTAACATTTCTTTTTTCCCTTTTTCTTTTCAAGAGGTCGTGTTTTGTTACAAATCTTACGGTCAGTGTTGAAATAGATTTTTTAGGAAGAAAACAATAATATTTGAACCAGCTTGTGTTGAATTTTCTGCTGTATCAACAGATTTGTTTTGATGAACTGTGGTTGCAAAGGGTCTATCAGATATTGCCAAACAAAATTTACGTGCTTCTACATAGGAAATATTCTTTTTCCAAGTCTGACAATTTTTTGAACTGGATTCATGTGATCACACACAATTCACAAACTTTAAGCTCTAGTCGACAGAGCACTCAACTGTCGCATATCTAGTACATATCAGATTTCCTAGACGGGCGGTCTTTAAATGCCCGAAACATTAACATTTGTGGCATCTAATTGTATTTGGAATGAGAGGATATATATATATGGAGATGTAAGTAGCCGACTTCAATAATTTTGACAGTTTAATTTTGTTGAATGTTAAAATTATGTAAATTATAGGTTGAAATTCTGCAT
Organism: Argiope aurantia; assembly: GCA_026543865.1. NCBI lineage: Eukaryota > Metazoa > Arthropoda > Arachnida > Araneae > Araneidae > Argiope > Argiope aurantia. The sequence goes on along the minus strand of JAPMOR010003818.1, from coordinate 46,955 downwards.
ATTTTCTTTTAGAAACGCGGCGAACATGAATTATGCCATGATCAGAAAAGTCTTCAAGGACCTTGGAATCTGATCCACTCAAAAATTAATGTTCTGATATTACTCCTCGAACAGAGTTCAAGCTTTTATGTGGAATAACAAAGATGGGAATATCAAACAGTTTTTTTTTTTTTTTTTTTTTTTTTTTTTGCATTGAGGCATGCATTTGAGAAAGACACTTTCTGTCAAGAAATCACCGGATTTCGGTTCTCCATCTCTAAGCGGACAGCGAAAAGAGAAGCAAGTTTCTAAGTTTATCAGCGGAAAGCAAGAAGAAATATTTTACAAATTTACTCAAACAGTTTAAATTAAACATATCCCATGCAAAGACACAGTTGAATTCGGGGTCCAAAAGCACTGCCCACCCAGGCGCCCAACAGTAGAAGTTAACTACTGGCTCTGAGAAAAAAAAAATGAAACAAATCTAAATAAAATTTTAAAGCGCCGTCTTTTTTAAATAAAATTTTAAAATTAAATAACCAATTTTTAATTAATTAAAAATATTTAAAAATTACTCAGAGCAAAACATCTTCATCCTTCAAAATGCACATGTGTCAAGTTTAACGCTATATGTATATGTATAATATATTTAAATGGTCTGACCCATAGAGCGCCAACATACATACGCAGAATAGAAATATAGATAAATTAAACAAAATGTTCCATATAAATAAAATTTATGTAACTGAAAAGCTAATTTTTTAAAAATATGAAATTAATGTTTAATTTAGTTTTAATGATTTTAAATTAGTTTTGGAAAAATGATAAAATTAGGATACGTTTTAATTAGTTACAATTTTTTAAAAGTCTATCTTTACTGTATTCCTACTACCAGATAAGTTTTATCTTATTCTTTGATATATTTTATGATAAGTGTTGATTTATTTATTTGTCACAAAATCTCACTGATCAAAGCAATGGAATATATTGAATACAAATACCAGGATGTATTTGTATGTACTCATATTATGTATCTTATGTATACAAATTCTAGGATAAACATTTACACAACAAAAGTCAAAGGCAAGGTATTTCGAGCATCCTTCATCCTTCATGCTTTTATTATTTAAAATTCCAAAAATTGTTGGAAATGAGTGGAGTTTTGAAAAGATCTAGAACAACTCAATATCCATAAAGAGATGACATTTTTATTGTTTAGAGATTGCTCTTGTAACATAATGTTTATTCAAAAATTTATTGAAATAATTAATTATAAAAAGTATATTTAATAAGTTGAGAATAGTATCCATCAAAATAGTTCAAACCTATATTTATCAAAATTCCAAAACTTTTCTGTTTTGCGCATGATTAGTATACTATGATTAACCGAATGAATGTCTTCTTGTTCGCCAAATCGCGAAATTTGATTTTCTGATATTACACAGTACAATATTTCCGCTATTTTTTAGTGCATCTGTAGTAAAATGGCTCGCATAAAATATTATGAGCGATCAAAAATAAAATTCAGCTTATATTATTCCCACTTTCAAGGTCAATACACAGAAGTCACATTGAAAAAAATTCTATGATTTGCATGACGTCTCAGATAACGCTCAAAATATTCAAGGACAAACTGTTACTATTGCAATCTAGATGCTAAGCATAAAAGGTTTTATGGAAGTGACGGAATCATTTCGTATCTTTCTTGGAAAATAATCGAATGTTCAATTTATCTCAACCTTGAATATACCTTTTACTAGTAATAAAAGCCTATAAAAATACTGACGCACGACCTATTACTATTCTCTATAATTTTTGTCAATTCATTCCCTTTTATTTTTTTGGATTTTTTTTTTTTTTTGGACAGTGGATTTGTCAGCAGTCTAAGACAGCATAGCTTTATATTATGAAAATAATCACATGGCTTTATGGAGGAATGTCATATTTCGTATTCTCATTGACGACACTCCTCTTCACGCTCATGGAGTGGTCATTCCCGACCCCTTCATTGATGAATTCCTATTCCAAATGGTGGTATAAATATGAACAGAGAAGACGGATTGTATTCCTGTCTACGCCATTGCAATTCTTACAAAGTTTCGCATTGACGATCGATTTGGTCATGGCATGAAGAAGTGTGTTCGCCAACAACCATAAGCAGATTTTTCAGGTCACCATATCTTTGCCTCCACCTCAAAAAAAAAA
>JAPMOR010003818.1:0-44371 GCA_026543865.1 Argiope aurantia | reverse complement strand
CCGAATCAGAATTTTTTTTTTCTATTCATCAATAAAAAATGTTCGAAACTTTGAGATAAAACAAGTTGTAAGCTGCATTTCGTTTCAAGTGAGAAGTAGTGAATCCAAGTCTTATCGCCGGTCAAAATTTTATCGAAAACTCATTTCCTTCCTTTTGGTAATATAGCAGCAATTCAAATGCAATTTGAAAACACTTCCCTTTATGTCCCTCCGTCAATGACACCCATCGAGGACAAACTTTAAGAAATTTAACTGATCGGCAATTATTTTATACACATTTCCATGAGAATTAGCCAGTTTCTTTGAGATTTTATCCATTGTTATGCGTATATATTCAAGAATGCATTCATTTACGCTAGCAGCGATTTCAAAATTTGTCGCTGTTGCCTTCGAGATCCACGTCATCCATATCTGTAAGTCTATTCCCAAACACGCTGCACCACTCACGCTGCAGCTTGACGAGCCTGCCAATAAATTTCAGTGCAATGACACCTTTTCGCCCATAAGAAACGAATCACGGCTTGCTTTCCAGTTTAGACGATGCCACTTGAAGCTGTCGAGGCATGCTTACCACTGATTATCAGAAAAACTGAAACTGCCTCGTGGAAGCCACTACTTTACTAAAATGAACTCGAATTTAAGGAAAATTGTTACGGTATTTTTTAAATCTTAAAAATTAATTAAAATTGAAAAAGCTAATAAAATAATTTTTTTAAAATTTTTATTTCTAATTTTAGATCTATATTTACAAAAAGAAATATTTGTGTATGCGTGCATGTTTGTTTGAAGTGCTCGGTGATATCCTTTACACTTAATAGCCATGAAATTTGGCATACAGGTAGTCAAAATGGTGACTCAATGTACCCCAAAACCTGAGTTTTAAAATTTAGTATAGAAACCCTTTATTGAATGTTTTGTAATTTTTGGGAGAATTTTTGCACGTCTTTGCCGGAAATATCGTTTCTAATGCCTGTAGAAAAGAAAATATGCAAATCTGAAGAGGACAATTATATAGAATTATTTTTATTGACGTGTCTCTGTCTGACGTGCTTCTCTCAATCTTGGAAAATTTTCAAAGATTAGTAACTTTTCCGGGAGAATTTTGAATAGAAAGAATTGAAACAAAAATTGCTGAGTTCGATTTTTCCTATTCAATTACCTTTATTATATTTTGAGTTAATTATTCGAACATTTCTCTCTAACTTGAAGCAAGAAAGATAAAATACATTTTTCAATGATTGTTAAATAATTATTTCCCTGACGTATTCAAAAATTTTGTTTGATGATCAGCGGTAGAAACTAGAATGTGTGAGAAAAGTGTTACTTTTTTTTTTGCTGATTTGGCGAGGAACTAAATTGGCAATTCAAGAATTGTAAGATTTTATTTCGATTTTAATCGTGTGTTGCTCACCAAATGACATCATCATGACGATGAAAAATAAAATAAACGTCATTTATCCAGTGCGGGTGCAGAAAACCGTTTATCTATTAAGGTCTTATATTTCCTTTCATGTTTTTCTTTGTGTGTTTTAATTTGATAAACATAATTAATTTTTAAAATTTTATTAAATGTAAGCAACTCACTTCTATGTAGAAAAAAAGACATTTAATTAAAATTCGTTATAAGCAAGTCACGAAAATTTCCTACCATTTGGAACAAAGCTTCAAAAGTCCGGATTGTCTCGGTATATGCAAAATGGCTTTGTAATGGTTCTGTTCACCAAAAGTCCGTCATCGCTAAGAAAGGTGATGTCGTTAACAGTGAATGGCTCACAATGCAAATATAGCGCTGCACTTGATTGTTTGGGGTTATACTGGTGACGACCTCATTGATTATTTGGTCTTGGCGATGCGACTGAAAAAAGTAGATTTCATTTCAAATATTCAATCACAGCTTATTGAGTAATGTTTTTCCGATAATATTCCTTTATTTAATGCTGAATTTCTTGATTTTGCTCCGGAGATAAACTTTAAAGTCTCTTTTAATAACTTTTTCCCCCTTTAAAGTCATGATAATGTCTTCATAATGAAAGTTCTGTGAGAAAGGGCGGCATAAGATAATTATTATAATAATTCATGAAATACCTCCCAATTCACAAAATGGAAATTCTTTTTTGACTACGACATAAATCTTGATTGCAATTTTCATGTTGATATTAAATTAAATGTATAATGAAATCTCATTCGACTTGACAAAAATATTAATTATGCATTGAAACTGAAAAATGTCTCAGAACTAGAGAGAGAAAATTAACCCCTCAATATTTAGACCAAAAATGTCAGCGACGTCAATATTATTTATTCACTCACATCTTCTAGTTTGAGAGCTGCTTATATATGCGGGCGAAAAGCACGCCACCTTGGAGGAAAACGCGTTTTCATGCGATATAATCTTGTCCCTGTAATGCATTGCCGTTTAATTAAAGAGGGTCAATGTGATAAAATTTCCCCTCGTGATACCTAACGGTTAACTTTTATTAGTTTTTAAGCTTTACTTGTCTTATTTGAAGGAGTTCATAACTTGCCACAGAATGAAAGATAAGCCAACAGACTCCAAATTTCTTAGAGAAAGTGATTGCTTCTTAGAATCTCAAAAATGTGCATTGTAAAAACGGATCCTCAAATATTCTTCTAGGAAACCTTACCTTCTAGCACAATAATAGGATAGCTCTATCTGGCCTTCTCTATCCAAGACCAATGATTACACTGGATGCATTCTAATGAATACAAAATTTAGTTTCAAATATTTTTCTAATTTTCAATTCAAGTCTGAATTCTCTATGGCGTAGAGGTGAAATTATATTGGCAATGCTCAGGACTTGAAAAGATGCTCAGCTAATTTACGTCTTTTTAGCGTTAAATCTTTAATGGTAAACATTTTCTTAGAAGACGTTATATTTTGATTGGAAAATCAAGAATATACTGTCGATAGTAAAAATTTTTAAAGTATTCAAACTCTAGTTGATAAATCACAGATCTGAATACTCATTTGAATAAAAAAAAAAAGAAAGACATCATTCTATCAAAACCGAAAACTAAAGTAATTTCCAAAGTATCCAAAATTCTCTAAAAGACAACTGCAACTCTACCTTTGCCTCACATATTTGAAATATCAAACCAATGACTAGATTTAAGAGATGAAATTTTTGAAAATGATGCTTTTATAATTTCGCTAGTATCTTTATGTAATGTTTAAACTATGATGAACCTTTAGGAAATGCATACTGTCAAATTGGCATTTCTTTTGAAGGGTGCGGTAAATGTGAAATACATTGTGACTTTTTTTTTTGTTAGACATCTGTTTGTGGATTCAATGTCGCTTGTCAGGAAAATCTGCATTATAGAATTAAGAATGAGCACTCAACATCAAGCGATTAAAAAGCTTGTGAAATCGTCGTATTATTCTGTCACTATCTCTATTTTTGACGGATTATATGTAAAAAGCACATGCCCGTTTACCATTTTAATACTCCAGTCAGAAATCGTCTCTCTTTCTCCCCCTCACGATTAAATGAATTTTCTGAAAAAGAAGCAAGTCTTTTTAAAGGACACTTTTATAATTATTGTCAAAGACTTACTTCTTGGATGTTTTAAAAGAGTCTTTGTCAAAATCCATGACACACGTTCAATATTAAAGCAAAATCAGAAATCAGGCAAAGGATTATGGAAACGCATTCAAAACTTACGAGTTTTCCCAAAATTTGACAAAAATGTATTATTCGGGCCTGCATTGTTGCATTTTTGAGTTATCGTGTTCACAGATCGATATAATTCATTATGTTTATGTAATACGGCAAGAAATTTAAAATACGGAGATTCATCACAAACACGAGGTCAAATCATTTCCAATTCTTTCTCTTTGTACACGAGCAAGGAAAAATAGGATATTTTGAACATATCTCTCAGTGATTATAAGTATGCCTATGTGCTTTTTTATGGAGAATTTTTATTATTTTCTGGTATGCAAAATATGAAAAGAAAAGAAAATCTGCAATCGGCGAAAAATTTGACGTCAAACCTTCGATGAGTCTTAACATTTCAGAACTTCCTGGATTATAAAAATATATTCTTGGAATGCCGGCGTCCTGGCATAGGAGTAGCGTGATCCCCGTGATCTAGGCATCCCGGGCTCGAGTCCATGTTCGGGCATCGTTGTTCTTCTTCTGTGTTCTATCTATGAGGAGTGTGAATTCCCCCCCCCCCTCTAAAAAGAGGTTGTGCAAACGAATGTAGTAGCTAAGTCGTGCTCTTGACCCTAGTTGTTGATGCTGAAAAAACAAGAGAGACTCGCTTGACTTAAATCACTGGCAGATAACTGTCAGCGGGCTTGTAAAGTACCATAAATCACAACAAATATTCTTGGAATTATGTCCGCGTTATACACCGAATTTGTAGATTTCTATCAAATTTTATAAGGAACCTATTCATGGATGTTTTCTTATTTTGTATGTGTCTCCGAATATAGATGAATAAAATAATTCAAAATTTATGAATCTCGAATAATACAGTTTGGTACATAGTTTTACTATCTAAAGTGCAGTCAAAAGATAAACTATCTGATCGTCTGCACATTCCTATGTATGCAACGGGATAACTCAAAAACTTAAATCTCAGATTAAGGAAATCTCTTATCCGATCGTGTCTATAAAATTATTTATATGTGTCAAAATTTCGTTTCAATCGCGATAATTGAAACGTTTAGTGCACCTGTGGGGCATTTAATAAATCAAACCCTTAGCCTTATCGAAGGTCTACATTCTCCATACTAGGGAGATATTCCCTAAAAGGAAAGAACAGGATTTGGAAAATTGAGATGAGATTTAGTATGCCTTTAAAATGTTCTTTTGTTAAATTATTAAAACTTAATAGACAATTAATTTCGAGAAAATTGCATTCAAACCTTTGGCATAGTTTATATTACAATAAAAAGCCCCTCTCCTACTCTCTCAAAATAACTGGTAAACCGGCCAAATAACATGTAGAGACCCCACGACCACGCAGAAATGCCACGACACGAAGTGGCATGGACTCGACTAACAACTGAAGGCATCTTGGAGGTGATTCACATTTTGAATTCAGCAGACTAGTATGTAGAGGAGCGATGTGGTGGAGATCTCTTCTGAACTGCACGTTGTAAGGCATCACAAATGTATTCAATGATGCACACGTCTGGGTGCAGTTCTTTTAACTAATGTTTCGCGATTAATCATCATCGAGTTGAGAAACTGCCTTTTACTTAAGATCCGTATTGTACAAAAGATTCTTGACCAACAACAAATTAATCCCAACAACTGAAACTTATCTGATACGGTGTTTGATATTTCAGTCCCATTTAAAGCAACAATTAATTAAAAAATTAAAATTCCTTTAGCATGCTTTAATATCTTATTTCGTTTTCATAAAGTGGAAATAACATTACATTTTACAAATAAAAAAATGTCTTATAAACGTAAAAATTTTAAATCCTTATATTGGCAATTTAAAGCGTTAAAACTGTTATATCGAAAACTGCCCGAGGCTCAGGGGGCGCTCATTTCTGAGTGAATAACTGGCACAAATGAGCAAAAAGGAATTTAAATTAATAAAATTTATTTCTAAGCGTTTTCTTTTAGAGAAAAATTCCTTTAATACCTACTGAATCACAGTCAAAACATGAAGTTTAATTCGATAACTGAGAGTGATTTTGTTTGGCCAGATAATCTGTTTAAACAGATGAGATTTATGATCACTTGTCACAATAAATAAAACTCAACCGTTGCAGAAGCGCTTCATTTAGCAATGAAATAAGACTGCAAATCTATCTTTGCCATCCTATTTCTAGTTTCATATTAAAAACGACCGTGGTTACGTTTATTACTCAATTTGAGTACATAAGACGAGTGACTTCATTTTTTAATATTAAACTCTCTAAAATAGTGGATAAAGATATTACAACTTATTATTACTTTTTACGAATTTTTACTTTTACTTTATTTATTATTTTACTTTTATTACTTTATTTTTACTTTTTACGAATCTTATTCGCATGAGATGATTTCGAGCGAAGGTGAAAAACAATCTCTCTTCTTTTGTATAATGAATCATCACAAGGATGCGGCTTGCACTCTGATTTTAGTTCATAATTAGTGTTTTAATAATTAGTGTTATAATTAGGGTTCATAATTAGACTTCATTTAAAGACTTCGTTATAATAGACCCAATCTCAAAAAAAAAAAAAGCGTTTTATACTTCAATGAAATTGTATATTTTTAACGATATACCCGGCGTTACTCGGGATTACAATACTTTTTTGTATTATATTTTTAACGTAGAATTACATTACAGAATTAATGTATAACTACATTAATTAGTAGGACTATATTTTTAACGTAGAACTACATGTAGTTATTAACGTAGAACTGTATTACTACCTTTGGCGACCAGCTTCCTCGCTAGGAGTATGGATTTTTTTTAGATTATTAAACAATTAATATGGAATGCATTTTATAGAATTTCAGTTTATCTGATTCTCTGATTCGACTTAAAAATATAACCTTAACGGAATCATTCATATTAAACTGGCAACAAATTAAAATTAAATTTGCAGATATATTATGAAACACTCGACAGAAAACTCGCTTTTAAGCATGGGCACACCACTACTTTAAAACCAATAAAAACATTGAAAAAAAAACCCGAATTGAAATAAAAAATAATTATAAAAAATACTGGTAGAGTCTCCAAAATGTACAAAATATTATTCTTTTATATTTTCTAATGAAAGATAGAATTAAATTTTGTATTTTGAAAAATTCACAGTAATCCTGTTGATTGTCCTAAAGTAGTATAGTCAAAATTTCATAAATTTGTCAAATTTGTTTCGCATCGATAAAAACAATTTTGGTTTTAAAATTTAAAGTTTCAAGAATATTATGAATATAATTTCTTAGGAACAAAAGACTGTTTAAATACGTGTGCTCTTTGGACGGCCACCCCCGTATTTCTGGTGTTAAAATCAACAAAATAGCTTAATATATTTTTATGCGGTTTCTAAGAAAATAGTTAAGTTATAAAAATAATTTATAACCAAGAAATCGCAAAGCAATTTTCCAGAAATTGTTACTGTTAATCCCAATCTCCCCTACAGTTGAAAAAACCGACTCTCATTCAATTGTAACACATTTTTCCCGAATAATTTTAATAATATTGAAAAAATATTTCATTTTTTCATCATTCTCTTATATAAGGAAATAATTCGTTAATATGAAATGAAATTTGTGATTTTTTAAATATAATACTGATTACAGAGAAAAAACAGACGAAATTTTTGTGTACAGCGAGATACAGGTCAAATTTCTATTATATATATATGTGTGTGTGTGTGAATTTTAAACCAGAAAGCAATTTTTCAAATATATTCTAATTATGCTCGTTTCTTATTTATTCTCTGCCCGTTAAAACAATTCTAAAATAAGCTATAGGCAAATTAATGGATCCATTTAACTAAGCTGAGTTTAGATATGTTAACGTTTTGTTTTAAAACAAAACTAGGGCTGTTCTGGGATGAACCTCGTCATTTTGAACCACGATCGGATGTCGAGGCCATCACCTGAGTTGACAACCCTCTCGAAACTTCCACACCACATCAGCAGCAGGAAGAACCTGAAACTCCCCGATTCCGTAGCCAACACCTTACCACCAGGCCACCGCAGCCCGTCCATCTAACTAAAGCACAGAATTATTTAGTGATTTCCTCCACATCAGCTCCGTGCCTTCAAAAGTTGAAATAGAAAATTAAGCTTTATTGGTACCAAATTAAAATATATATATACGCACTATAATACAAAGACACTCAACATGGCCACGAAGGAATTGCCACAACATGCGAGGTCAGCTGTCATCGCGACAGTAGAACCGAAATGAGTGACATCTATTAATCGCTGATCGTGCTGATCCTATTTTCCGTTATCCCACAGGCTTAGTTTTAAAATATTTCCTAGAATCTGTTTTTTTCCTTCTTATATGAATAATTACAGATGTCGTTTAATAAGTGTGACAAATTGATTTTAGTACATTAAATTTGCATTAATCATGGTGACATTTTCAATTGAATCCGTACAATTCAATACCTTTTTTCATTATTATTTATCAGCGAAAATAAGAAATTTCTAAAACTATCGCCTGTTTTCAAATTCATTTTGGACGCTGCTTTCTGATTAGACACATTTCAATGTCTCAAAATGCGTTGGTTTCTTTGAAAACTGCGTTGACACAACGCCCCAATTCTGTACTTGCGCGACCTCCGATCTTAAAAGTAAACTCTCTTCATAAATTGAGTATAGGTATGTTTTAACCTGATGCGATAGTTTTGTGTGTGTCAGAACGTTTGTAGTTTTCAGTAGTATTTTACATAATAAAAGCTTTGTAATTAATAAATCGCAAAAAAAAAATGTGTGGAAATAATCGGAATTTAATATACAATTTTTTATTTCGAAATAGACACGGTCTATCGTATTATATTAAGAATGAAATTGAAACAAATGTGTGAGTAGACACATTTGTGGTGCAGGTATTATCTTACCTGTTTGCTATCAGAGAAATATTCTTTTAGAGTAAACTTGTGTTGCTACATGGAAGAACGAAGTTAGCAGGAAATAAGTTTCCCTCTACAGAGGATTCTTGAATTCATTCTATTTATCCAAATGAAAAATTTGAACTAAACTTGAATTGATACAAAATTGAAGCACTAAATTTTGCTCTCACCAATAGGTAGGACAAACAACACGAATAGTATTTATTTGCATGTATTGAAAACGTGAATATATTATTTGCGTTACAGCACACGCATTTTAATATTATTCTTCGGATAAAAAGGAGATGGATTCTGCAAACGCATTAGTTATTTCTCCTCATACAGAGGCTACGTTGGGGGAAAAAGTGTCACTGGCTCAATTGTTATTCCAGAATCAGTAGGGCTCTATTGCAGCTCTAAAAGAATTCCATCGTATGAAGCGGATATGAACAGATGCAATATGACTATATGCAAGATGATACAGAGATCTGAAACAACATTTTCATGTATTACTCATTATATTATTCGTAATAGTTACTATCCTGAAAAAAACAAAAACACATCTGCTATCAATTACTCTCTTATAGAAACGAAATATACGGAAACAATCCTAATCATTCATTGCGCTTTCCTGTCAAAGGTTATGAAGTTCTCGTAAATCTACAAAGCCGACGTCTGGTTGCGGAACCACAAATGTGATTGGGCGCAAATACCAAATAATTCAATTTTGATTTCTATCTTTCGACAGGAAATGTTGCTCGGTTTCTTCATTACACTATAAAGGCAAATGGGTCATCGAAGAAGATCAGGAGAGATTTCGTTTGTCCGCTTCCATTGCCACTTTTCTGTTTTGCCACGGTTTAGAATTCCGAGAATAATAACGCTCTTCGTATTGATAACCTTCAGTTACTGCAGGATCTACTAGTTTAATGCGGGGGAAATGAAACCTTTAAAGCGTGCATTATAAATGTTTGGGAAATCACTTCCACTGCTTTATCCGAAAAAGCAATCTTGAAAGAATTATAAAATTGCCTTTATTTTAATAAAATTTCTTGTCATATATGAGTATTCAATAAATTTCTTAGTATTTTATTTTTGATTATATTAAAGTTCAGAAACTTCTTTTTTCTTGAAAAAAAAAAAAAGATTCCTTCAAATAAAATGAGCGCATTAGACTATCCTTGTAATTATTTTTTTTTAATAATAAGTATCAAGAACGGGAGAAAGTTCCCGATGACATTTCGCCATTTATCTTTTGCTGCGTAGCAACTATTCTATGATTCCAGAATGTCTTACCTCAAGGTGATTCTCTGTAAATTAGAAACGAAACATAAGAGAGTCAACTTTCTTCGTCTGAATGTGTTTCCTGCTCTCTTTATTTTTGAACATCTCTGTGGGTTGCCGTGCGATTTGAAACTTTAATTGGGCTCACTTAGCAGGCATTCTAGGAAGTATTTCATAATGGTGCCGCACCGATGAACACGTGTAGCAAGTTGTCCATAAATAAATTCGCATCGGAAGAAACAGCTCCTTAACAGATACGTTTAGCCTGGATTAAGACGACGCATTTTTTGAATTAATTTTAATTTGTAACGATGCTTGAAATTAGAAATCTGCCATTAATGATTAAAAAATGAAGCTTCTTACAGCGTAGGTGAATCTTCAAATCAAATGACGGTTGGTTGCTCAATGAGTGTTATGACACCTTTTAGGATGCATTGTGGGACAGAACCTTTCTATGTGCGGGGAAACACTGCGCAAATAAAAGTATCCGGATTCAAGCATTTTTTCAGATTTCTCCAGAAAGACTGATCGAGTTATTTTGGAATTCCTGTCATCCGAAAGAATCGTTTTAATTCACATCTTACAATGAATAAGCAGTCGTGTGGGCTTATAGAAGATCGACAGGAAATTTATCGAGAAAAAAAAAGAACTTTGTCTCATTTGTTTCACATAGAACATAAAATAATTTCATATTTTCAAAACTGGCTTGTTTTACTCCGGGTAATATGTGCATGCATTTGCAAATTTTTCTGCAAGTACGTTGCTTGCAAGATGCGGATGCTTCGACCAGATTGTATGATACATACGAAATATAGGACAAAATTGTGCCAAAACATCATATTAAAATGGAAGAAACTCTATAAATATCCGAGGAAATATTAGCAGATCTATTTTAACTGTGCATGCGAGAAATATAACATATTTTGCTTTCTTAACTTCAAAACCAGACACATGGGGAAACTTATGTAAAAGCTTTAGCTGAATACCATTAAGATTCAGAAAGATATCGGCATTTCAATGAACTGGATTTCAGTTTTCAGTCTAGGAGAATCTGAAGGACGAAATGATATTCTTTCTACTTGAATCTTTGAAAAATTATATTGAATTCTATATACAATTAAAAATACACTAAATACCTCTTTATACTTACAAAGCATAAATTGGAATAAATGAGGCATCATAAATAATAAAAAGTTCATTATGTCACTCGTCATTGTTTGCTCTTTCGATACTGAATCATTTGTTTTACAATAGAATTAAAAACATTCGGACACTTTAACCCCTTCTTTAACCTGCCGGCGTGTCTAGTATGAAACGGAGTCACCTTTACATCCTTACTCCACGAAGTAGACTCTCCACTACTGTTGGAAAGTTTCGGCCGGAAGTGTCAGCCGTTCTCATAAAAGGAAACTAGAAAGCTCTACAATTAATGCGAAGCATTGTCATTTTGCTAGAATTCCAGGTTCCATTTAGCAATGCAGTTGCTTTATGGAATGAAGATCGAATACATGAGATTGAAAATGCTTGTCATCTTTTTTCTAACAGTTTTAAACTTGAAAAGAATTCTTCATAAATTTTTTACATGTCTCACTTGGGGGGTGGGGGAGTTTCTTTTTTTTTTTCATTTTTTAACCTGAAAAGGAAATTTTTAACATTTCCAAAAACAAAAAAATTAAAAATAAAGAATGTGACAATAATATAATTTTTATCGAGATATGTCAATAAAAATGAGAAAGTTTCAAAAAGTTGGTAATATTTCTCGATATAACTTGTTGGCGACATGTCCTGATTTAAAGCCAGTGAAAAAGATCATAATTCTTATATTTTCGAAGAATAAGTATTGCTCAGAAGTCTCGCAAGAGAGACATGGGAAACGTGTTTTCTTTACCAAAAAGTGACGAAGCACGGGGCAACTCGCAATAGTGTCGTGCTCAAGCGCAGTGATACAAATAAATTGTCAGTTTTTTTTTCTTTGACCAACAACTAAAAATGCAGAAGACAGGAATCAACCCTTCATAGAGAATTGATTTCGAATATTCATGGATCCTTAACAAAGGGAAAAATAAGTGGATTTATATTTAATAATTTTTGTAATTATTTATGTTCATAGATTTCATAATTTATTTATGATTTAATTTGAATTTTTCAGTAAAATAAAAGTATCTTAATTTAGAAACACATGCAATTTAAAGTGATGTTTTTTTCTTGTCAAAGAAACTGGTTTATTAATTTCATAAGTTACTTCAGAACACTGTTTTATTATTCTAAATGGACCAGAAAAGAGGGATTTAATTTTCTTGCATTAGTATAATTAAGCAACAAAATCATCTAAAATAATTTTTTTCAATAAAGCGAGCATTATATTTTATTTTATTTTTGATATGGAAGTTTATGAGTTAGTTATAATTCAATAGTTATAATTATAATTATTATTTTAACCAATAGAACAATCATATATATGCCAAACAACAGTTATGCTGGGGGAAGTTTAATTGTTAAATGGGGGGTTATATTGCATTCATTTACTTGTTCTAGAACTTTTATCAATGAAACTTCAGTAGACAAGGAATTTAAATTTAATTCCTAATGACACGTTCAACTTTACCGTTAATATGAGGATGAAAAGCTGAAAATTAAATATGTTTCATAAGAATTTTTTTAATCTAGAAAAATTAAATGCAGAATTTCTACCAGTTAATAATTTTACATGGACTTAAATTTGGAACATTTGTTTTAAAATAAGTCTGGTGAAGGCATTTTAGCAGACGAGGAATTTACATTTATGTTTAGTTGCTAGTGATTAATTGAACGTTTAACTTTACCATTAATTTGAGAATATAAACTGAAATTAAAAGATGTTTCATAAGAGTTTTTTTAATGTAGAAAAATTAAATACAGCCTTTCTATCAGTTGACTACAGACTTGAATTTGGAACATTTGTTTTAAAATAATAATTTAAGTTTCAGAATTTTCTTTTTTTGATGGAAAACCCAAAATGTCTTTTTGCAAAGTCAGTTATGGTATGCAGAGACGTTTCTGTTGAATTGTAGCAATTAAAACCTCTCAAAGGAGATGCATTCAAAAGGCTTAATTGTAAGAGACATCTGTGTAACTATTTTTTTTTTTTTTTGCCTTCGTTTCTTATTAAGTTGTTTTAAAGTACAATTCTTAACAAACTGAGAAACATCTGAAATAGTATTAAGCCAACAGTATTAAGGAGTAATTAAATTAATTATTTTTTAAAGATCACAGGAACCCAATTATTCCTAAGCCTTGATTTAATAATCTAAGGAAAACTATTTAATACAAATTTTTGTTTTTAATACTGTAACATTTTTGAATTTATGGTACTTAGGTCCACATAAATTCTTTTGTTGAGTTTTGATGACTCTAATATCAAGAAAATTAAGTCGAATGTTATTGAGAAATGGGATGCCTGGTTAACGTATTTGCTTCAATAGTAGTAGAGCCTGTTTGGTATTAAATTTCCTAATCAAACATATTTAACTTCAGAGATTAGTAGAATAACCTTCCTTTTAAATTTTTTAGGTAAACGGGAGGCATGACATGAATGACAATTTTTTTGGCAATGAAAGTAGTAGTAGTAAAATTGATTCAAAGCATCAGTTATCGCAAGACTTTTTTTTTCTGTTATTGCATAATTTTTTCATAAGTTCTTAAAGTTCTGAAATTATAAGCCATTGAAAGAAACACATTCGAGATATCAGGTTGTTTCAATGAAGTTGCAGCACTCATTTGTAATGCTTCAACAAAAACAAACCAAGTTATATAAGGATTTCATAAATTTAAAATTAATGTTGTTATTAGAATTTAAGTCTTTTGGCAATCATCAAACCATATAAATGCAACATCTTTTTTCAAAAATTGATTTAAAGGTGATCTAAGTTTAGTATAATCTGGAATGAACTGACAAATGTTTACAGAGCCTGAGAAATGTTGAAGTATTTTTACAAAAGTATTTTTATTTATTTAATATTACTTTTTTGATAGTTTTAATGTTAACTTTCTTAACAGTAACTTCAATTTTTTTAATTGCATAACACAAAAAGTTAATTTTAGTTTGAGAAAAAAACAAATTTAGATAGTTTAATCATAATGTTTTATTTCTGATAAATATCAAAAAGAATATTAAGATGGTTTCCGAGGTTTTTATTCAGAGAAAGAGTACACAGTGATATCAGATAAATAATTGCAAGCAAAAACAATGTTGTGTTTGGTAAATATTAAAAAAAAAAGGAAAGGATTTTTGCTTTTGACAATCTAATAAACTATTCATTATATGTTGAAAAAGATGAAAAAAGGATTATTACTTTCTTTTATAATACAGTACACTCCCAAGTATTCGGTTCACGATTATCCGACTTCTGTACTATCCGACCTATTTTTCTTTTGTCAGAATTAATTGAGGAAGGCAAGGCACTGCATTGAGACATTGCCAAGGCATTGGAGCGGGCGATCTTCTACGATCTTCCTACGAATCGGGTGCAAAATACAAGTTGTGAAAGAGAAAACAGCAGCGTTCTGGTCGTTGTTCATTGTTTCATCAGCATGTAACGGACCTCAATTGTTGCCTCTGTTCTTGATTATAACTGTACTATAAGTACAGTATTCGTAAATTGTTCTTTGGATATGCTTAATGTTTTTTTAAGTGTACCAGAGTAAAGATTTTAAAATGAGTAAAAACCGAAAAAAAAGTTGTAGTGACAATGGAAGAGAAATCATGCGCTGTACGGCGACTAGCCTCTGGCATAACAGCAAAAATCAGCTACTGCTTCCATGATTCACCGGGTCGCCCTCACATTCTACTTGGCTTGAGACAAATGGAGGGTTTGGTACTCAGTAAGAAGTAAGAAAATAAGTATTATAACAGTGAGTTTTGGTATAAAAATTTTGTCTTCTGGTATTGGTGGGCAAATAAATGAGTTCATAGAACTCAGGCCTATCCGGCTTTTTTGCTATCCGGCCTACCCATCCACCACATTAGGCCGGATACTCATGAATGTACTGCACCTGTTTGCAATCATTTTTCGATCCCTTTCTTGATCTTCGGCAGGGAAATTAAGATAAAATCTCAGACTAGCTGGCATGTCTAAAGTGAGCCACTTAAGTGCACCTGTCACAAAAGTAGAAGAAAGTATTTATTTCTGAAATGCAACTTTATTCAACGCAGAAAAACTGTCATATGTGAATATTTCTGCAGTGGAATTCTGCAGTCAATATTAGGATTACTAGGAAAATTATTCTGCTTGCTTTTTTGGGATTACCATATTGGCGACAAACTCGGGAGCACTCTAAAATAGGATTAAACCCAGACTTGTTTTTTACCTTTAATATTTTTATTATCAAACCGATATTCAATTCTGTTATTGTTATACAAACTGTGCTTAATTCTATTATATTAAATTTTAATGATTAATAATTGTTCATTGTTCTTGCATTAGAATTATTTCACTTATTATTTCTATTCTGTTTTGTAGTTTTACTTGATTTTAATGATTTCAGCTTTCCCTCGTTTCACAAATGAATAAAAAACGAAAATTAAAGTTTATATAAGAAAAATATGTGCCTACAATTCTTGTCTTGCAACACTAATGAGACAGCAATAAAATAAACTTTTCTGCACCTTTTCTCACATACAGTTCTTTACCAATCACTTTTCATCGAATCAAGTTAGCACAGGTGCGTTTTGCGTGCTTCTGACTTTAAGATTATGCATTTCTCCCTTACATCATTTCACTTTAAATTCCGTTGCAATATTTCTGAGTCTTCATTTGTGCTTTGTTATAACATAGTAAGAAAATAAAAACTATTATAATTCTCAAATAGGCCACAATTTTTATGATGGGGATCGAGAGATATAGAAAAGCTTGACACAGTATGGCATTCGAGAATACTGTTCTATTCTAACACGATTTCAGAGCAAGAACCTGTGGGAGTAGTCCCCCCAAAACCATTTTTGCATACGATCTAATAAATATGTTATTCCAGAGAATAACGTGGACGGAATTGGCGCATAATAGTTCCGAATTGTTAGCCTCTGGCGTAATTTGGCATTTTTACTGAATCTACTGTGTGATTCTTAGTGATTAATGCTGGCATGTGGTTAATAGTACATGACAATTGAATTTGTGCTTTAGAATCAAAGTTGATACATTTAATTGAAGGCGCTTTCAGTTATCGGCCTTTCTGTTATTGTTTCTTATGGCACTTGCCATGGACAAGCCCGCTGTTACGAAGACAGCGATTTAAGCCGGTGGGGGGCGTCTCTTGTTTTTATCGTAGAGCCAGCTAGTGCTAAGAGTACGACTTTGCTACTCACGCATCACTCATTCGCTTGCACAACTTTTTTTTACAGGAGGGCACATTCACAGATCTCACATATAGAACAACGGAAGAACAACCCTGCCCAAACCGGGACTCGGACCCAGGATGCCCAGATCACGAGGAAGATGCACTACCCCTACGCCAGAACGCCGGCCATCGCGTTTCTGAAAGTACAGAGCTATAAATAACCAATTCTTATTGTATTTGATTCAAAATTTGATGAGTGTTTGCAGTATAGATGCTAAAACTGTGTACCGAAATTGAATTATCTCTCTTCGCTGCGTGGTTCTCGTGTTAATTTATATTCGAACAGCCCGACAGACAGATTTCTTCTGAACGGATTTTGTTCAAAATTTGACAGAATTCAAAAAACTTGGTGTAAAGACCGTATACCAAATGTCATATTTCTAGCTCAAATCGCCTTTGAATTATTTTTATCGCAGGCAGGCAGACATAAAGCCAATATTGTATTTTTCGAATTCAAAGAGGTCTAACAGGTGGAGATTCGTCAAAATTTTGAATTCGAATTTTTTGACAATCATAATACTTTCTCTAAACTTCGTATCCGATTAAATAAAAATTCTGGAAAAACAGGCGAGGAAAATAGGTAATATTAGATATTTGAAACTCGGAATATTAAGATATGGAATAGATGTGAAATGGTGAGCAGCATTAATCTTATAAATGTATGGATAGAAAAATAAACCAAATGACAATATATATGAGGCAATTCTACGTCCATTTTGGGAAAAAAAAAATCCATGTTAGAAGCAACCTAATCTAAATGTTGATCTAAAAATATTATGGCATGTTTTTTAAACCGTATTTTCTGCGCAGTTGCTTTGCTTTGTATAGTTCACAGGTGGCATACACAGCACGACACTTTCTTAACACAGCATTAAATTAATTTCGCAATTTCGAAGACGCATGTGATTAAGGTTGGCACGATTCCATCTTGTTGGTGTCTTGAAGAGCTGCTGCAAAATTCGCTATTAGAAATGCATCAAATAAAATAACAAAGTATGATTATTACACGACGGCAAGTTTGACCTTTTAACCGGCTACAGCTACGAATTTTTCGCGTTCAATTAGAGAGAAAAATTGTTTGAACTTCTCTATGTATATAGACCAAAATGATGGATTTTTGGATGACGGATGTCTCCATTTGATAAACTGCTGGGAGAGTATCATTTTTCTTCCTATGCATTGTGAAACAGTACTCGGCGTAAGCTCTCTTTCTGACATTTCCAACTTAAAGCGCATCGTTTCTACTGTTTCAAAACTTAGAAGAATGAAATCACAATATGTATGAAACAGCTGCTTTCATACCATTCGTTCCTCTCTGTACGGGAATAGATTTTTGCTTATACCATTGTCCTGCAAGCGAAGTTTGATGAATTCTGGAATATCAAAAAGCTGCGTGTTTCTTGAAATACTTTTAAATTGAACAAGGAAATAAACAGTGATATAAATATAAAAACATTTTTTTTTAAAAAAAATTGAATTTATATAAAAATGAATCAAGACAAGTTTCACAATTTAACTAGAAATAAACCTTCAGAAAGTGAAAAGTCAAAGCAATTATAAAATTCGAGTGTCACAAATTTTGTGAGAAAAGATAAGTTTCAAGCTAAGAAAAATAATGTTTCTGTTACTGAAAATTTAACCTCTTAACTGTTACGCACGTGCATCTTAAGTGCAAAGAAATACCTCTTTCTAACGCATAAAATCTGAAATTAGATTATCCGAGAATACTGTGATTTGATACTACATAATTTTCAAGCACCCCAAATGTTCTCCGGATTCTTCGAGATACAGGCAGATATCATATTCAGGAAACAGAATATTATATCCTGAACCACTAGTTCTCTTTCTCAGAAATGCATCCAACTGATATTACTTAAGGATTATTTAAACAAAATTGACGTTGATGAATATTATATTTAAGAAACAATAAATTCATTTATAATAAAATTTCGGTTGCGGTGGCTTGGTGGTAAGTTCCCGATTCCGGAACCGGTAGGTTTCAAGTTCGAAACGTGATTCCACCGTTAAGCCATCACGTGAGCGAGTTTGGTGCATGTTAAATTTGTTAAGGCCAATGGTCCTCCCGCTGACATGATAAGGAATGAGAGACGGGGGATGCAGGCTCAGTTGTCGCCTTCATCATCTGACCGCGGCTCAAGATTATAAGGTCCATCCCAAAATAGCGCTAGTGTTGCTTTAATCCTGTCGCTGTGTATCCCACGATTTCCACGGGCAATGTAAAAGTAGCAAAATTTGCGCAGCTCGCGATTTCCGCGGGAAAGCACTTTCTCCCTCCATTTAGCCGTACAGTTCGCTCTTTTCCTATGTTCATGGTTTCATTCAGATATGGATTAACAGATAGCGTTAGTTGCCCATATACAAGCGCGTTTTGTAGGCTCTTTTCAAAGCTGAAAGATGTCTGGCAGGGAACGTTTCGCAATTTAAAAATCTGTTTTGATAAATAAATAATAAAAACATTCATGTAAGCATGTAAGATCTTTTTTTTTGTCCTGACATATCAATAATAAGTTGAACTTCTAAGTTATATATATATATATTATCAAAGCACAACCGCTTACTAAATCATCTCACTGTCATGCCATTATTCTTTTCACCTGTTATGTCCGGAGGTTGAGAATCTGGAGTTCAAGATCTCCGTGCCACTCCCCTTTAATCGACAAATCAAATTGACATCAGCTGATTAATTCACCTGTCTATAGAACGGGTTTTTCTCTCCTAAAAATAGATTCAAGTGGAATTTTCAGTGGCGAGGATTCGCAACCTGGCATTCGTTTTCAACAACATTTTGAATGCTTTGCAGAAGAATTTTTACTTCCAATCGATAAGAAATTTCTATTTCGAGAATTTATTTCTCATATTCCATTGATTTAATACAATTTGGAGAATTTTGTAGACTTGTTTATGGATATTTTAAAACGTTCTTATTTTATTTTGCTTTCCCAACTTATAACTCGATTTACATTATACGAAAACTAACACCTTAGAAAGGCAAAAATATCTTCAATGTAAAAGAAGAAATTCCTTTAAATTTAGTTTAATCAAGTGAAATAGCTTAGATTTATTAATGTTGCTATTATTTTGATTGGGAGGGAGGTGATCTTCGGGAAGCCTTTTGTTATCTGTCATGAAAACTTATAATTCTGCTAAAATTTCGGTGAGTTTGGAACTTTGTTTCAACTCGCGTATTCGGGACTGGATTCGGATTACAATCAGGTAAAGCTAAGCCTCGAGACACATCAAATAAAAGCACAAACGGTATTTTCTGAATAATTTAATTAAGCATTAACCATATTTTCTGAATAATTTAATTTTGTGCTTTTATTTGATTCATGAGAGCTACGCCCGTAAATCAAAATCAAGTATTTTCTAAATATTAAAACATTATGATCAGTAAGTAACATTTTTAAAATTCGCTGGCAGATATTAAGATCTGTATATATATATAAATAATATTTGGTTTTGAATGTTGAGTGGAAGCATCTGAGGGCTTAATTCAATCTCCTCATGTAGTTTTAGATACTTTTCTATGTCACAATCTCGCTTCAATTAAGTATTTTTTTAAATAATATTTTTGAATCTTGTAAATTTGATGTAGGCATAGATATTAATATAACTGGGACAATCGAACATTTGTTGTCCATTTATGACAATAGGTGGCAGCACGATATAGATCTGTGTTTGTGATGATAAACATTCTCCTGCCTTCACACCTGTGACGGTAAAACAATATCAATTGAAATAGTTTATTTAGAATCGGTTGCTCATCATTTGGAATTTTCCCGAACGAAAGATTTGAGCATTTTCGCTCATTTGTCCGCCACTAAATTGATTTGATTCACAAACAAATAATTTTGTTCTTTTGTTTGCTATTTGTAGCTCAATACGTCACTGAGCCAAGATCGGATAAATAATTCGACAGAATGGGCAACTTTTGGGAAACCCAGGAATTTGTGTGTGTGATATGAAAACATATCTGTTTATATATTTCTTTGATATGCAAGAACATTGTTCTCGAACCTATTCTAATTCAAACCAAGTTAAGTTTAAATTTCAGAACATTTTTCTTATTTCATGTTTTCAAATTTGCTTGCATATCAGTGAGGTTTTATTTCTCTTAGTTGGCTAACCCACTCAGAAAATTTTCCTTCTATATAAATGAAGAAGGAAAAAAATGCAACAACAGTTAAGAAACGTAGGTTTGCCGCTTGTATAAGAAATGACACTCCGTTTGCGGAGACGAAGGAATGTCGGAAGAGTTGATATTGCTTGGAAGGCATTTTTGCATATTTCATCTCTACATTCATGCTCGGCGCTGCTGGAAACGCTTGCATGTCTAATATTTTGAATGTAAAAATGGCTTCGTTCTAAAATAGGCACACTTCTATATCGTATTCCTTGAATTCAAGGAACAGTGCATTCCAATCCGAGTTTCACAGGGTATACAGGGTGATCAAGAAATAACAGGTGTTCGAAACCTTGTAGCGAGTTGTGTACTGGGCGAAATATAACAAAATTTGGCCCCCATGCCCATTAAAGTATGTGGTTTTGATTTATCAAAATAATAATTATTATTAGTAGTAGTAGTACCAAAAAACGCCGATAGGGGACATCCTGGCACTGCGATAGAAAACTTTATTACGTAATTTGTTTATACGGGTACTTTGTGACATGACATCGAAGATAAATGGAAGAGTTGTGGAAGTGAGTCAAAAAGAGCAAAGAAAAAATTTCGCAAAATTATAAAGATATACTCAAAAAGCGAACATGCTATACAGTGTCTCACAAAAGTGATGAGACACTTGTGCTTTACAAAAGAAAGCTCTAATAAAATAAATAAATAAACCTGTACAAATTTTTTTTGGGTGTGTTTCATATTTAAAGTTAGTAACAATTATTACATAACATACATTTTTTCAAAATATTAAAATATTAATTTAATAAAAATACAATTGTTTAGAACGGAGCAAAAAAAAAAAAAAATGACTCACTTAAGTGATGGGACACTTACTTTTCCATCAAATATTTATCCAAAAATTTTACTTTTTAAAAGGTTTTAATATTTTGTTTGATTTCCTTTTACTTTTAAAACATGATTTAATCTTCTTGAGATGGATTCGACTAATTTTTTTGTGATTTCTGAAGTGATTTTACCCCATTCTTCTAAAAGCACCGATTTTAATTGTTGTTTTGAAGAAACGGTGTGTTTGTGGATTCCTGATTCCAATTCTTGCCAAATATTCTCTATGGGATTTAAGTCTGGAGATTGTGGTGGTGATTTTATTATTTCAGGACAGTTATACAGCAGCCAGAGTCTAATGTTCAAAGCAGTGTGCTTGGGGTCATTGTTCTGGTACAATTTAAAATCGTTATGAAGGTTCAATTTTCGTGCTGAATATTTCAAATTTTGCTTTAAAATGTCAATATACTTGTACTGATCCATTATATTGTCAATAAAAACAAGATTACCAACTCCAGCGGACGACATACACCCCCATACCATAACTCCTCCTCCACCATGTTTTACTGATGGCACCAAGTTCTGTTTGCGAAATTCTTCCCTGGGTTTTCTCCACACCAAGATTCTACCGTCAGAACCAAATATATTAAATTTACTCTCATCAGCAAATATAACTTTATTCCAGTAATCAGAATTATTATTTATGTTGGATTTTGCGAAAGCTAGTCTGAGTTTTCTATTCTTTTCACTTACGAAGAATTTTTTCCTGGCTACTCTACCGTGATATCCAGCAGATCGCATTACCCTTCTAATAGTCTCAGAATTAACAATTATTCCATATAATGCTTGTAAATCAGCAGCAACTTTAGGAGCACTCTTTTTTGGATTTTTTTTTAATATTGCGATCGATAATTTGCTTTATTCCATTGGATAGCTTTGATGGTCGGCCAGGTCTTCTGTTATCCTGAATAATATGATTCTTTTTATATCATTTAATGATATTAAAAACTGTTGAATGACTCAGCAGTTTTTCTAATAGATTTTCCACGTTCAATATGCAAATTAATAACTAATTTTCGAATTTCAGGTGAAGTTTCTTTTCGTTTAGCATTCATGGCTGCACAGAGCTAAAAAACACAAAAATTCCAAAACAAACTGGAGAGAAACACTGCAGACGATTTTATAAATTATTGCCAATTGCTTTTGAGTAAAAATACAACCACCAAAAATATTTTTATTGCTTATTTCAGACGATTTTGTTGTATATCTAATGGTGTCCCATCACTTATGTGAGCTATTTTTTGCTCCGTTCTAAACAATTGTATTTTTATTAAATTAATATTTCAATATTGTGACAAAATGCACGTTATGTAATAATTGTTACTGAATTTAAGTATGAAACACACACAAAAAAAATGTGTACATGTTTTTTTAATTTATTTTATTACAGTTTCCTTTTGTAAAGCACAAGTGTCCCATCACTTTTGTGAGACACTGCATATTTGACGATTGAAATGACCAAATTGGCGAAATTTTTTCTTGCCCCTTTCTGGTCGCCCTAATAACCGACAAGTTCCAATTTTTCTTGGAGCAATGTTTTTAAACAAAGATACTTTCATTTTTTCTGAGGATGAATCTTTTTCTTTAAATTAAAGAAACAAATTTTAGTTAGTTAGTTAGTTTGTTTGAATGAGGGGGATTAATGTGGCAGCTTTTTATATGTTGTATTAGGCTTGACTGCTGATTTGACATATGTAGATTTTTGTGTTTTCTCCGGTTGAGAGGTAGCAATATTTTTGGCATTATTACTATTGCTGTCTTGTAAGATTTATATTTTACCCTTTAACTTTGAAATTTGCTCCATTTGAAAGAATATAATTTCTACCAAATTATCAAGCTGACATTTAATTGTATCTTGTTCTGCCTTTTTAATTCTGGATTTGGTTTGAGTAATGATTTGTATCTAAGCACGTTAACGCTATTTGTTCTTCATTCAAAACACTATCCTTCTCCATCGTTTGGGTGGTGTTAGTAACTCTGTTCGTCTCTTCTTTATCTAACATATCAGATGGTTGAGATATGCTTCACTTTATTTTCTTATTGAAGTATTTTAAATAGTGATTTATTTTAAGGTGTTTAAAAAAAACTATGAAAAAGTTTTTTAAAAAAAGCGCCAAAATTTTGTCGTTAATGTGTGCAGAAATCCATATATATACAGTGTCTCACAAAAGTGATGGGACACTTGTGCTTTACAAAAGGAAACTGTAATAAAATAAATAAATAAACATGCACAAAAATCTTTTTGGGTGTTTTTCATATTTAAAGTTAGTAACAATTATTACATAACATACATTTTGTCAAAAAAATAAAATATTAATTAAATAAAAATACAATTGTTTAGAATGGAGCAAAAAATGGCTCACATAAGTGATGGGACACTTACTTTTCCATCAAATATTTATCCAAAAATTTTACTTTTTAAAAGGTTTTAATATTTTGTTGGATTTCCTTTTACTTTTAAAACATGATTTAATCTTCTTGGGATGGATTCGACTAATTTTTTTGTGATTTCTGAAGTGATTTTACCCCATTCTTCTAAAAGCACCGATTTTAATTGTTGTTTTGAAGAAACGGTGTGTTTGCGGATTCCTGATTCCAATTCTTGCCAAATATTCTCTATGGGATTTAAGTCTGGAGATTGTGGTGGTGATTTTATTATTTCAGGACAGTTATACAGCAGCCAGAGTCTAACGTTCAAAGCAGTGTGCTTGGGGTCATTGTTCTGGTACAATTTAAAATCGTTATGAAGGTTCAATTTTCATGCTGAAGATTTCAAATGTTGCTTTAAAATGTCAATATACTTGTACCAATCCATTATACTGTCAATAAAAACAAGATTACTAACTACAGCGGACGACATACACCCCCATATTATAACTCCTCCACCACCATGTTTTACTGTTGGCACCAAGTTCTGTTTCCGAAATTCTTCCCTGGGTTTTCTTCACACCAAGATTCTACCGTCAGAACCAAATATATTAAATTTACTCTCATCAGCAAATATAACTTTATTCCAGTAATCAGAATTCTTATTTATGTTGGATTTTACGAAAGCTTGTCTGAGTTTTCTATTCTTTTGACTTACGAAGAATTTTTTCCTGGCTACTCTACCGAGATATCCAGCAGATAGAATTACACTTCTAATAGTCTCAGGATTAACAATTATTCCATATAATGCTTGTAAATCAGCAGCAACTTTAAAAGCACTCTTTCTTGGATTTTTTTTTTTAATATTTCGAACGATAATTCGCTTTATTCCATTGGCCAGCTTTGATGGTCGGCCAGGTCTTCTTTTATCCTGAATAATATAATTCTTTTTATATCGTTTAATGATATTGAAAACTGTTGAATGACTCAAGTTAACTGTTTCAGCAGTTTTTCTAATAGATTTTCCACGTTCAATATGCAAATTAATAACTAATTTTCGAATTTCAGGCGAAGTTTCTTTTCGTTTAGCATTCATGGCTGCACAGAGCTAAAAAACACAAAAATTTCAAAACAAACTGGAGAGAAATACTGCAAACTATTTTATAAATCTTTGCCGATTGCTTTTGTGTAAAAATAAAACCACCAAAAATATTTTATTGCTTATTTCAGACGAATTTTGTTGCATATCTAATGGTGTCCCATCACTTATGTGAGCTATTTTTTGCTCCGTTCTAAACAATTGTATTTTTATTAAATTAATATTTTAATATTTTGACAAAATGTACGTTATGTAATAATTGTTACTAAATTTAAGTATGAAACACACCCACAAAAAATGTGTACATGTTTTTTTAATTTATTTTATTACAGTTTCCTTTTGTAAAGCACGAGTGTCCCATCACTTTTGTGAGACACTGTATATATATATATATATATATATATATATATATATATATATATATATATATATATTGGAGAATCTGAAAATAAATGGAAAGAGTTAAAGAAGTTTTATATTTTGAAGATCTTATAACAGCAGTTTTAACTATTTAAACTTGGGTTCGCCGCAAATATACATAGAAAATAATAAGAGTAGTCAGTGACTTCTTTCGTAAAGAAATTGACTATTGAATATTATAAAATTTCCAGATATAACATTGATAAAATTATACGTCCTATATAAGATAGTTTTCAATAGGGTTGACGAAGAAAATCTTAATCAAAGCTGTCAAAAGAAAAAAAAAAGATTTCTCAAATCAATATTTTATTTAGATATTTTCATAGTTATATATTTCAAAAATCACCAAATCTCCAAAATTCTTACTCAGTCTTAATAGAATATATATATACTGTTATAATATCATATAGCAAATAAAATGATGATTAATTCATCTTATCTATTAGAAAATATAGCACCCAATTGATAACATTAATATTGATGAGAGAACTGCATAAATATTGGCAACTACGAGCAATCAAAACAATTATTATGAAGATTTAAAACTGTCTGTTAACAAAAAAAAAAGAAATTTTTTAAATTTAAATTCAGGCGGTTTTTTAAACAGAATTAGGTAAAATCCTAGTGTAGCATGCCCTTATTTCGCCAATGATGCCAACAGCACAAAGTCGCCAATCAAGATAGCTGACCATATAAACAATACTATGAAACAGTTAGATTTACCCAGAATTTTTATAAAAATTATGAGATTTATTGATCACGATTGTTTTATCTAAGAACTCTTCTTTTTTAATCTTTGTTGCTAATTCTCCTTCGAATTCTGAAATAACGAATTCTTGCAAATCGACTTCGCCGGTCTACACTTTAGAAAATAAAATTCAAACACATGATGCGTTCGCCATCTAAAGAAGGTAACGAATAGAATTTTTTAACTTAAAATATAATTCTATGGCTTCGCTAGCAGGGGAAGCGGGAACCTAGTAGCTTCGGTAGCTCATTAAATTTAAAGATTCTGAGAATAACAAGAACAGAACAAGGAAAAATGAAAGCATCCATTCCTAATCACTACTATAGACTGGTGCCTTTCTTAAAAAGAAATCTGAAAGAATGAATATACTTACTTCATTCAAATAATTCGTCATTTGAGCTGGAAACAATTTCCATCAAAAAATCAGCAGAACTTTTCCGTGATGCAAACGTTGTTCTATCAGCGCCATTTATATTTCGAATTGTACACATCGAATTTAAAAAAGAATATCCCTCAAAATATTTCTAATTATCTGAATTATCAGACATCGAATATTCTCATTTACAGATTAATCGAATAATCACAGGAAATAAACGTAAAGATCAACTAATCTGAAATTGGTTAGATTTGGTTTTTGTCAACAAAGAATTCCGTTAGAATGGTGAGATAATATTGAAATGAAAAAGTGTGAAATAAAGGCAAACGATTCAAAAAGCTCCAGCAGATGTTTTTAGTTTCTGTCCACAAAATTTGTAAGCAGACGATTTTAATTAGATTAACATAATTCGATGAGAATTGCAAAAGGATAAGTGTTTTCTGTTCATAGTTCACTTTAAAAATATAACACTAGATGTTTTATTAGGAGTAACAGTATTTTCAATTATAAAAAACAATTTAATTAAATTTTTTAATGGATGTTTATTTGTCGATTATTTTTAATTTACAGTTTTTGCAAAACTATTGTAGTAGATGTACGATACAACAAGCGAAAAAATTTGTAAACAAATTAATATTAGGATTACTAGGAAAATTATTCTGCTTGCTTTTTTTGGGTTACCATATTGGCGACAAACTTGGGAGCACTCTAAAATAGGATTAAACCCAGAATTGTTTTTTACCTTTAATCTTTTTACTATCAAACTGATATTCAATTCTTTTATTGTTATACAAACTGTGCTTAATTCTGTTATATTAAATTTTAATGATTGATAATTTAATGCTAAACTTCATTTTAAATTTCGATGATTTTATAATAAAGAGTGCTCTGTTAGGAGGAAAGGACTAGATGGACAAGTTAGGTTAGAGGGATGAAAACGGAAAACTTTTTCAGAGAATCTCTTCTATCTCTTTAATCTCTTTCTGTATCGAATTTAAATTAAGCAATCAGTTGTGTTCTGTGCAAGTTTACAGAAATCTGATTTTTTAAGCCTGTTGTTTTTGTATGTAATAATGTCTGTTGTTTCTGTATGTAACGACAAAAAAAAATTTTTTTTAATCGTTAATTCATTAAAAGTATTTCAGTGAAATCTATCTTTTTTTTGGATTCGAAATATATGGGTTTTCAATCAATTGTTTTTGTATTACAAAATCGAATATTACTAAATTCTGGGTGTATTTGCAACAATTGCTCGAGATTCGGATATTTTATGGTATATAGAGAAATATTTTATTAGTATTGTTGAGGATTGGCGAAGTGCGATTGCGAGATCCTATTTAAACCTGTATTTTTGCAGCAATTAGCATAAAACTAATCTTTTTCTATTACTTTATTTTAAAGAAAATCTCGAATCTTTCATTTGATTCTTTCTACAATTTCAAGTCCAAACCCCCACCCCACCCCGCTCAATTTTCACGGAAGATTATTTTCATCCTGCATTATGTCCAATCCCCACCCCCTCCAAGTATTGGGTTTTTCTAACCTAAGAAAAGAAAAGTTTAAAATGAAATAGGCAGTTAATAACATATAGAGAACAGTTTTTAATGGCGTATAAAGAATGCTTGAATTTAAAAAATGAATATAAAAATTAATATATATATTTTGCTATTTTTCGCTTGCCATTTCTTAAATATTTAAATCAGATTTGCTGCATGCTTTCTTTTTTTGTGACTATTTAAAAGCGTTCTGCTTCTATATGAACTCCTTATGAATCTCGAATTATCTACTTAGACTTAATATTGCTTTCTGCCAAAACGGTAACTTCCTATTTTGCTGTTGCAGATTTCTTATTTGATTCATCAGAGACATATGTTTATCTTGAAAGTGAAGTCAACAAAAAGACCATAAAAGTATACAAAGTGTCCGCTTAAAGATAATGCCAAACGAAATCAAAATAAAAAAACGGGCAATTCTTTACTCTTTTTTTTTCAGTTAAAAAATCGATAATGTCTTGTATGAATATAAATAAGAGACAGAAAACTGCAATATATTTTCGTTAAAAGCTTTCTATAATGAACTAACATACCCATATGAAGGAACGCTATGCTGTATATAAGCGCCATTACACTTAGGGTGGAAAAAATTTGAAGTTCATTCCAAATAATATGTTTCTGAAGAAATCATTTGCCGACTTTGAACAAGTGCCTTCCACCTGAGCAGCCTATGTCCCTTCGGGCTGCGGAATGCGAGGTCATCCGGAAGACGCTCATCGCAGGTCATACGGACACTGGGGCCTCTCGCGGGAGGACACCGGCAGTCACGAGATGCGACGCAGAAACTTCTACTGATGGAGTATACATGTGTATATATATTCTGGTTGTTTAATTTTTATCCATTTCTTACCCGTCACTATTGTGTCAGTGTGGGATTCAGTGATCTTCAAATGCAATTAAAATAAACCTCTGATTAAAAAATCAGAGGTTCATTTTAATTCAGGGAATCAAAAATCTCCAATTCTGTAAAAAAAAAAAAAAAAAAAAAAAAAAAGCCAAAGGGAATTTAAAAAAAAATTTTAAATTCCAGTTGTGTATTTTTTTTTTTTTTTTTTTTACACGCGACTTATGGAAATCAGCGTTTTTGACAGTTAACCGCTTTTTTTGACAGTTAACCGCTTTGTTACTTCATGTTCTGAAAATTTGAGAGTTAAAATTACTTAAAGATTACATTAAAACCGATAAAACAAATTTGGTTTTGACAGTTTGGTGAATATTTGAGACAGAAAGGTGATTTGCTTTGACAAAGGAAGGCCTAATTCAACTCTAAATAAAGATATACGAGAGTATTGGAATTGGATACATTAGTTAAATTATCAAAAAAGAACATTTCTTCAATAGAAAAAAATTTTATTCGAATTATAATGCCATTCGGAATTTTACAAATTTGTAAAGTCGTCACATTTCCTTTACCTTTAAGAAATCATTATCTTTAAGAGACTTGCTTAGAAAGTTGGAAACTTTTTTTTCCCGAAACCACGACGTGATGCATTCTCTCATATCATTCACTTTGATTAATGGCGTTAAGTCTAATGCATATCAAACAATAGGAGCCAAAAATCTTGGATGGGATTCTTAATGGATAAGAAAAGTAGCGCCTTACGCAAAGAAGAATGAAAAAAAATCAAGAGAGATAGAGAGAGAAATTTATTTTTAATTAAAGCAAGAAAAAAATATATTGCGTGAAAAAGAAATGCTGCAAAAAATTAAATTGTATGCGAAAATGTTAATTCTCACAATTGTCAACTAATTATTTGGGTATTATTAAAATGTTCAAAGAGGACATGATTTTAAATGCATGGAAATTTCAGCTGATTAAGAAATTTTATGACAGCCATATTATAGCATTAAAAAAAGATGAGATGCATAACTTTTTTGGTGAAAATTAAAAACTGTTTAAGTTTTTTTATAAATATTGTTACTGTTTTGATTTTAGCAGTGTTGTTATTTTCCAAAAAAGAATTGTTTTATTAGAGAAAACAAAGCAAAAAAAAAAAGAAACCTGTATTTTCATATGTTTTTTTATTTAAAAAGTAATAACTCAATAGTGTTAAGTAACAGTATTGCATTCCTAGATTGATACACGGGAAGCAAAAAAAAAAAAAAGAAAAAAAGTCGAATCGTAAAGGCATGAAAAGCAAAAAACACGACAGAAAACATCCCAAAAGGGAACATGTTTCTTTCTCACGCTGTTGTTGTGGAGTGGAGGGGACGCTCACCTTGTTTGGCAGGTAGGGAGGGAAGCCGCGTGCTGCTGAAGTCCTTAATCGGAGAGATTTGGCGTGGGCGTAAAAAGGGATGAGGAACAGCATTCTTCCCCTGAAAAGCGTTACGCTTCGCAATTACCATCACAGATTCCCTGCACATTATTTTAAATAGCCTGTGAATAAACAATATATTAATTTTAAAGTACTCAATTTATGTGAGAAATCTGCCTGTTTCCAAATTTTAATGCACCCCGCTTTGCTTTCCTTAAATAGTTTTGACTCTCCAATGGCTCAGATGTTATCGCGATCCATCCTGAAAACACGAACAAATTACATTATAATCCGGAGATTTTCCGTTTTCATTCTGCATATGTGTTTACCTCGATCAAACATTTTTTTTTTTAGGCCTCTGTAGAAGAAAGACTAGAAAAGACTAGACTCGAAATTGAGTTGTTTCTTAATAAAGTCGTTTTTGAAACGTAGAATTTCTCAAAATTTATTTTCATACCATTTTTTTTCGGTATAAGTCTGTTAAAAGTTTGAAAAATCTCACTGTGGTAATAAGTAAATTTTCCAAAGAAAAGCACTGAAAGATTTATTCACTGTCATTCGTTACACGAAGCAAACAAAAAAAAGTCCTTATTTCTAAATTGATGAATTCCTGATCTTTGTGCCATTCTCAATTAAAACTAGCTGAAACAGCGCTTAGATTTTCTGCAATAAATCTCATTCTCAGCAAAGCTATTGCGTAATATTTTCTTCTATAAAGATTACTTCAAAAATTAATTTGATTTTGATTTTACTGATGGTTTATCGATACTTTCTTCATTAGATGCCTTTTCTTTTTCAAGTTTCAATGCCTTTCTGTTTTTCAATAAGGAGCTATTGTCTATACGTTGTTTCGTTTTATTGTGTCCCCAATTACGAAATTGTTGCTTTAAAATTTTTTTAAGAAATTTTGACACAGTGCTTTAATGTTCGTTAACGACTTGTTCAGATTCTTGCAAATTTTATGATCTTGTTCTTAGAAAATTTCGGAAGTGTGAATAAAATGAAATTAAATAAAAAAAATAAATTATTCAAAGAATTAAAATATTTGAATTTCATTTTTTCTCTTTCATATTTACTCTAAATCGAGTAAATTAAAATTTTTTTGCATGCTTACTATTAAGAAGATATTAAATATTATATTTTCCATCTAAATTTATTCTTAATTATTAGGGATTTTAAAATTATTTTAATTGATGTCAGTAACCCAATTCAAAAGTAATAATTTTTATTTTATTAACAATATTATTTTTAATTGGTGCTTATCTTAAGATTTTCTTTTAAGATGTCGATAAATTCAATAATTAAATTATGCATTTGCAAAATTACGATTTTAAAAATTATATAATGCGTTTATCGTTTTTATGAAATTTAGACTTAGTATCAAGTTTATCACTAAGTTTTATAATTTGAACATATTATCATGAAAAGTATTTTTTTATTCAGAAGTCGGAAAATGCACTATTACCACTCTCACTTATATAGTTAACTGTTTTTGACGAGTGTACTCGTCATGGAAAAAGTACAACATTTTGTATTATGACAAACTTATTCAATGACAATTATTATATTTATAATCAAATATATATATATATATGAAAATTTAGATCCGCATTTTCCAAAGAGATCGAAACAGTTAACTGGTTAAGTGACTATTGATCTTTCTACCTCGGATTATCACAGGGGAAAGAATTAGTTAAAAAGTTATTTCAGAAAGGGTTAAGAAATCTTTGATTCTCAGGCTTCAATACTCTGAGCCTCAGACTGTAGAATTGAATTTAAAATTGCTTTTTTTTCCTCACACAATAAATACGATGTGGTGAAGTTATATTTGTTTACTAAATTAATTTTCCGCTTTTCTAAAGCTTACTGAAATTCCTTCCTGCTTCCTTCATAAAACTGAGCCAAATCCTGTAATGACATTGTTTCTCCACCATTCGTAGAATAACTTTTTCTGTCAAAAACATTATACGTCCCATATTGATTCTCCGATTTGATGGATCTTTCTTCTATGAACTGTTTCAAATCTTGATAAAGGTCAATTTGCTTTACGTGTCTGACTTAGGCAAGGGACATACCAATTTCATCTTGATCCTTTCTAAAATGGCTAAATTAGTTGGTTGTATTGCAATCTTAGCTAGTGACATTGCCTAGCAACAGGTAAAAATGTATAGTTAGAACTTCAGTAAGGGTACAGTACGACTATTATTTTCTTGCTGAGCTTCGGCTGTTAGATAGGATAGTGATATACCAGGGCACCATCCTAATAGTGACCCAATAGATGATTCTGATTAATAACTAATTAAAGATAGATATATATCTCAAATTGGAGATAGATATACAGTTCTGCTGGAGTGGTGCTCGCATACTCTCCTGTAAAAGTCTTATACCCTTTCCTCCACATAAAATTGTGGACCTTGGATAAAGATATTTATGAAATATTGATATTTGGGTAAAATTGTTTACCTTGGATAAAGATATTTATGAAATATAGATATCTGGGTAAAATTGTTTACCTTGGATAAAAATATTTAGGAAATATAGATATTTGGGCAAAATTGTTTACCTTGGATAAGGATATTTGTGAAATATAGATATTTGGGTAAAATTGTGGACCTTGGATAAAGATATTTATGAAATATAGATATTTGGGTAAAATTGTTTACCTTGGATAAAGATATTTATGAAATATAGATATTTGGGCAAAATTGTTTACCTTGGATAAGGATATTTGTGAAATATAGATATTTGGGTAAAATTGTATCTGTGAAATGGATAAGGATATCTGTGAAATGTAGACGTTTGGATAAAAATGTGGACTTAAGAAAGTTATGAAATATAGATCTTTGGTGTGAATCTATCGTTATGTGCATGATAGACTGTGTTTTGGACATTTTTTTCTTGCAAGCCGATTAATACTAAAAATTGAGACAAACTTACAATTTTAGACACAAGACAGTATACCGAATTTCATTGATTTAGGTCTTTGCGTTGATGAGTTTATATGCAAACCGACAGACGGTCAACCGTTTGACGGATTTGGACCAAAATTTGATAAGTATCTATATTTTACATGTTAAACCAGTGCGCCGAAAATTATCGATCTTGTTCTCTGGATTTTATAATTATCGAGTTCCCTTGTATTCGAATAACCAGGCAGACAGACTTCCTGTGGAGTTCGTTTAGAATTTGAATGAAATCTACAAATTTTATCGTTATTCCATACACTGATACCAAATTTCATCCCTCTAGCTCAAAGCGTTTTTGAGTTATCATGCTCACAGATAGACACAATGTCAACTATATGTTTTTCGAACTCGGGGGGGGGGGGGGGGGGTGTGAGGCGCAAAATTACATAAAAACCCCGAGTTCGAATTTTTTTTTTTTTCAAAATTTTTTCTATGTTTCGTATACGAGGAATTGAAAATACTTTAAATAGCATAGAGAATTCCATTTTCTATTTTTCTAGAAAAGAAATATGAATTTATATTTTTATATAGGTCCTCGGCCTTATAAATAATATTAGTTAAATAGTTTGACACGATTATTTTAGACTGATCCAATGATCATTTTGAGGAAGTTCCGCCTATTAATATATCTTCGAGATGGTTAAAATAATGACAGACAGACCTTCGTGACTCAGCTACTTTTATACACAGATTTTTTAAATGTTACTGTGCGTAGAATAGTAACAAATAATTAGAGGGAATGTAATAATAATAATAACAATAATTTTTAGCAGTACATTTACTGTCATAAAATATCATTCTTTATATCATTTAGAGTATTAGTTCATGCCTATGGAGATATTTACCTTTAAAAGCCAAACACCCCTCATTCACTCATGCACCAAGAAATCTTCCAAACTGCATTGGATAGAAACTAAAAATCCGACACATTTTCAGTTTCAGATATTCATAGAGACAGAATTTTTTTTAACTTTAGAATTTTATTTGATTAAAATTAATCAAAATTTAAGTTTATCTGGAATGAATTATTGTGTCAAATATTTTATAATGTTATTATACAAGGAAGAAAATTAATTTTTTAATTAATTAATTTCTATGCGCTTCATTTTTTCCTTTAAGTTTAAAGACAACTTGCAACAATATTTCCCCTCCCCCCCGTTTAATAAGGAATGAAACAGAGCATTCAAGGATAAGTAAGTAATAAGCATACTTTTCACAATCTGTTGGCATCCCAGAGGCAATGCAAAAAGTCCTTCTTGAGCGGTTCCTATAAAAAAAAACATATTAAACATGAATGATTTTAAAAAATTCTATTAAAGGTGAAATTAAAAAGTTTGAGGATAAGGAAAAGGAAAGTTTGAGGATAAAAAAAAATTATTATTGTTGGCTCATAAGAGATCGTAAATTAAACAACGAACTAAAAAAAATATTTTTTATAATTATTTTGGAGAGCTTTTCGAAGAATGAATCAGTATAAAGTTTTTTATCACAATCACAACAGAAAGCAAAAGGCACTTGCCGATCATTTAAATTTTTTATTATTATTGTGTTCAATGTGAAATAAAACAATTCCCTCCCAGAAATAGAAACTCTGTGACCCTCTAACCGGTTGCTTTTGTTCTGAAGAGGGACTTTTTTAGGGAAAAACGTAATGAAGGGAAAAGATCGTGCCGCTCTCAGGGCAGCAACGAGAGACAGTTTCAAACTCGATTGGAAGGGCAGCGGAATGGTTGGTTGTTCAGTGGTTTTCCTCGGATTCATTTCATTGAGTGGACTTAAGTTTAGTGACTTGAGTGGACTTGAGTTTATTGGAATTTTCTAAGAGTTCGGTGCTTAATTTGTGAGGAATTTAATGGATTTTTAAATCGCTGGTAATAGTGGAGCAGGTAAGGAATTAATTTTACGGTCATTTTAACCAATAAATCATTTTATGGCTACATGAATGTATTTTTTTTCATTTTTAGTAATTTTTTTTCATTTGAATATTCAAAGCCTCGGCGATGTTTATTGAAAAGAAAAAAGAAAGCGCACGATTTTGACACAGAATATATTATCTGTTATTAAATATAAAGATGTACTTTTATTATCCCTATTAAAAAGTTTTTTATCCTCATTATTTATCCAATGGTGATTTTTTTCTACTTCAATTAAAAAAATAACAAAAAATTTTCAATAAACATTTTTTGTGAGGATAAAAAAAACAACTTTTTTTAATATATAATGGACATCTTTTTTAATATTTTACTCGCAACGGGTGTTCATTTTATACATATGAAATGAATTAAAATTGTTTAAAATATTTTTATTGCTCTGACATCAAAAAAATTTTTATGGAAGAAAATTTTCTTATTTTTTTTATGTACTCAAAATAAATAACCTGTTTAGTAATTTTTCAATTGTTCTGTCGATGCTTTTTTTTTATACAAGAATAACTGATTTTGAATAAGAATATTGAAGGAAAGTATCTTAAACATAATGGTTGATTTCATCCTGAAATCAATACATTAATACTTCTCAAAGTCTTTTAAATAGCAATAATTTCTTTTCGTTTTTTTTTTTCCTTGTGATATTCCGAAAATTCTAAAAAACATGCTTTATGTACATTATTTAAAATGTGATGAAACAGGAAATTACATTGGTTGAAAATAATATCTTTAATTTTCTCTATCTGCAATAATAATGGTTTGGAATAATAAACGAATGATAGCTAGTAAAAACAAATTTCGTTTTGTGTACTAGAAAGTAAGTTTTTTTTCTTTTCGTTTTAATTATTTCCGAATTTTTAATATTATGAAATCTTGAAATCAATTCTTTTTTCTCGATGTTGTTTTAAAGTGGCGCCAATTTTGCTCAATCAATATTAAATTAAGTTAATCTATCAATTGGTAATTCAGTTTAAAAATATTAATACAGTACATTATCATCGAGAATACCTAAATCTACGTAATTAAAAACTCGCATCAGGAGAGGAGTGAAAACTCGGTTACAAAATTCCATCTTTACGAACAAAAATTAAATTGAACAAAATGAAGGAAGTTAAAAAAAAGGCCCTTAGCATTTAAGTTATCCAAAATATTCAAAGGCCCGCTGCACTATTATTAAAATATTTCAATCTTACAAATGTGATTTTTTTTTATCTTTCCGTTTTTTAAAACAATTTTTTAGGACCTTGTCTGCATTGTATAAATTTAATAATAATATTTGTTAGATTTAATTATTAAATTCAGTTTTATTTTGGTTACATGGGTTGCTTACTAATCCTAAAATCCTTGATCAATCAAGCAGTTGTTGATCCCTTGTTGTTTGAAAAAGAACCGGAGATTGTCTATTTATTTATCTTTTCTTTTCTGAAATGTATCGCACTTTCCTATATATTTTTCTTTCTCCAATGTTTAATTACACAATATGATTAGGAGCCGATCAAAAGAAAAATACCGCAGCGCTGTTTTTTATAGAATTTAAATAGATTTAAAGAATATGAAAGGCAATTTATTGTGATCGCTTATAGTGTTTCGCTTCTTTTTTAAAAGATGTATTTCTATTTAAATCAATGATCAAAGATGGTTATTAGCTTGTGTGAGTTTATGAATTTTTATGCCTATTTTTAAAGATGCGAATCCAGGAGATATAGTTTAATGAAATGTGCTGCATTGTTGTACTTAAATTGCTGACTTCACGAGAACGAAATATTCATTTATAATACCTGATCTTTGATTGGAATTAAAACGAGGTTATGGTGATTTAGCCTCGCCTAAATGACATCTAAAACAACATGAACTCTTCTCGATTTTCTTTAATACTTCCACATAAGAGCTAGAACATGTAGTCAAAACTGGTCACGCCTGTATGTTTTGGAAACTAATGCAGTCGACTGTTGACATAACCATTTCCGCTTACAGTTGTTACTTTTTTATTCAGAAATATGGTGATTTTTTTTCTATATAACTCTGAAGCACATATTTGGAAAACAAAATTTAACATTTAAAAATTTATTTATTTAATGTCACCAATTTGATTTATACATTATTTTACATTTTTTAAAAAGTCCCTATAATGTGTGCGCAGTTAAGTACATACGATATTTATATTCGACAGGCTGTATCCAAATAGCTTAAATAATTTTCATGGAAAATATAAAAACACATATTGGCAATCGAACATTAAACATTGCTGTAACATTTTCTGATGCCTCAAATTTCGGTAATTTTCTTGCTGAGTATTATAAAATCAGTGGTGTAAAGCCAATCTGAAAATAGTCAGTGCGAAATGTTTGCATCAAAAAAAAAGAATCAATAATGCTTCAAATAAACAAATATTGCTAAACAATGCACTTCTTATCTTGGTCTTAGAGACCTTTCTTTGTTAGTGCTGCGAAGTTAATTTTACTCTACATCTGTCAGGGTTGAGATTTCTTCCGAGTTCCCTCCATCAGCAGGGGAGGATTCCTAATTAATTAATAGCGCTAATGGGAGAAAGGACGAAGAAATATCAGTTGACAAATGCTGTAAGGTTAGATGCTAAATAGATAATACATATATATACTATTAATTATGAAATATCAAAAAATAAATGCGTATTTACATAGAATTATTAAAATCATTATTAAATAAACTAAAGTATAGTTATTTAACCATTTTGTAATATATAGAATATTAACCATTGGTTATGCCACATTCATCTTGACATGTCCTGTAAAATAGCTCTGAATGTTAGATTTGTTTGAAATGTATTAATTTTCTATATTGTATCATAATAATTAAATGCTTTTATTTGTAAATAGAAAAATTAATAATAATTATTAATTAATAATTCTTGTTCATTTTTCAAGAATTTTATTACTTGGATCATTTTTTTCGTGATACATATATTTTTATTAAAATTAAAACACAGATATTTTCGCACAATTACTAAAATAAAAAAAACTAAGCAAATTAAATCATTAGATGTTAATGTTTGAAATTAAATTGATCCTAATTTGCATCTCAAACTGACTAAATCTGCTATTGTGCCTGTGTGCATGATATAGCTCGGAAATTTTAATAGTGATATGTGTATTCCTCTCTTCAAATCTTATAAAAGAGATACATTTCCATTAAAGATTATTTAAAAGCACCTCATTTTCGTTTCACGTTCGGATTTTTGAATTCTATGGTTGGAATTCGATTTTCCTAACAGAATAGAACTTCCGTTATTTTGATTTCCAGAGGAAAAGTTAAGGGAGCAGCTACTTTGAAGAAAATGGATGATTGCTATTGGGCTGACTATAAACTAGTCTGGAGGAAGGAACAGCGCGAGGACAGCAGGAATGCGCATGATTTTGACCGTGGGCTGGAATTCCGTAAAAGATGTCAAGGACTCAAACGAGCATTGCGAAATCACTAGTGGTTTGCCCTGTTTGCTTTTTTGCGTATTCCAACGCAAAATGAAACAGTTTATGCTGTAATAGGTGTTTAAACTTTGCATGAATCACTCACGCTGTAGAAATAGCGGGAGGCAGCTCGGAAAAATAACTGTAAAGCAGTTCCATGCAGCATTTGTTAGTGTTGCCTTTTTAAATTGAAAATTTTGGCAGATTTACTTTTAACATGATAATGTTTACAGGTTACCATTCCATCTATGAACTGAAACAAATAAGATGAAAAAACTGCTCAAAATCTCTCACAGGAATCAAATTAAGCACTAATTTACTTCCTAGATTGCTAGTGCTCATTAAGAAAGGATATTTTTTTTTTTTTGCATAAAATTACTAATAATGTTAGCATTTTTCGTCAGTAACCTAAGAACATCTTGTCTCTCTAAAACTTTTTCTTCTTCTTCTTCATGGGCACAACAACCCCTTGCAGACCTTTGCTGCCTCAACCACGCGCATTTTCCATCCCCCGCAACTCCCTTCCAGTTCTTTACCCTCAGAACACTTAGGTCTCTTTCCAGCCATCTAATTGGAGGTCTTCCTCTGGTCCGGGATAGCATAAGGTTTTTAAAAATGGATATTTTGAGGGCGCTGTTTTCAGGGCTACTCCAGATATGGCCAAGTCATCTTAACTTTTTGTTCATGATAATCAACGTTATCTGTGGTTGCCTATAGAGTTTGCATAATTAAAAACTGAATCTAGTTCGCCAAAATCCTCTCTCTAGTACTAGGCCAAAGATAGTTCTAAGGATCCTTCTCCCGAACATGTTCAGAAAAAGCTGAGTGTCCAAGTTTCACTTGTATAGAGCAGAACAGGCATAATACGAGTCTTATAAATTCTTAGTTCAGTTTTTCGATTAATTAAATTGGATCTTAGTTGTGTTTTTTTTTTCAGTCCAAAGAAACATTTATTAGCCATTCTTATTCTGCTATCAGTTTCTGCTCTGAGTTTATTGTTCTCGTTAATCATTGCGCCAAGGTATTTGAAATGATTTTGAAATTTGACTTTTTAAAAGGTATGACCGTTAATGCACAGAGGAAAACTGTGATTTATAGTTGAGGGTGGGAATTCCATAAATTTGGTTTTATCTTCGTTAATGGTAAGGCTCATATTTGTGGCAGAAGTTTCCAAGGCCTCTCTCACTGTCCTTTCTGACCTTCCAATAACATCTATACCATCTGCATAGGTCAGCAGTTTCATGGATCTATTCCACAGAGTGCCCCTTCGGTTCTAATCCACTATCCCGGATACATTTCTCAAATGCAATGTTAAAAAGCAGACAACTGAAACTTTTAAAAAGATTTTAAAATTTAAGAAAAGGGGGTTTCATTTATGCGATTTTTATTACTGGGTGATTTTATCTCTAATTTTAATAAAATAAATAATTAAAGGAAGATCTGCCCTCTAGTCTGAAGCATCGTTACATGATAATGTTTATAATGTAATCTTTTAATTTTATCTTTAAAGTTTATTCTCTCTTAAACAACAACGATAACGTGCACAAAAAATATATCAAAACATGCGTGCATAGAAATACAGTGACTAAAACAACAAAAGGTGTTGCTGTAAAATATATTAAAGATATTTTGAAAATTTTATTAAGTAGAGAAAAACTGTATGAAGTACGTATTGCTACAGCAAATAAATAAGTATGTCTGAAAAGTTTATATTTGAATATTAATATATGTATATAGGAATTGCTTTTTAGCAATGACATCACCTAAGGTTTTGCGAAAAAAAAAATGCTAAAATTTCGATTAGTTTTTAATTGAAGTGCGAATAAAAATTTTGGAAAACTCTTAAGGGATGGATCAATAATCACGTACGTCGCATCTCGCATTTAGGAGCTTTCTGGCAATATGTCTATTTCGAACATTATCGCGTTAATATTTTTAAAATATATTTTACAATGTTACCTTTCATTTTTTCAAGAACTAGATTTATAGTTTTTTGCGCTGTGACATTACTATATGCATATATGTACGAGCTATCGCTACTATATAAATAACATTAAAATTTCAAAATGAAACGGTGTTAGAAGTATGAATCTATTTTAAATTTTAACGCTTCACAATTTTAATAAATAAAACTTAATTTAAAAAAATAAGTTTCACGAAGTGCATGAGAAACCCTTATTTTCCTGCGTATTGGCTCAAAAATAATCTTCTTATTTCTTTACTGAAAGGCCAAAGGAAGAGATGAAAGTCGAGACCCAAAAGGGTGTCTTTGAGCTTTTCTTGAGAAATCTGACGGGGGACTCATAAATCTTCTGCGAAGAGAATCCTTCTCTGCATTCCGAGATCTGTGGCTTCCAATGCTAATTGTTTTTCTCAAGAGTGAACATATTTCGGTCGAACCACAGGTTCAAGTGATCGGAG
Organism: Argiope aurantia; assembly: GCA_026543865.1. Lineage (NCBI taxonomy): Eukaryota > Metazoa > Arthropoda > Arachnida > Araneae > Araneidae > Argiope > Argiope aurantia. The sequence continues at coordinate 3,550 of JAPMOR010003818.1, read as the reverse complement.
AAGGCGAGTCACGTCCGGCATACGATGACCTTCGGCCATGATCAGAGCTTACAAATTTGACCTGCAGGTAACTTTTCAAGTGCAGTATTATATTAAATGCTTCAAAAGGAAATTTTAATTTCTTGTGCAGGAAATAATTTTTTTGAATTGTTGGCACATTTTAAGTAGAAAATTTTCATTCAGTCGTTTGAAAAAAATACCTATTTGTGGGGCTGCGATGAAATTTGCTAAATAAACTTTTTTGGTGAAACTTTTTAATGAAACTCTATGGTAAATTGCCGAGCTTTCCATCGTAGGTACATATTTTCGAAACAAATAAAAGGATAGTTTTTTTTAATTATACCGCAGAAAGAATTGCTATAGAGTTGTTGTTTGTGACACTGCGGAGCGTCTGTCAGCGTTTAACCCTTAATAAATTGAACCTTTAAATTGCAGATTTATTGTATTTATTGTACGTACCAAACTTAATTTAATAAATTTTCTGCTATTTCAGATATTTTGTTCATATTGACATATTCAAAAGATAGGCATATTGATATGTCAGAAATTCATATTTATACGTTACTCTTTTTTTTTTAATTACGGTGTTTACAAGTATTGCATTATAATATATAAACTTTGTTCTATTTTAAATTAGAAGATAAGCCCAAAAAAATCATTCAATTCTTTACTGGTGGTAATTTCTACAAAGTACTTTTTATAATCAATTAGCGAAATGTTACCTTTATATGGAAATTTTTGAACAGAACTTTGGTAAGGTACGTAGTATTTGTTCAAAATAAAATGCTCTCGGCACAAAGCTCCTTGAATTGCTGGGTGTTGAGTTTCTTTGTCCCAGATGGATAGTTCATTTATTTTGCAGAATGGATCTTCAAGATTTTCTGCTCTTCAAATCTTCTTATTTGGAATAATGTGCATAAAAAAGGATAGTGAATAGGCAAGGCTGAAATGTAGCCACCTCCCCCTATCTTTTTCTGTGTGGATGTATATATATCAAGGGATGAGTATTATCGATCGCGATGGACTGGTGGACCACCAAGACATTTTGGGGTGACCACCTTTACTAAAACTTAAGGAGCGCATACTAAAAGAAACATATTTATGGAACATTGTATTCTCTTTATATCTTGAGGAAAACGAAGTATTTCACTTTCAAAATGACATGATTTTAAAAGCATATTGTTCAGAACTTAAAAGTAGCCTTTGCAATCTAATGGACGTATCCCAATTTTAAAAAAGTTGCATATCATTTAAAATCGATCTTTGGTGGTCTCTCTCCCCATCTCTCTCTCTCTCTCTCTCTCTCTATATATATATATATATATATATATATATATATATATATATATATATAGATAGATAGATAGATATATAGATTCACACACAGGGTGTTGCTGAATTCGACCGACAAATTCAGAGGGGTGATAGTAGGCATCAAGAGGATAAAGAATCACCATACAACATGGGATCCCAAACGACGTTTAGAGGGTGAAAATCGCAAAAATATAAGGAGTCGGCGAACTTCTGGAAACTGTAAAAAATTAATAAAAAAATAACAAAAGGTGCTTCAACTATGATTTTTTTTAAAGTTAAAGCACATTCTTAAAGGCTATTTTTCATGTAAGTAGCATGCCGCTTTGATGAACCAGGGGGTCGTAAATTATTGAAAACGAAAAAATAGTTTAGAACCCTTATCTGCAAAAATATTAAAACTTCAAGAAAAATAAAAGCTTGAAAATATAAGGAATTTTATACTTTATTAATTTGATATAAATCTGTAGTGTGAAAACTGAGGAGGTTTTAAGATATTCAAGAAAAACTAAATTGTTTGCCAGGAAACATCGCTGCAACATCGGTACCGATGTTTACAGAGGGTGTTGCCAAATTCGGAAGGTAAATTTAGAGAAGTTATTGTAGGCATTAAAGAGATTAAAAATTATCATAAAACATAGGGTCGCAGGAGAAGTTCTTTCTGTGAAAATCGCAAAAACAGACATCGAAGAGACAATTAGCCTGGCGAAGAGAATGACCCTAAGAATGGAAGGATTTGGAACAAGGTAGTCGAGAAGAAGAAGTTTTCTCGTATCTAAATTTTCCATGCGTTCGAGGAATATAAAAGCTGCGATCATTGCAGTATTGATGGTTCTAGAAATATAAAAGCAGCCTATATTCATTAGAGAGCAGTGCAGAATTGATAGTCGATAAGTTTCATTCGCAAACAACATGTCAGATTTCACGAATGACGAATATGCGGATATGCATTTAATTTACAATCGAGCGAATGGTAATGGACGACTAGCACACAGATTATACCAATAGCAATATCCAAGTAGGCGTAGTCCACACCACAGCACCTTTGCAAATATTAATAGACGGTTGCGGGAGACAGGATCCTTCGAAATAACGAGGCCAAATGCAGGGCCTCAGTGGCGCAAAATACCTTGTTTTATTGCCGCACGTCCTTTCGGATTTACTGCCGGAAATACCGGCCATTGCACACCAGAACATGTGGTTAATGCATGGTGGTGCACCAGCGCATTTTTTGAATTCTGTGCGTAACTAACTAGATGATACATATCCTGAAACGTGGATTGGACGTGGCGGACCTGTTGATTGGCCTCCAAGTTCCCCGGACCTTAATCCCTTGTATTTCTTCTTCTGGGGCCATATAAAATATCTTTCTTATCAGGCACCTTTGGATACATTGAAAGATCTCGTAGCACGGATCGTCGTCGCTGCTGGAGAAATCGCAAGCACACCTGGTATGTTTGCGCGCGTCCGGTGGTCCTTTAAACGTCGGTGCCGATTGTGTAATGACCTTCGCGGCCGCAACATTGAGGAATTTTTATAAAAGTGTCTCATCGTCTCCGTTCTTATGTTAAAATGTCTGTGCTGCAAATGTATGCTGTATCTGTATTCCAGCAAATAAAATTTCACCGTCGTTTGTAAGTTTATATTTCTTTGAAAATTCTTATCGCCTTGATGCCTACTATTACTCCTCAGAATATTTCAATAGAATTTTGCAATACCGTCTGTAAGCATTGGTGCCGATGTTGCAGCGATGTTTCTCGGCAAACATTTCAGTTTTTCTTGAATATCTTAAAACCTCCTCAGTTTTCACACTACAGACTTATATCAAATTTAAGAGTATAAAATTCCTTATATTTTCAAGCTTTTATTTTTCTTAAAGTTTTAATATTTTTGCAGATAAGGGTTCTAAACTACTTTTTCGTTTTCAATAATTTACGATGCCCTGGTTCATCAAATCGGCATGTTACACACATGAAAAATGGCCTTAAAGAATGTGCTTTTACTTAAAAAAATTCATAGTTGAAACACCTTTTGTTATTTTTTTTATTAATTTTTTACAGTTTCCAGAAGTTCGCCGTCTCCTTATATTTTTGAGATTTTCACCCCCTAAACGTCGTTTGGGATCCCATGTTGTATGGTGATTCTTTATTCTCTTGATACCTACTATCACCCCTCTGAATTTGTCGGTCGAGTTCAGCAACACCCTGTATATATATATATATATATATATATATATATA
>JAPMOR010003817.1:0-17210 GCA_026543865.1 Argiope aurantia | reverse complement strand
TCGTAAAATTCTTTCTTAATTTTTAATGCGTTATAAATGCTATATTATCGTAATGTTTGTACTTTGCATATGGTATTGTGCAGACAATGTATAGATATAATGGTTATTCGCAGCACAGATGTTAATATAGATTCTGTGCCAATCTAATGTTTATTAATTTAGTAATGGCGTATCTATATAGTATTTTCGAACGAAAGTCGTTTCTATTAAGCAAATTTTATTTTCGATTTTCATTTTCAGGTAGCAGACATAAAGATACATAACTGAAAAAAAATGCTTTTTAAAAAATTTTGGATTTAAAAAGGGATTATCGGATAAAATATGGTTGTGATTCATTTTTCATTATATTCCAAAATATTAGATTAGATTAAAGCCAAGCTTCATATCACTGGGTGGAAAACATCTTATTCACAGAAATTAAATACTAAATTAATCGCAACACATTTCTGACATTAGGAAAGATACTTCGGGCAAATGTGTGAACTGTTCTGTGAGGGTGCAAATTATGCATATACTAGCTAACAATTACCTGAAACATTGCACACGTTGGTTTCACATTTTCCCTGACCTAACAGGACCTTCATTAAGTCTGGGAGAAATTGTTTTTTGCATATGGCGATACAATTCGGTTTATGCAAACTATTTCCTATCACACTGCAAGATTTGTACATGTAGAGCTAAGAAAACCATTTTATCTGGAACCACAATGCTTTGCATTCAGCGATGCAATTTTATTTGAACCGAGGTATTAACTTATTTATCACCATCTGTTTGGACCATTGTTGAAACTGCAAACTGCTCTGTGAAATTAAATGGACAATGCAAGCCGTGATTTTTTTATGCATTCAATCAGATGTTATGCGTCTGTTCATCAAGATGAAATATACAATAAAAAAACATTTGTTCTCATTGTGAGATGTTAAAAGAGTTTTCTCATATTGTAGACTTCAGTTTCCTGTCCACAGCTGAGTTGGTAATCACCATTTTGATGAAACTTAATCTCTGAATACCGAGACCACAGAAGAATGAATACCCCGATAAAAGTCCATCTCTGGCATTGGTAATCATAAAAGGTTATTACCATTGATTATTAAAAAAGATTACCATTAAAACATAATTTGCTATTTGTGCTCACAATGACGGTTACGAAAAGGATATCTGCTCACCTTAATCTTTCCACAGAGAGTAGTATGAATTCTTCTTTCAATCATGCTCATGATCTTTGGTGTCTATTTCCCTGTGTTGAGATGTAGAGTGGGTTTCTTTGGAAACTGACGTGGATTTAGTTTCTGTATCATCCTACCACTTTGGAAACTCATTTAAACAAGATTTTACAGCAGTTTTCTGAAAAAACTGGATTGCTACAAACATTTAATCCATAACTTATTTATTGCTTTGAAACTAGAGAAATATATTTTTGTCAATGCGTGAAAATTAAAAAAACACTTGTGGAATATGCAAAAGTTATTATGCGAGTAAAGGAACTATATTTAAAATTCAAAAATAATAAATAACTATATATTCTCTCAATGATATAAAATTATGAAAAGAAAAGTTCTAATTCCACCTAAAATTTCTATCTGCCAACTAATGAAAGATTTTCGTAAATCACAAACAACCTCAAATCACATAACAATTCTAAATACGCATGGCACAAGCATATAATTATGTTCCGTATTGAGCTGTGTTTTAAAGGTATGCCTTTTCTCTGCCACTAATTATAAAAATTACTTCAAAATTAAATAAACACTGTAGATTTTTCGGGAATTTAGTGAGCCAGAATCGCTTACATAAATGCAAATTCATTGTTATTGAGGAAATAAACTAAATTTTCTTACAAATTAAAAGAAATAAAGTCATTCATTGTAAATACTATCTACTTAAAAAAACTTAAAAGCTCATAACTCATGAAAGTAATATATTACAAAATGTAAACGAGTTTCTTGATATATTTGTGAAACGATAATTTCTTCTGTTGTAAAGAAAGCTATAAAAATTATCATAAACAATCAAATTTTGAGACAACAAAGCTTCAAATAAAAAAAATTGTGATTGTATAAAATAATTTTCAAAATTCTTTGCAAAGCATACAAGGAGAGAGAAGTGCTGAAGATTATATTCAATCTAATGTGGTCAATCTAATCTCCAACATTTTCATATATTTGATAATTGAAAGTAATGAGTATTGAAGGTTGAAAGAAATGAGTCAAGCAAACTAATTATTTTAAAACTAACGACATTTGACAGTTTGCAGCAACATAATGGCAACAAACTGAAGAAGATAATAATTGCGAATAGTGGAAAAACATTTGGAATTTTTTTCATGCCAACAGCTTACTTATATTTGAAGTTTTTTGAAATTTTAGAGAGCGGGAAGAAAAGGATGGCATCTTTAATTTCTCATCCATCATTTTTATTCTTATTTTGTTGCGAAAAGTAAATAATCTGTCATCTTTTGTATTAATGAGACTATGTAGCTGTAAAGATTTAGAGGAAAGAAAACAATTTAGTTGAAAGAAATGTGCATATGAAGGAATGAGATCCAGGAAGTTCATTACTCATACACATTGTTTGAGTGATTTCCACGCCTGATATTGTATGTTGAACTTTCGAAATGAATATTATGAATTAAATTCTTTCTTTGTGAAAATTGAATCAAAAAGTAAGAAATGTTAGCTCTAATGTAAAAATAACTTAACGTATTTTTCGCATTTTTCAAAAGTGCGTTAAAATAAATTGTTATTAAAATTTCAAAGCATTAAATACTTATCAATGTATTTTTCAATTGAAAAAAGAAATGGAATCATATAAAGCTTATTGTAAACCAAGTTGACATTGCTTAGAAATATTATATTTATTCATAGTTCCTATCTGTTATAAATACAGTAATAGGTGTTTGGATGTTTCATAAGAATACAGAAAGAGCTTTGCGAAATTATACAGCTCTTAATTCGAATACATTGTTTCACTTCATACAGAAAATAATAATTGTTGAATAGTGAATTGTATGCAAGCATACTAACTGTATTTAAAAACTTTAGATTTATTTGCAAGTCGATTTAAATAGTATAAAGTTATATTCAATTCTTGTTCATAATGATAGTAAAATAAAATAGTGATAATAATAATTTGCTCTAATACCGGTAAATTGCCAGAAATTCTCAAAAGTGTGAATAAAAAAATCCCATAACAATAAGCAATTTCATTTGAGTATTGTATATAATGATAAACTTTAAAGAAAATTAATTACATTTTGAATGCAAATACAATTAAAATATTTACCAAATTTCAATTAATACACTTGATTATTTCTTTGTAGAAAGGACAATTATAAAACATATAATTCATACCTGATCCATTTGTAATGTTTCAAATAAGAAACTTGTGAGAAACATAACTGATCATCTGATTTAGTTTCTTAATTATTATGTAATTCTTATTCAAGATAATATAACTGTAAAAAATTTCCACACCTATTGTTACAATAACTCATAAGGAATCGTACATTATTTAAAAATCATTTACCCTCGTATATTTTGCTATATAAAATACCCTATAATATTTTTATAATGATTCTTTTAATATTTCTTTTGTACAAGAAGTGAGATATCACTTTGCTTAGTGTTGCCACTGCAGCGACCGTACTACAGTTAATCATAAGGAAAAAGTGTATCACATTTACGAATAAAATTTAACTAATTACGGGCAACAATTTGATGCCAAAATTCACCATTTATTGGTTAAGCCTTTGTCGAAATTTCTATCTGCGATTTCAATTTCATTTACTTTTTATTTTGGTTTGGAATTATGCATGTAAAGTTTCGTTTACGACTCTATTCATTTTTGATTTTATTAATATAAAGAAGTAAAGATTCTCACTGTGTAAGAAGAGGATACATAAAAATCTACAATGTATATGCTTTCGAATAAAGTCTTAGAAAGTTCAAAAGTTGCATTGGCAGGCGAATGAATATTAAAATGTATTTTTCAACCGTTTTTCTCACGAAAAACACTCTAAATGCAAAATATTTTGAAAATAATATCGCCCTCTTCATGATATTTATCTCCTTATTATATAAAAAAAATTAGCTTAAGATTTATAATTGGCATTCGTTGTTACATTATATTAATAACTCACTACTTTCTTAATGCCTATATTATATTAGATTTTCTCTAAATAGATCTGAAATTGAGACATTTGATATCACTTTTCTGATAATCTATCTCATATAAGAAGATGGATCTAGATCAGAAAACTGACAGACTGCACAAAAAAAAGTAATTTTGCTGCATTTCTTGAGTTTCGAAGGAAAAGTCAAAGGGCATGTGGGTCGAATTCACAGTGTCTGGATTTCACTTCTATGCATAAAATAAAGCAAAAGTTTCAGTCTCGGAAGTATAGTTATTTATTTATTTACTCTTCAACCATCCTACAAATGTATTCGAAATATCCCAGATTTCCAAAAGGGGCGAATCACTTTGAATAAACACACAGTCTAAGGGATTCCACACAATATTCGAAGGCAAAGGAAATCTGAGAGTTTGTTTTTCCTATACGTGCCTCTGGTTTCAATATATTCTTTGCTTTAGCTGTGAAACTGTGAAAAGTTATACATCGCATTTATTTTTCTGTCTGGCTTTAGTTTTTTTAGTAACATCATGTTTTGCAATGAATATTTTTTTTTTCATTTTCTGATTATGTATTTCAATGGCAATTTGTACGTACATTCGATATCAGGAATCCTATCTAGCTGTTACCCAGCGCTATTTAGCTGCCGCAGAAAATAATTTAAGAAATATCGTTGAAAATTTGAAATAACTATCTTGTTTATAGGGAATGATAGAAAGAATGATATTTATTTTCTTGTCGACAATGCATACATTTATTGAAATTTAAGTAAATATACATCAGAAGTAGAAATTATATTTATTCTATTTTTTTTACTTTATTATTCAAGTGTTTCAGGATAAAAAAACTTTTGACTTTGCTGTCTTTATCAAAAATAAATAAATTTCTTAATTTTCCGACTCTTAAGCATCCATCATACAACTGGCCATGTGAAAAACGTGGATTTTCTAGGTTCAATCCGCACACTTGAAATGATTGACCTTGCGCCTTATTGATGGTCATCGAGAATACACGTCGAATGGGAAACTGCAGTCGTTTGAAATCAAAAGGCATGTCGGTGGAAATAATAGGAATGCGTGGAATGAGCACATCTTCTCCAATCACCTTTCCATTAAGAATAGTTATCGTTAGAATATTGGTCTTTTGATTCTGATACGTATGGTCAGGTGGCATATAAACGTTGTCTTTCAATTCTTGCCGCATGTTGATTTTTTGATTCTGAAGCGCGTGAATTTGGAATTCATAAACGATCTGCTTTAATGCTCGCTTGCTGCTCCTCGTTTGTTTGAGATGAATTGGCACTTTTCTACGTGCTGTGCTGGTACATATTTTAATAGATAAACGTTTGGGGACATATTTTTAGTCAAAGCAATCAACACGATATATGCTTGTATGAACGAAAAATTATTTGTTGATTCACTGAATAAATAGAAAAATTACTGTTTGTGCTGGAAAATTTTCATTACATATAACTTACTTGATCGGCATCAATAATAATAATTTTAGTTTGTATACGTGAGAAAAATTCCTGATAAAATGTGCAGTTTGCCACAGACAAAATATTGTGCATGCTGAATGACAGCATCCTGAATAGATGACTATTCAATAATGAGAAGAAAAAAATTATCACTTACACTAAATATTTTCAATTTTATTTCACTCACATTGATTGGTATCAATCATAATAATTTATATATATATATATATATATATATATATATGTAGTGACGAACGCCTGATGACGAGCGCCATCTGCTGGCCAACAGATGTTGATGCTTGTTAGACGGAGGGCAGACGAGACGGGTCTGAACGAAAGTCAGGACGTGTGAGACGAGACGGGTCTCTGAACGAAAGACGGGACGGAACATGTGAATTAATCCTGCGACGTATTCGACGAAATCTATTTAATGTTCATTTCTTTTGTTAATGTAATTGTCCGTCCTAAATGTAATTAAATGTGCGTGATTCTAAATAGTAGTGATTCCTGAGTCCTAACTCAGAATGTTATGTAGCGTTTGCAGTTTACCGTTTGCTTTTTGTCAGTTTTAAAATAAACTTTATGCAAATGCAAGCAATAAGTTGGCAAAGTTTAATCGGAATCGGTTGAAGGATGCGGCTTAAGATACGAATAAACAAGAATTCATTTTTATATATTAGATATATATGTTTATGTGTGTGTTTGTGTATGAGCTACCTTCGCATTTGTCCTTTTTCTATACGTACAGTTGTTTGAAAATTAGACTCTGAAAAATGATCCTCAACCCCTAAAATTCCTATCATTTTTAACATTATTAATATTGCCAATTTAAAAAGAATTCAGATAAGATATCTATGCTTATCTGCTTTATTGATTTAAAAAATGTATAAATGTGCGAGTTTAACATATAACAACTCGAGGAAAACTTATTAAATAAAAATAAAATAACAGAAAAAGTATTTAAAAATAAATTATATATTCAGTATGCACATATATTCAGTTGTTCATATATTCAGTATGTATGTATATATATATGAGCAACTTTCATATTAGAACTTTTTCTATAGGGGCAATTGTGTGAAAATTAGAAGCTGCACATTTACACATTTTTCAACTCCTAAAATTCCTATTATTTTTAATGTCATTTATATTGCCAATTTAAAAAAAAATTAAAATTAAACATCTGTTCTTATCTCCTTTACTGATTTTTAAAATGCACAATTGTGCGGTGTTTCAAATTTAATAATAACTTGATGAAAACTAACTAAATAAAAATAAAATAACAAAAAGACTCTATTTTATTAATCAACGACACTTATTTTAACTTTCCTGCATTAAACTGAAACCACGTATCATCCAGTTTACTTATAAATAAAATTATGCGTGTTTAATTCAAATTCTAATCATAAATAAAGTGTCCTCTGCTAAGCTAAAAATAATATGTAAATTAATCATTAATACTACTTTATTGCATCAGTTCTTCACTTATCAAAACAAATGAGTTAATATCAATAAATTAAAGGATTTCGTAGAAATCCTGAAGAAATTTATTCTAAGCTCAGATAAACGTAACAGCAATGCTTGTATGTGGTTCACGTCCCAAACATATATCGTATATTTGATCATGTTACATTATATCTTACTGTAATGGCTCAACTAACTATAATATGCTATATCCTCATCAATTCGTTCTTACTATTAATATATTTATTGCGTTAATAACCGTATTAATTTCAGACTACATAATATAGTGTAATTAAGACTAATTGTATGTTTCGCATATCATTTCAAATCTTTCATCCAATTTTATGTCAAGTAACTCTTCTATTCTCTAATCTGATTTCCAAGATTCAAATAGCAGAGCGACTAAATCATTCTATGAGACTGATCCTAGCGAATTAAAACCGAATTTTGATTAAAACTTTTAATTTTATAAAAGAAAATCAATGAACAGGACTAATTTATAAATAAATGAGCAAATGGTGTCTGAAATGTTGCTTTTTTTTCTTTTTCGTATGCGAAATATAGAGGAAATTCTTGTAATAGTCAAAGAATTCGATCTTGACATTTTGACGAGCCTCCAAGTTTCAGACTTTTCTTACCTCGAAAACACATCTTTTGGCATTATGTCTATTAGTCATGGTTTGTATGTCTCAGACGCTTTTAGTCAGATGTATAGAATTCTAAATTCGATAGACTTATAACCAAATTTGTGCATTTCTGTCAAATTTTGAACCAAATTCATTCACAGGAAATCTATTTGGCTATTCAAGTACAAGTGAACTCAATAACGGCAAAACGCAACGAGATAGGCAGATAAAGTTTCAAAAACAAGTTGAGTATCTAAAAGATTCTTATGAAATTTGAACCAAATCTGTCAAAAGGTTCATTGTCTGTCAGTTTGTGGTTTCGGATATGTAAAAGCAATAACTCATAGAGAACAATGACTTGTAGGGAAACGATACGATACAATCGATTGATTTGTATCGTATGATTTATATTTTAATTTTATTCGGTCCGCAAAAAGGCACTCGCAATAAAATATTCGCTCCATAATTTCAGTAAAGATGTTAGATTCGCTTCATAGATCTATATTTCGTTAACTATTGTTTGCAACGTCGTGCAAGTCATTTGCGACCATACCCAAGGTCCAACATTTTATGCGGGGGGAGTAGAGGGAAAAATAAGATATTAATTGTTGAGTATGTAAGAAAGTTCGGGAAAACCATTCTAAGTTGGTTACTTTACAGTATAAGCATGTATATATTAACTATGGTTTACAGCAGAAATGGCCTTTAAAAGTTCTTGAAATTAAAATAGTTTTGTTGCTAATTTTCAAAGAGATAGTATATTTATTTTAATTACATGATTATATTTTACGAAATAAATATCGAAATATTAAATACATATACATTTAAAACTCTATACAATCTGGGATTCCTAAATTACTTAATGATGTGCAGTATAACTTTTACGCCCTTCATTTATTGCGTAAGTTGACATTCATCAGCAGCACTTCATAGATATCGCCAACTGGCTACAGCTGAGCATGTATGTGTTTATGCTTGGCTTCTGAGATTTTCAGCTTTACTGCAATTGAGTCTTCATTAAACATTTCTTTAATTATGCATGCTGTAAAACTAATGAGTTTAAATAGCGTTTTTATATAATTGAATTGTTAACACCACAAATTATGCAATACCTACAAATCGATACTCTTTCGTATATCTGCATGGCTCAATTGGAATGGAATTACATTGCCTTAATCTGCAAAGCAAATATGAAGAGCTACCTCTAAAAACGCCGGGTTGTGATGGTCTGGTAGTAAGATCTCGGCTTCGGAATAGGAGGTTTTCAGGTTCGAAACCCGCTTCTTCCGAAAAACCGTCGTATAGATGGGTCTGGTGATCGTTAAATCCGTTGGGCCACATGTCTTCCGTCTGGTGTTGTCTGGAAGATTAGAAAGGTGGGGACATCAGCTGAGGTGCCATCGTCGTCATCTAACAGCCGTTCAAAATTACGAGGTCAGTCCCAAAAAGGCAGAACGTTTTAATATTACTGAGCTATGCATGAATGCTAATTACGATTATAATTAATTATGTGCTGCCGTTACCAATACGAGCTATTATCTTTCAGTAGACTAATCGAAGACAGTGTTTTTTTGTTTTTTTTAAATCTAACTCGATTGTTTCGATACATCAGTACTTTTTAAATGATTTGATGAAATCTGCTGAATGAAGATTATTATTAATCTGTATAATAGTAAAAATTGGGATTGTTAAGGCCATTATATTCTAAAATTAAAAGTATTTATTTTTCTAAAGTATTAAGCCAAGTGGCACAGAAATCCCTTTAATTTCTTATTGTCGAATGGCAACAGTCAAATCTAAATAAGCCGTTATATGGATTTCAAACTGATTCATTTAACATATTTTGAACGTTGATGTAACGTTTGAATGAGCCGCTTCGCTTATCTAATTGATGGAACACCGAATTATTATTAGAAATGTTCTCGTTCTCTGCTATGAAAAAGTGTATTAATTTAGACGAATGAATATTCTAAAGAAATCTAGAAATAGGCTTCTAACGAGGGCAAAAATAGGTCTGTCGACAGATGGCCAATCAGTATGATTTTCTCATGGAAATTGATGTTCATATCTTCCATATAAGTCATCTTATAAAAATGATTTTCATATTACCTTAAGACACAAGAAATACCTTTTCAAATGATATCACTTATATCCTCGTGTAGAATTTTCCCATATTTTAATAATATTTTTTAATTTAATTTTTACTTAAACAAAACAATCTCTTTAAATGTTATGATAGAATTCAAATTCATCCATTAAAACATTCAGTAACTTTTTGCTTATTATAATTTTCAGTTCCTCTATTATTTTTGTAACGTAGGCGTTTAATTTGCGATCACCTGGTTTAATTCATTTTATGGCTTTTCATTCATATCACATTACAAGATAAATTATTGATATAAAAATGCATTGCTTATTAATCATTTAACAGCATTAAAGAAATCAATAAATTGGGTCAACAAGCTGGTCGCCAAAGGCGGGTAGAATCTTGCAATCGATTGACTTCGATTATCCGTTATACACTTTGGCTATTTTTAGTTATCTTTTTAATAACTGTTTTTTAATCGGCCAAATCCCCAAGTTGAAGACCTATACAGTTCAGAAAGGAATCGTGTTTCTAAATTTAAGATGTAGATGAATTATATAGGAAAATATTAGAAACTGAATAAATTTGGGAGTTGTGACATTTTTTCTATAGTAATAGAATCGTTGAATCTGTCATTTTACTTTTTCTATGAGAGTTTTATTTAAATAGTTATCTATAGAAGCTAATATGTATATGGTTAGGTACTTATAATGTCATGCATTTTCGGGCTCTCGGATATTATTTTTATTTTTATTTTGCAGATAGGATTTTTTTCGAATTTTAAAATCAAACAGTTTGATGAAAAGAAAGCCTTTATGTTTGAATGGGGCACCTTTTTGGAGCATAAGTGCTTTTGACATCGATTTCTTTGCATAGAGTGAATGGCAATATCCCAACGCAGGCAGATGGCGATTGACGATGGCGTTAGTATATAACCCATTGCGATCGATTAAAAGTATGACCCAAAAACCCTACTTTGAATGTATTCACGTGATTATGTAGTTTTTTTTACAAGTGTATTATTTTCAAGTCTCTCTTTGTATTGTAATATGTAGGGCTTTGCCTTGACTTCTTACTGTTCGTCAACAGTTAAAGATCCTCAGAATTCGAAAGATAACCCGAGTGCTTCTTTTTTAATAGAATCACTCATTTGTAATAAGAGATAATTCCTTTGGATGAATTCAGTGTCATGTTTCCTAATATGCTGATACTCCAAAATAGTTCCTTTTCTTTCAGAAAGTTGACGTACCAAAAGATTATCCGACTGAATTTTTCCCCCCATTGATTTGACCTCTGGCATGAACCAAAAATTGCAACTATGAAAGGGAGTACGCTATGAAATATTTTTCTCTTTGTTTATATTGTATGGATGGCATAGAGATGAACAATCATTAAATTAGAGAAAAAATTAGGTTCTATTTAAATTTATAACATTATTAATCCAATGCGAAATTTTTAAAACTCATACAATATCACTGAAATTGTATTCCAATAATGGAATGCATTCACCATCTCTGGGTGTATTTAACCTCATCCATTATTAGAGCTAATAATAACCTATGCGACGATATTGAGTCTCAACGCTTTGTCTAAGAAAGCGTCTTCTTCGCTTGATTCCAGCAGATTAACAATCTGCACGGCTAGATAGCTACTGAATCGGTGTGATAAAGCAATATATCGACTTAATGGATTATTATGCGCAATTGACATGTGAGGTTTCTTGGTTATTCACTGCAGGATGGAAGCAAGCAGAGTGACAATTGCTTCATATGGAGAGCTCGCAAATGGTAAGCGAAAGAAAGATGGAGCAAAATCAATGGCACAAGTTGCAGAGGAGTAAAATTGATGAAAGAAAAAAATTCCAAGGTATCTTAAGATTAATACACCTGAATGCATTTGAAAATACTGAGCCTCTGAGAAGTGAATAGATCACGAGAATGAGCATTTAGATGTGGATCAGATGTTGTTGTATAGAAAACAAAACCTCACTATGAGCATCTGTGTAAATTTTTTGTTCTATGTTGTTGTAATGCTAATTTGAAACTAATACTTCCATCAATGTTATTAGTAATCTTTAACTATAATGTTGATAAAAATATAAGACTTCGCTGCTCTATATTATTATAATTTTAGAGCTGTCTGATTAAGCAATCACTGTTAAAGGGCAACTTAATTGAATTCCATATGCCATGGAACTGATTATTTAACTGAACCATCTGTGATATATACATGATACAAAAATAAATATGCCAGAAGCTTCGAAAAATTTATGCAACAATGTACATTTTGTGTATCTGAATAAATGATATGAAAAAAATGTTATTGAAAAATGTCTCTTCTGTTTTGTGATATCCCTGGAAGAAAAATCTACATGTACTGTGCTAAATATCAATGATCATTTTTCCTTTTAAATCCCCCCATCATAAGATTGAATCTATGTAAGGTATCAAAAATTTGTCCGTGTGTCAGATGATAGACGTTTACGTCAGACATTTTCATAATTGAGAATCCGTCAGATGTTATTCCTGACAATGTCTTTCTAGTTAATTTACTGTATTAACTTCGGAAAATAAATGTATCCTGTATTAACTTCTGTATAAATAAATGCTTTTCATGTTTTGCAACATTCACTGTGTATATCTACATCACACTCAAAATGATTTTTCCTCTCACTTGTCAATAATAATATAAAAACTATGTAAAATAAAAACTATAAACAAAACCAGTTCTTCTTATAATTGTATTCATACGGATTAAAGGTTTGTAATTATTTTCTCATAATTTATGTTAACTTCACGATGTTTTCTAGTTACTAAAAGCTCCAAATTTTTTTAAATGCACTCAATCAAGGAATAAAAATTATAAAAACTGTGTACACTAAGTGAAATAAAGAACCAAAAACGAGATTTAGGCCCTCAAACGCGTTACGGTTACTTTTCGCAGAGATCTACCGCTATGTGTACTGCTATTGTGAAAGAAAATGAATATCGAAGATCATGAATATTTATTGTTCTTATAAGGTTTGAAACTCTTAGAAACGAAAAATTCCCCAGAAATATTCAATACCATTCAATAAAATCAATTTTCATCCTGTAATTTATCAGATCTTCAAATCAAAGAATCTAATTTAAGTACTATGTTTGAACTCAAGTAAAACACAGCGAATTTATTCCATTTTATCATTCAACATTTTCTATATCTTAAAAATATTTGAAAGACTTTTCAATAATATTTGAGATCTGCAGAGCACTTTTAAACAGTCTAGTTTTTTAAATGCTTCTATTAATATTCACAATTATAATAGTTCTTTCTTTTGGCAAATTGAATGTTTATATTAACAATTTCACACATGTAATTTTTATATTTTTGAAAAATGATTTTGTTGTGCTGGAGTAGGTTTTAAATTCACAATTAATAGAATATTTCTTTTAAAAATTAAAGCCCCATAATTTAAGTTGATTACCATTTTTAAATACAGAAAGGTCTAAGAAGTTTTAAAAACATAGTAGCTCAAAATTTTCTCCCAAAAAATAACAGAAAAAATTGAAATATTCTCAATTTACATTTATTTTATATTTTCGAAAGACATCTTTAATATTAAAAACAGATTGATTTCTTCAATAAAATAGAAAAAAGATTACTTTCAAAAATAACTTTTTGAAGAAATATAAACATCTAAGAAATAAATAAAAACTGATGAATTGTAATTTTTAAATCCCAATGTATCTTTAATCAAAACTACGAGCATTTTAGTTAAACAGAGTTCAAAATGCTCTTTTGAATTCGAATATTAATGTAAAATGTCTTTCAAATGACATTTAAAACATGGTTGCAGTTACTTTTAATAAGAAAAATGAATAAACTAGTTGTCATTTAATTGAACGCTCATACATATTTAAATGAGGCACTTCAGAGAAGAAAGAATACAACCCCAAGACTTAATTCGAATTTCTTCAAATAGCTTTCTATATACTTTAGGAATAAATTTTCGTTGGAGAACATAATTTTCTAAGAGCAGGAAACTGATTTTCATGCATCATTTTCTCAGTCCTTAAGAAATCACCCCTGTAAGAATTTGTTGCAATAAGAAATAACAACGTTTCGTTCCGAGTAATAATTTCTCCCTTTGTATTTCATGACGAAATAAATGGCTTTCTGAATCAATTTCAGCTAAAGGTTCAGTAGGTATGATACCACAATACTTTTGAAAAGCTTCTCTTTGTGTGAAACGATTTTAAAAATGCAGAAATACTTGATTTTTTTTAAAAAAATCATATTGATTACAAGTAATGGAATAGGATGACATCTATTACTGATTTATTTCACAATCCGCTTAATGTATTTTTTCAATATGAATGTGCTTGTAGCCTATATCAGTAAATTTTTGACATTCAAAGACAGACAGACTTTTGCAGTGCAGAAAAGATGATGTCACAAAGAGCAGGTCATTAAATAAAAGTTTCCAAATTTAGTAGGACTAATTTCTCTTTGGATTGTAAAAACTTATAAAAAACTTTAATTATATTTATAAAATAATTACCAGAACTAGTTTTAATTCAATGCAAAGTTTAAAAAATGCACACTTATCGTGTGACGATATGCAACTCACTCTCACTGTTGTAAAGACGAGTGATTTTTTGAAAAACAATCTTAAAACAAATGAATCAGTGAATGTGTTACTCGTATCATGTTAATGTATTCTATATAGCCCGTTGGAATATTTTATAAATTTTCTTTTCCATCGATATTTCAATATGAATTTCTTGTCGATTTCCGATCATCATTTGTAGGGAAATTTTTGTTTCTTTTATTTAAATAGAGATTTACAATAACTTCAGACATAAATTTGGAAAATTGAAGCCACTTTCTGGATTTCATAAAATTTAAATTAAAACTTAAACAAATGTAATGAACTCATTCTTCAAAATTTTGAATTTTTTTATATTCATAATATCTTTTTTTCACAAAGCACTTAAAACTTTATTATTTGTAATTATCTCTTTTACAGAGATCATTGCTTATAACTTGATAAGAAAACCTGATTGTCATTTCTTTCTGTTAATATTAATCCTTTTCCCAGCCACTACCATTTAAAAAACATCTTCTGTTATAAGACTTAATTAATTATGTCTTAAAACAGATATTTAAGAATTTATATCCTACAATACTCATGTCTTATTCAATAATTAGTTCATTTTTTGAAAGAAAATCCCGAAATAAGTCTGATCATTATATTTTAATAAATTTCTGATAGAAGTGAGTTAAAAATTCTACACTTCATGAAGATTTCCATAAAAATTAATAAAATTTTCTATTTCTACTTTTTTAGATTTATGAAAAATTCCATCATTTAAAAAATTTAGAATTGAAATAATGATTTGTCCTTAGGGAAAGAAAATAAACAACTGTAAATCTGCCATAATAAAAAAAATAATTAAGTAACAGTAATTAAGTGTTATTCGCAATAAAATTTTGTAAAAAAAATATTACAAAGTAATATCAAGAGAAATTGCTTTCGTAAATAAATTTATTAATCAAAAATATAAAAAAAAATGAATGAGAAAACACCTAAAAATTTTATCTCGTATATGGGGCACTATTTGATAAACAATTCCAGTTTGTCTTCGATAACCATAAGAGCGTAAACATTTTCCTGAAGTCAGTATAGTTAAAAATTTGAATATAGAGTTATTTTTTAAGATTATGATAATAATCTACAAAAAGCACGGACATTCCGGTCGGTACATTTATTATAACATAAAAACGACAAAATTAAATTATTCACAAACTCATTTTAGCAAATTTACTCATTAAAAAAGTTTTAGTTTTCACTCTCACGGATTATTCAAAGACGTAGGCATAGTTTCTGCATTACATGAAAATATTATGAATCAAAAAACACATTGTTGTCACAAGGGCACATTTTACATCTCAGAAAGGGATATTACAACATTTCTTTCTTGTATAGTGACATAAGAAATATATGAAGAAGAAAAAAAATGTTTAAATCTAGCAGCCTGACACTGGAGAAAATATCAATCAGAATGCGATTTAACATTTGTCAGAGTAGACGCGTCGCTACAAAATAGCCTAGGGACTTCCCCAGTAGCGGACAACCCCTGTCTGTCACAGCAGTTTGAGAAAATAATGAGGGATATTCCTTCCTCTTTTTGCTTACACACCTCTCGTTATAAAGATTATCTCATAGGGAGCAACTCTTGTTTAAAAATAAGCTCCGAAAGTAAAATAGCGATGAGGATAAAAAATAAATGAATGTGGAGGAAGTTATGAGCAATTGCGTTGCCACCGTGGAGAGAGGGGAAAAAAATTCGTGATTCCAAAACACGTGCCTAACATTTCTTTCTCCAACATATGCATCTTTTTAGTAGTTAAAAAAAAGTTCTCCTGAAATAAACTGCTGGATTCGTATTCTAGCTTTGAGACTTTTGCGAATTTATATATAGTGTTACTGAAATTCTTCTGTCATCACTCGTTACAGGGAGTGTGAACATTATCATCCATCCTGGAAGGATAATTTAGAGGATTCGAATGTAAAAGAAGCAGAAGAAAACTGGGATAAGGGATCTTTTATATATTTTCGATTGTAACCTTTTGAACAGATTTTCGTTTCTATTGAGGATCGTCAAAAGGAGAATGAAAAAAAAGTAATAATATATAGAATTGGAAGAGGATTTTCTTTTAATTTTCAGGAGTTTACATTATTTGGAGGAAAACAATCTCAAACAAAATGAAATTAAGGTCAGATTCTTATAACAATAAATAACTTCATTCATAAAATATATTAAAGAGTTATCATGAATCACTTTAACAGATGCTCGACTTTTCATAACGTATATTGCGGTCTTTTACATAAGTTTGCAAAAGTTATATTTCCAGAAGTTTATAAAGAATGATAGTAATCGATAGTTGTTAACACGATTTGTTTCGATTTCCTTTTTAGGTTTAAAGTAAAAATCTTGGTTTGTATTTTCTTATATTAATCAAGAAACAATAATCAGTTATATATGTTTACATATACATACATTCATACAGATGCATATATAATACCGCTAAAGTGCTGAAATTAGTTAATCTGCAGATAGTTAGCTAAACTGTTCATTAACTAGGGTGATCCGTTAAAGTGCGGAAAATTGTTTCATTTCTCAAAATACCTAGGTAATCTGTGAATTATCTAGACAATCTTCACATCAGCTATCAAACACTCGTTAGAGTGAAAATATCTTGAACAACGACAAATATCTTGAACAACGACAAATAGCTTGAACAACGACAACGTTTCAGTACCTTATTGTAAATGTTGTTTTTTTAATTTTTGACACCTACAAGTTAATACAATCAAAGAATCTTCACAGCAGTTAATAGAATCAATCATCAATCCATTGATAAATTTCAATATAAAGAATAAAA
>JAPMOR010003809.1:0-13709 GCA_026543865.1 Argiope aurantia | reverse complement strand
TTTGAATGAATACTGCTATGTCATATCTCATGAAAATATTATGAGATAACATATGTATAGAAAGGGGTATAGGAAATATATAAAATAGGTATTTTCTAAATGATCGATTTTTCAATGATGATCATAAGTGGGGCAGTTCAATTCATGTTATACACATATAACACATCTATCAGATCTGGAATCCGTTATGTAATCCATCGAAAGGTAAAGAACATGTTGTTAGAACGTACTATGAGACAGCTTAGAGTCAGATATTATTCATTAATTAGCAGGGCAAAGTGGAAGGATGAATTGGATATTGAATTTCAACTTTACCATTAATAAAATTTAATTATTTTGCAATATCATTTGACCATCCATCTCGCCATATCACTTGATGAATTCTAAAACCTGGAAGACTGGCTAGTTAGTCAAAACATTTTTCACGGAGATTAATTATATGCAATTATTTATTTATATATATATTTTATTTGAATTATATACAATTGCATATTCTTTGACGGATTCTTGCGAAATTTGGTGTCCTTGTTTCTTAGAATCAGAAGGATTTATTGGGCTATTAAAAATTTTTATATACTTATGAAGTCAGAAAAAACTGGAGTAGGAAAATGTTTTCCCCCATGAATTGATATCAAAATCTTAGGAATTTTACTGTACAAATCATTGCAAAAATTATTTATAGCATCATAAAATAAAAAAAAAATGGCTTGTTAGTAACATATTTCTAAATACCTATAATAATAACTATATTATAACTATGTAACTTTCTCTAAATAACTATTTCGTTAACTTTAACCAATTTTTAAAATTATATAAAGGCATTTTATAACATTTTTTTGTTAAGAAAATTAGGCCTATTATCTGTTTTAATACATTCGCGAGCTTTCTCCATAGGTAGAGTTAAATTAGTTTTTTTCAATCGTTTTTACTTCATTTTCTGTTACCCAGCTTCATTTTATCCAGTTGTAGTTTAATTTCTTTCATAGCCTTTGTTGTGTGTCTAAAAAATCTGAAAAATGTTGTAATTTCTTTTAACTGGATGATCTAATTTTGTTTCACATTTAATTTTAAAATTTTAATATGCCAAATTAGTATACCATAAGCCTTTTCTTACTTATCATATTCTAAAAATATTTAAGATTTTAGGTTGTATTTTCATAATAGAATTCTATTTAAAAATAAAAAATAAAACAAATTTAAAATATTTTCAAAACATGTGCTCATTTATATACGCATTGGCTTTCCCAATGCTTTTATTGTATCTTCCTTTGTGAAAGTTTACTTGCGGGCTATCTAATTCTTTTAATTATTCTATTTGTTGTTTAGTAACAGCAAATACTAAAATGCCTAATTATGAAAATTAAATATTGTACAATGGCAATCTTTCTTTTATCGAATTCCATCTTTAGGATTGAATTTTTAGCGATCCCCCAAGCTACTTATGACTTCTTATTTAAAAAAAAATATTATTGCTAATAGGCAGTTTCTCAATGTTTAAAACGTTTATTTTTCAAATAACTGAAAATAACTAAAACAGAATACCCAAAATTTCTGAAGAAAAATTGAACCAAATTTTTTTATTGAATTGGAATCTGGAATATTCAATATTTCTTGGAATTAAAAGGCGGGTTATTTTACAAAAATGGTCATGAAGTCGATTCTGTACTTTGAAAGGATTGCGGTTTAAGATATTATCATATATTACCAGAAAATTAAAATTTAGAATATGTTTTAAATGCATCGAAACACCAAGGAACTCTAGAGGATATTCTTTCCCTTGTATCCCTTACACTATGAAAAAAAGTATGTAATTGCCCAGATGGTTATTACTCCGACGCCCTACTAAGTAAATTTGGACTAGATGAGAACCCTTATTGGCACTCTTTCAACCAAGAAAATGACATTGACCATATTTTCTTTGAACTGTTTACTCAAAGAACAAACCTATGGTACAAACATAATTTTAATCACAGATTAATATAATCTCAAAATTTTTCTCCAAAAAACAATTTTTAACAAGCACTACCAGAAAATTATTATTCGAATATTGAAGATTTTTAACATACTATGCTCATTTTGATTTTTTGATATTATAGAATGGATTTTTTAGCTAAATATCCCAAACAGCACTATTTGTTAAAATTATTAATTATTTGAACTAAAGAATTTTAGTTTAAAAGTTTTTTCTTCATATTGTCTCTGCTGGATATTGTTAATCTTTTAATTTAAAATTCAATCTCTAAGATACATCACTTTTAATCTAGAAATTCCATGTTTTTCCATGGTCAATTATCAATAGCTAAATTCTAAAAAGGGGATGATACTAAAGAAAGGTTTACATAAATATGCCAAAAGCTAGCACTCAAACGGTTTTTAATCTGAATATCATCTAGAAGTTCTTAGAATAATTGTGTTAAAACTTCTTACGAATTGAATATAAAAACTCTGAAACTTGGAAATAAAAATGTTTATTTTTTTATTCCATACATATGGAATAATTAACAACAGTAAGAGCTGCGTTTAAAACTGCTAGTTGATAATAAAAAACGGCTATAAGGAGCAAATTAAATCTAGTGTTCTGTCGTTTTCACAATAAATACAGATTTAGGCCATGATTAAATTAGCGGACATTATTTCAAATTGAAAAATTTTAGTTTTCAAAGTGAAGAGGCATTCTTTTCAAAATGAAGATAACCAATCATTACAATTATTTACAATGAATTCTTGTGACCAACTGATATGTTACAAAAAGAATTCACCAAGATGAGCTGGGGAGTATATTCAAAGAAAATTATTTCGGTGTACGCGTGAACAAAAGGTAATTCACTGACCTTAACTTGAAAATAATGACAAAAAAAACTATTTCCCAGTCACTTTTTAAAGGTATTTTATGAAATTATTAATTTTACCGATTTGAGAAAAAAAATTATATTTGACAGAAATATAAATGGCTGAAAATTAACATTTTTTAAATGAATTTTTCCTGCAATAAATCGTCTCATTCGAAACTTAAGTCCAAAAATCCGTAAAAATCAAATATAATTGATATAAATGAACAGTAAAATCAAATTCTGTCTATTAAAACATATTTTTTCCCCTTTCATATTCAAAATAAAGTTAATAAAATACAACAAGAGATATTTGCACATAATTAAACAATAATTACTTATATCTGATGTTTTTCTTTTCTAATATTTCTTTTCGAAAAGACGGATTCATGTTTCCTATTTTTTTGTTTTGTTTTTAGATAATTTTTTTTCTATTTTTCTGAGCAACTGTCATTTTTTATTTATTTAAGAATCATTTCTAACCCTTAAATGTTTTGAAATCGAATAGAAAACTGCTACCAGTAATATTACTATTATTTATTTTGTTGATATGTTTATTTCAGTTTTATGCTATGGCTCCTTTAAAAAAACATCTATTAAATCATATACATTTCTTGTAACAATATCTACCAAAGAAGAGGTAACTCTCAAATCATGGCAAGAGTTACAAACTTCTAAAATTCTCTGTGAACTTCGAACTGTCCGAACTGTGAAACTGTGAAGCATATAATTGGTCACTGGGGACTTCCGGACAGTTCGAGAGTGGGTTAACGAAGATTTATCTGTCGGACACATTGATGGATATAATGCTTCGTTCGATGAAAGTCCGACTCCTTGTTTCATGTTCGATTCTTCGGTACACTAGGAGATTCAAATACAGAGGCCAAATTGATGTCAATAGTGATTCTGTCGTCTTTGCTTGAAGTTCAAAAGAATTATTAGAGCACAAAAGGCCGAAAATGTACCAAAATCTAAAATACAGGATAACTTGGACGACTTAGATACGTTAGAGATTTAAATAAAATAAAAACTTAAAAGTACAGAAACAAAATATATTTTAAACAGAACTACTAAAGCTAATAATTCATTGGATGCACGTAGTAAGTCCAAAGAATATTCGATTTCCTGCCATGCATTTGAAAGCTTCTGAGAATTTATGGATTGAATATTGCAGCTGTGAATGTCATTTCAGTTCCAACAAAGTGGTACAAAATCTCCGATATGCATGATCTTTCATCTCCCTATTAACACAAGATACTGTAGGTCATTTCAACGATGATGTCACATACTCTGAATTACGTCCAATATTGTAAAGATATCATAACAATGTTGTTCGACATTTTGTGTTAATAGGGTTACTATCATGTAAAAGAATACAAGATAATAGACATACAAGAAGACAAGATTTGGGGATCTCAGAACAAGGAGAAAAGC
This sequence comes from Argiope aurantia, assembly GCA_026543865.1. Classification (NCBI taxonomy): domain Eukaryota; kingdom Metazoa; phylum Arthropoda; class Arachnida; order Araneae; family Araneidae; genus Argiope; species Argiope aurantia. The sequence continues at coordinate 9,447 of JAPMOR010003809.1, read as the reverse complement.
ATCCAAACTGAAAATTTCCCATTCAAAGGCCATGCGGCCTCCTAAACGTTCTCTGTTAGTTTCTATGAGTATTCAAGAAAGGCTTGAGGCTTTGAAACAAACCGCAGGATAAATAATACTTGGCTGTAGAAGAAAGAGAGAGCTACCCGAGGAGATTTATATCCAGAAGCACTGGGAAGTAACTAGTATGTGCAAATTCGTCATTAACTTTTCTAATAGGGTTGCAGAATGGGTGTGTGCAGTTATCTTTATGTAAGAAATCAAGTGTCAGGATTTTTTCCCGTCAACAACTCTCTCTATATATATATATGCACATTTATTACTTCAGCTTTCTTAAACATCTTCAGTTTCTAATCAGAATTTAAAAAGAGTAGCGCTGAAATACAACTTCAGTGCTAGCGAATTGCACCCCTTAGTACATTCAACGCTTTGTGTTAATTACGTAATTGTGGCTTTTGTCATTATTTTTTTTATTTTCCCTAACTACTTTTTACAATCAACTTGCGATGAAGTTTACTGTATTAGGTAGATTCCTATAAGAAGACTGCTTATTGCAATGGCATGACAAGACTTCTGGAAAATTTCTTAAGTTCTTCACCGATTATATTTCCTAGAGCCCAAAGCTTGCCTACGTTTAAAATTTATGTAACTTTTGAAAGGAGGGAGGTCTTGGGTTCTTATAACTTATATAATATATAGAGATAAATAGTGTTTGGATTTTAACTACTTTGGAATATTTTGTTAGAAATGTAAAAGTTTCGGACGAGTTCGTGAAAGTCCCATCTAGCTGAAAGGGGTCGGAAATAGTGACGAGGGAAAATTTCCATTTAGCTATAATTTTCTTAATATTGAAGAAAAAAACCAAAATTGAGCCTAATTGAGCCAAATTAGCCAAATTTGAGCCGCATTAAGACGAAAAATTGTTGTATTTAAATTTTTCGATAGTTACAACATCTTAAAAGTTAGGGGCTGAAAAGTGATTTTCATACCCTAATTTTGACTGTTCCTAACGCAGAAATTTATTTTGGCATATAGTAACTCATATATAATAAAAATCCTCCTTGCTTTCCAGTGGAAAGACATTTTTTTAAAAAAATGTCTTAAGATATAATTTTTACGAAAATTCTTCTTTGATTTAATTGAAAAAGAAATTCCGAAGCTTCAAATAAAGGCATTTGATAATTACATAGTGAAAAAAAAATGCATTTCATAAATATTTGTAAATTCCATAAAATCATGTGAAAATTTTGAATTCAAATACTCATGTTGTATTCCCAAATAAGATTTAATTCATCTATGTTTTAATGGAAATATAATTCACAACGCATTTGATAAATATTCTTTTTCTTTCGTTTCGTGAATATCACTCTCGAGAAATGTCTTTAAAATTATTCTAAAGATACATTTCTTAAATGGAGAAAAATCTGGAGCGCAGGTCTCGGGTTAAGTCCTATATTTTACATTTTATTCGTTAAAACGTTTGGTTAAATATGTTGGTCATATTCGTAAGATCGAATGATTATTCTTTCATTTCAAAGCATGGTATTTTAAACTAAAACACTGCATTTATCTTGGGCACACAAAACAGTCTACTTCAATTACTTTTACTTTAAAGTTTTAGACGAGACTTGAGACTCGATTTTAAATCCTTAACTTTAATATATTTAATAAATATATTTGAATGAATTTCTTAAGACATCACATAATAAAGTAATGGCTGTTGTGTACAAAATTAAATGCAAACATATGAATTAATAATGCAAAATATATTTCCTAGTTAGCGAAACTCATCACATTTCCATTCATTTGGATTTGTCTAAAATCCTGCAAATATATGTTTGGCATTATTTTTTCAAATTTTTTACCACTTTATTGAAATGCAAAGAGAATTTCAACACTTAACTGCATTGTAAAATGACTAAGTAATAGTTTTAAATTGAAAGACCAGTTTTGTGTGTCTCTTGCAAATTTCAAAACGATCAATAAGGATAAAATGTTGCTTTATTTTGATTGCTTTACACTGAGTATTTAATTCAATGGATGAAAGAAATTAAAAACATAGAATCACCTCTTTTCAACAAGATTATTTTAAGCGTAAACAGGGATTTTTATAACAAGTTTTAATGTTGGTTTAAGATGAATTTATGAGCCGTATCAAATTCGAAAATATTAATTTGATGCACAGATATGTGACTCCATTTGACAAATAGGGCGTGGAGGTATTTCGCCCAATACTGATAGAAATTTTAATGAAACTGCGAGTCCAAGTGATGTGTTTGTAATATGATCTCTATAGCAGACTACATTGAAGTGTTAAAGTATTCACATCATGCTTGTGGCCACGCGGCATTTATTTGTGCAAGAAAATTTAGGCTGAATAATATTGCTCTTGCAATAAATCCATTAAAATGTATTCAAAAAATAAGTGTATAAAATAGAATAAATTGAAAGACAACTAACCCTAAAATCCCAAAATGAGATTTCTACTCAGCATTAACAGAGCAGTATTCTCAAATATTGAACATAGGACCAGGCTTTATCTTCGAAAAGAGTCATTTAATTAAAAAAAATGTATTCAATACAGTCATTGATAATTTTAGTACATATCATTATGAAGACAGAAGCCCATCTATAAGTAATTAATTCAATGGAATTTCTAATACCCATATCTCCTAATATTTGATTGAAGATAGGAATATATTCTGGCCATTTTATGTTTTCTATAATAAATGTGAAATACAGAAAAAAAAATAGCATAAGGATCTTTTGTTGTGTTATCGAAAATATGAAATGCAAATAAATAAATAAACAGAAATTGAAGCTGAAACAAAAAATGGAACTGAAATCGACTTGAATAAGAAGCGCATATGAAGCATTAACTGTTAGAACAGATTTTGTACGATGAAGGGACCATTAAAGTCATTTGGATCTTAGTTCACATCCAAATTTAAGACGAACGCCTGTCCACACATATTGTACAGTTACAATTTTTTGTAATTGTTCCAGAACATTGTGTAGCTTTGTGCAGTCATAAAATTTTACTGTGCTTGTTCCAAGAATTCAACCGGAGATTAAATCTAACTAGATAATTTTATGCTTTATTGAATAAATCTGAAATAAATGAAGAAGAATGATGAAGATTTTTCAATTCAAATATGCAAGTTCTCTGAAAGTATGATTTACGGAACCAGAATTTGTGCAAGCAAGAGCCTTTTCATTGTTACATGTTGGATATTAATACATTCTTATACTGAAATCAAATGTCTATTTGAGGGTAATGTGTGATTTCAAAGATATGTTGTTATTCACTGATCTGTAAACAATACGACTGTTTCATATTAAAGAAAAAGGCAATGATAGAAAAAACAAGATTACAATTTGACCGGAGTCTCTACACTAATTGATTTATATATTCTGTAGCTCCCAAAAAGGTTATCACCAAAAACAGACAAAAAAAAAACAGACAAAGAAGTGGTTTGTCCATCACATCTAGCCACAAAGGACATAAAATTTTTGAAAAGAATTCTGAAAAAAAAATGATCTGACCGTTTTGCAACTTAGAGAGAAATATAGAGAGAATAGAGAGAAATCTTCCACGCATTAATGCTATTAAAATAGCGTTTGCGTTAAAGAATTTGCAGGAGCAAAATATAGACACCAATTCGATACCTAAACGTCAATACCATGGAGTAAATTTAGATAATCTACGGGGGCAGACGGCCACTCGAAGTTCTCCTCTTGAATTGCCCGTAGGATGTAGTTTTCTCTTTCCCTTCAGATGACAAACAACTTAATTCGAAGATTAGAAAACCGATCCAAAGGGTGAATTTTAATTAGAAGATCATAGTTATTTAGTCTTTAGTTCATTAATGTTTACATTTCATAGTTTTCCCCACTAACAAATTTGTGTGCAATAATAACCCTTCAGAAATTGGTTACAAAGTTGTTATTTTATTCATAAATTTGATAGTTAAAAATTCAAAGTTGTTATTTTATTCATAAATTTGATAGTTTAGACAATTTTCATGAGTCAACTTAAATTCAAAGTCAAGTTCGACTCAGAAAAAAAGTTGTCCTTAACTTTGTGACATAAATCAAAGTTATAGTTATTTCTTATGATGAAAGAAGTTTTCATTCTAATATTCTGTGATCATGCATTATTCTTTTGAGGAGCAGTATTCCACTATGTGGAATACCTACAAAGCTCTATTCTAAAGTTGTTAAATACAACCACAAATAAAAAAAAGATTTAGGATTCACATTTAACTTTCTGTTTTAACAATACGTGGCAGATTAAATCAAGCGGATCCATCATTTTTAGCTACACCTCGCTATGTTAAAGCCTATTTTGTCAAGAATTTTGTTAATTTTTTCTTGTAAAAATAATTGTTATATAAAAAAAATTAACTCTGTTTTATTGTTTGCATCTTAAAAAATTTATTCTGCATATTTTAAAATTTTTTAAAGGGCCTAATCGTTTTTTAAATTAGGTGTAGAACTAGGTGTTCCGTCAACTGGAACACTGCTCCAATCGTTTTACACGGCAAGTCGCTTCTTCATTTCCTGCTCTTTTTCGTGAAAAAGGAACTCATTTCGAGGAATATTGATTGGTAGGGTTAGGATTCTTGAAATTCAAATTAACTGTAAATTTACAAAGTTTTTTTTTATTAATAGCTTTAGTTTTCTTTACTTAGACAGCGGAGTTCACTGCTCTTTATTTTGAGTTTCCCTGCCTTTTGTTTCATAAAATTATGTAAATATTTTTTAACTATATACATAATAGGTAACGTTTTATTTTAAATATAATTGAAGTTAGATTTTTTTTTTACTATAAATTAATTGTATTGAAAATGGCGGAGATAGATACACTAAGTACCGAAAATGCTTCAAGCGTTGACCTCGAATAGCGAATCTGAGCACGCTTCATTGTGGTGCACCTACTATACAGGTATAGAGGTACATGTTTTTTTAAAAAATCAAATTCCAGAGATTTAACTCATTTTCTCGTATCACTGCAATACTCGCTTAGTCGCACTTTTCAGAACTCTGCTTCTAATTGATGGGAACAGTTTGTGCAGTTTTCACGAAATTTAACCTATGTAATACTGTAGGCCTAAATAGGTAACCGGCAACTTTTTTTAAAAAAAATTTGAGTCTAAAATTTAAAGGCTAGTGCTCATCAAAGTGTTACGGCAACATTTATTAGTTACATTGAAGAAGATTGCAAAATAATCATTCTGTAATTCACAAATATTTTCTTCCGTTTCTTTTTAGATAATGCAGTTTCATTTCAGTTTGCTTATTCATCTCTGTTTAAAACGTTTGACAGTCTTTTGATTCACACTTTTAAGCTAAAAGGAATGAGGATATCGTCAATTTTTTTTTAAATTATGAAACATTTCTATTTGAAATGAATAAAGCTGTATTAAAAAACCCACTTTATAATAGAGGGAGTGGTCTCCTGAAACATTCTCTCGTACATTCTATTCATTGTAAGTACTATCCCAGAGAACGCCTTGCATAGCTTTGGCTTACAATAGTCAAAAAATATTAACATTTGGTGCGAATTTTGAGTTTTTAAGGAATCTGCCGTGTGGTCCTAGTCAAGTTTTTTGGTTATTCCTTCCTTCCATGAAGTTAATAGTACCGAGTCGGATTTATGCTTTTGACATATTTTGAAAAACCGATTAAAACGAAAATTTGATGCAGAAACATTACAATTGAAGTTACAAAGTCACATAGCAGATTTGATATATTTAAATCTTTGTGTTTTTGAGTCACCGAGTTTTCATGTTCTTTAAACCACAGACCGACAGACAGACCTAGCTGAATTTGGCTCAAAATTGAATAGGTTCAATCCATACGTTCTTTAGATATTAAACAAGTGCACAACATTTATCTGTCTAGTTCTCTTCATTTTGTAGTTACTTTGCTAACAACCAGACAGACGGACTTCTTCTGACCGGACTTTGCTCAAAATTTAATAGAAATATACAAATTTGCTGTACAAATTGTATATTAAATTTCATCTATTTAGTTGAAAGCATTTTTTTTTTAGTTTTTCTTTGTCACTGATATACAAGCAGATATAAGGCCAAAAAGGTTTCGAACACATGAAGATCTGAAACTAGGAAATTCGTCAAAATATCGAATTCGAATTTTTAAGGATTAAAATGCCTGCTCTTTACTTCGTGTACGGGAAAGTAAATAGGAATAAACACATTTGTCAATAGTGCAGTAACGATGCTTGAGGTGATTTTTTTTCCATCCCAATCGACTCTAGTAGCTTAGTAAAAGTAAATGGTGTTTGATGCATATCATTATTTTTTTCGCTCAAATCCTCACCAATAGTTTAGCAATGGCAAGCATGCATTTCTTTTCCTCTAAAATCATCATCATTAGATTAGAGAGACTAAATGGAGCCTGGAACTTTGCGTAGTTTTTCTCGCCTTATCCAAGACTTGGTGAAAATAAATTTTCTCTGGGGCATTGTATTATTTTATACATCCTTTCATCATACAGATCTTTATAAATTTTATAAGCGCGATATACATAATCTAGAAAACTGGCACTTAGGCCAATGAGGGCCTCTTTAAGTCTTTCATTCAATTCTTTAAATTAAAAAAATTCTGTTGTTTTAATTGGTTTCTAATAGGTGTGAATCTGGAGACTTGGGAGCGACAGAAAACAATGAAGTTCTTATCTATATTATTTCTTCCAAGGTAAATTACTTTTTTTCTTGTTACAGCTGTTGATTTTCTAACTAAATAATTTAATGGACATTAAAAGATTGAAATTTTTAATAAATATCTCATTTATATCTACTATTACATTATTTTTTTATTCTTGTATATGCCAAAAAATTATAATATCCAAAACTATTTGACATTATACAGAGCATAATAGGGAAATATGAATGTAATAAAAGTGAAATGTTTATGAGAAAACTATCTAACATAGTTTCATTTTGTTCTTGTATTATGAAAATATCTGGATTGAGTTCGATTATTCTCAACTGAGAGCAAAATGGATGCGAAGAATTTTTAGACAGATATTGTTTCTAATTCTTTTTAATGTTTCATTTCAGCTTTGAGAGAGATCGTTCAGCCTTATGACAGTGAATGATTAATGACAGTCAATACATTTAATACGAGCACAATGCGCACTTCTCATACGTCAGAAACACTCTTTGAAGGTGCACTGTGATTGTTCATCAGCAATTCTGCTGATCTTTTGATAAAATTAATCTTTAACTGAAGAGACCTGGGATGGATTTATTAATGATACTTACTTGCCTTGTTTTGTCATGACCGTCCTCTAGAGCTAGTCCGCTGATCGAGAGTCACAGAAATTATGCTGTGGGCGCAGTAGTTCTCGGAGCATTGACGGGCATGTGGTCAGATGCAAATCGAAAGCGGATCGACTCTCTTCATAAGAACACATTGCTTTTGGATTTTGATTTGCCTTACCTGATATTCTTCCAAAATCTGTTTATTCTTTTTAGAATATATGACTGCAGAATCCTACCAGAACACTCTTACAAAATCTTCATTGTTCCGCCTACTTTCTGGCAATCCCAAACCAAAGCTTTTTTTTTAAATATCTAAATTAGCTTGCACAGCGGTAAGATTTGAAAGCGGAATCGATATAATTTGACAACTGATAGTTGAGATTCCAAATATCATGTTTTGTTTATTTAGGCAGAAATAAACTTTATTTATATAAGATATGAATAATTATTATATAAATGAGTACTATTTAATAATAGATTTTTTCGGGAAAAGGGAAAATATAATAACTTATATCAAATAAGTTTGTAGATGAAAAGTGACAATATAGTAACTTTCAGATAATGGATCAAACGCATTTTGTTAATGACCAATAGTTACGATATTGTGAAAGATGATAGGCAACTATACAGTTACCTATCAGATAATAAACACAATATTTTCAAAGATATTTCCATTCCAAATGTTCGTTTCATGTCGAATGAATACATTAATTATAATTGAGACACAATTTTTAGAACATATTCTAACAGAAAAAAGTTATTTCAGAATATTGTGCCCCGAAAACCAGATATCGCAATTTCAAAGCATATGTTCTAGTTATTATGCTGGTAGATATATTTCAAGAGTGATTGTTTGAAACAGGCTAATGAACAGACACTTTTTCATGAGAGTGAAAATTTAAGAATACGCCGATTGACTAAAAAGAAAATTTCCATACTACCGAGTGGTAACTGAAAATGAACAAACACTTGCAACGCTAAAATGACTCTATCATCAAGCCTTTTTTAACATCTAACTTGAAACTTTTTAAAATTGAATGGCAACAAATCAGAAAGCGTGCAATCGCTTTTCAAAGAGAAAGAGAAGACATTTTTTTAACCAAGAAGGATGAAAAATGAAAACTTTTCCGAGTTCATTACCTATATTGTATTAAGGCATAAAAAGTTTTTAAATATTTAAAATATTCTAACGGACACCTCGTTCGATCTATGCATCGACATCTCTCATCAGAAACACACATAAAATACAATGTTAAATAAAGGAATCAACAAAGGGAGAGATGTCGACCCATGCTGAACGCGCAGTGCTAGTTCCCGATCACGGACACCTCGTTCGATCTATGCATCAACATCTCTCATCATAAACACACATAAAATATAATCTATACTTATAATAAAGCTCAATGTGTGTGTGTGTGTGTGTGTGTGTTGGCGCTCTACAGACCAGACCATTCAACCTACAGCTACCAAATTTGGCACGTGTATACCTTTGAGGCCGGGAATGTGCACCTGGGGGTTATTTTTTTGAATTTTTAACTAGAATTTTATTTATTTAAAAATTAAGCGAAATTTTGACGTGTTTCTGCTATAACTGCCGAAAATATTACCGCACAAAAAAGATTTTTACATGAAGTTAAAGATAAAAAATTTATCTTTTAAATGATACTACTGTTTTAATCTTAAAATTAAATTTCTATTTTTAATGAATTTTTAAATAAATATTTTAACTATGTTTTTCAATAATTTTTTTCGTCAAAAATAAAAATGAGGATTAAGCACGTTTCGCATTCATGAGAAAAAAATAGCTTTTTTCAAAGTGTTGCCATCACATTGATTAAAGCTCTAACTGAAAATAAATTAAATCTTTTTGGAAATGAAATCTGCAAAAATATAATTTTCGGCAAGTGTCTGTAGGAAATGAAACAAATATAAAATATTATTTTTTCTAAAAAATAAATTCAAGAAAAATTATTTTATGATCTTTTACACTCTCTATACAGGGTGTTTATTCAGTCCCCGATCCATTTTGATATTTAATGACTCATAAAATAATGAAGATGTAAACAAACTTATGGCATTTATTGATGGAATAACTCAATATATTTTCCTTTTCAGGTTTGAATATTTTTACTTTTGTAAATATCGTCTGCGCGTGT
>JAPMOR010003800.1:0-13312 GCA_026543865.1 Argiope aurantia | reverse complement strand
ATATATATATATATATATATATATATATATATATATATATATATATAGAGAGAGAGAGAGAGAGAGAGAGAGAGAGAGAGAGAGAGAGACTACTTCTTATATATATTTTTTTATAATAATTTAAGAAGTTGTTGGATATCTTTTACAACTCTGAAATTACTTGAAAACTCACTCTTCCATCGAAATGAAATTATATTTCATCAAAATCATTTTATATAAAAAAGAAATTATCGAAAAGAATATTAAAAACTTTAAGAAATAATGAACATTTATTTTTAAAACAATTTCGAAAGACATTGTATGCCTCTTAAATAAAAAGACACCAAATATAGAATTTGCTTTCAGATACAAATCTATCTTTAAAATAATCGTTTCTTATTGAATTATTCGGTTTAGGTTAAAGTACTATTTTGAGGATGAACGTCTATTATGAGATGAAAAATGTTATGTCTAACCGTAATCAAATGATATACCCAAGACACTAACTTATCTTAACCATACCAAGCCAAAGAAGAATCACTCATACCATGCTTCTCACACTATAGTCTTTGATAAAATCTGGTCTTTTAAAAAGCCATCTTTGGTTCTGAAGCAATGATTCTAAACTCTAAATTTGCATCATGCTATAAGTGTAATTGAAACATATTTTAACTGCATCTTCTTTCAAAATTCGGTAGATGGCAGCACGGCGATGTAATACACAACCCATATAAAGTATTTAATATTTTATTGAACTTTAAACTGCTTTCGAATGCAAACTAATAAATATACTTTCTACTCGATTGGTGATAATCGAATTATGATATTAAGTTATTAAGAGCGTCATTTTTTTTCATATTTAGAAATAAAATTATTTATGTTTTAATTTAAAATATGTACAATAATATTTTTCATATTATGTTTAAAAATTATTTGTACATGGACAATTTTTTTTTATTTCATGCACGATTTTCATTATATGTTTAAATTAAAACAATATTAAAATATTTATATCCAACTCTCAAGAATTTCGGCATATGATTCGTTAGCCTGAATGAAGTACAGTTCGAAAGCCGGATATACTGATATTTAAAAAACTTACATGCCTTAAAAAATTGCCTATTTTCTGTTTGAACCACTAATGGTTCTTATTATTTGTGAAAATCAAAGATTCTACTATGCGTATATAGAGTGCAAAATTAGGAAAATCATTATTTTACAATTCTGAATATTTGGCATACAAAGAAGGTAATACTATACGATAAGGATCGAATGTTTTTAAAATTTATTACGAATCAAATGAAATTATTTCTTAGTTGAGAAAATATATTTTCATAATGAGAATATTCCGCTTAAGAAACAAATATTTCAACTGAAATAAAACGTTCGTCTCTTATTTTTTATTTTATGTGTGTTTTATTGACATTTTATGTATATTTCTCTAATTTCAATTTTAAAATTAAGAAATTTTTTATTGATCATCAAAATGGCTTTAACATGGATTAAGAATGTTTAAATTTCATTCATTTAATTTCTAGTATTTAAGAATTCTTACCTGATTCAAAACTTACAAAATTTTTCTCATCGTACCTTGACTGAACTATTCGATTATATAAATGAAACTGCAAGCATTTAAAATGAACATTGGACTAATACACTACCAGTATTCTTGCATTGTGACTAATACACCACCAGTATTCTTGCATTGTGACTAATACACTACCAGTATTCTTACATTGTGACTAATACACCACCAGTATTCTTGCATTGTGACTAATACACTACCAGTATTCTTGCATTGTGACTGTCTTCTGTTTCTGTCATTTACTTCCATTGAGTTTAATTCTTTCAACTCTTTATTAAATGCAGTTAGTTAAGTGGCAATAACTAAAATGACTGAGATTTACTTTGATAACTGAGGATATATTTCCACCTTAGAAGAATGCAATGATTCCGCTCCATTCTTACTAATTTTATGGATACTCGAAGAGTAGGAATTAAGGAAATTTCGTTATTCTTCACCCACCATTAAAGGTCTTAATTCAAAATTCTATCTTCTTATATCGTTGCGCCCAAAGTTTTTCTACGTTTTTATAGGTGCATTTTAAGCCCTGTTCTCTTGTAATAATTGAAATGTATAAATGGCTGAATTTAACTCAAGGGGTGAATTTGCTTTAGAAGCTTAATGTTTGCATAAAAATCGGGCTACCAACTAAATCGGATAAGCAACAAACTCGATTTAAGAAACGATCCTTATAACAACAACAATTTACATAAAATCTGAAAGATGGCTTTTTTACGAAAACAGCATGTGCAAAAATAAATATATTTTAATCATTTATTTATAAACATGAAGGATTAAAACATTGCTGATAAGAAAAGGATATTTATAAGAACAAATACGCAGTACAATATTTTTATTTTGTTATTCTAAATGTTGTTCTGTATCCTAAAAATACCATAGAAATATTATAGTATTTAGGCAGACACAGAATATTATAGACATTTGTATAACTTTGGTGGCATCTAAGAAATTGTTGGATCTATAAAGGCAATTGTTATATAAATAATAAAACAATAACAAATGGATGTATGAAAAATAAAATATTCCAATCGAATCGCATTAACTGCTTCTTCTGAGGATGGAATTACTGCAAAGGGCAGAAAAGAAATAACATTTTCGTAATAGTATCGATCAATAAAGATAAAAGATGTCGTTTCACCCAAAGTGAATGGGAATCGGAAGATTCAAGGAATTAAAACAAAAGTGTGTATCTCTAAAAGAGGAAAAAAAGTAATATAAGAGCATAAAGTCATATCTCTTTATACGTGTTGAGGAAAGTTGGATAGCCAAATATTCGAAGTCTTTCACACTACAAAGTTTGGTACCTATCAGTAGTATTGCCAGACGAATAATGGTAAAAAAAAAATATGTAAAAGAATGTAACAACAGGGAGAAAAAACATAAAAAATTACAATTTAGATCTGAAAATTTTTATAAGAAAGGTATTAAAATTATAACATTTTAAAACAGTGGCTAGTAAAAAATGCATGAAGGGAAAGATGTTATTTTCATTAAAGGAGCCAGTGAATTCTGACAAAAATGCTTATATTCGTAGTTTATCTAAAAACGTCTTCGCTTGGATGGACCATCGCCAATAATATAATTATGCCAACCTCACTATAATAAGCAACCCTTTACTTATATCACAAAATCTTCCATTAAACATTCCTAAATTTAGGCAAAGACATATTGGCATCTCTCTCTCTCTCTCTCTCTCTCACACACACACACACACACACACGCACACACACACACACACACACACACACGCACACACACACACACACACACACACACACACACAAGCAAATGAAACAGGGGAATTCTGTAAGTACATTATATTGTACCATTAAGAAATTGACATCAGTTTTATATCTATATGAATTAATACGTTTCTGTAAGATAGGGTGAAATATATTATTGAAATGTACAAACACTCTTTCTTCACTATTAAATAGAAGAATTTTCGTTTCCATGTTTGTTTAAATTTCATCTTTCTGAAATAAGGTTTTATGTATTTTTTTATCTTAAATTTAGCCGTTATTTAATTAAAATATTGGTTATTCTATGCAAATTTATTTTATTATATTAATAAGTTCTTATTCCAGGAATTATGCGGTGTTGACAAGTTAACTACAAATCTATATTAAACTCAGAGCCCTTTGCCTGGCTAAGGAGCATAATATAAGATGAAAATTAGTATAGGAATATTCTGCCTCCTTAGCACAAATCATTTTAGTGATTTCAAATCTCAGTACGTGCATTTATTTTTTAATTACTATTACAACCTGTCACATTTACAAAACCAAGAATAAGAGTGTCAGGACGATTAACAGATTATTTTCACACTACTGAAATACTGTATTGTAAGTTCTCCTTTTGGTCTTTTTCTCTTTGTCCTAAACGTTTTCGCTATATTTACAAAAGCTATATGTACGCACAGATCCAAAATCATATCTCGGACATCATGTGTAAAAGCGGAGTAAATACTCGTTAATATTTGACTTGGACAGTTACTGATTCAGTAACAAATATGTAAATAAAATAAGCAAACAAAAAAATTATAAAAACTGCAGTATACATTAGTAACTACAGACATCATTAAAATGGTCAAATAGGTATTATTAAAATAAGTTTATTCGGCAAAATAGTCATTAGTTTTGAAGACAGCAGTCTCAAAAAAAATTGAATCCTTCAAAACATCCTTAATAACTGATTTTTTTTAACTTCAACAGTATTACTGGTCTCATGTTTATAAATTTGAATGTTATTTAAGAAATGGTAGTTAAATTTTCATTCTTAATCTCTGAAAAATTATTTCGCTTCCAAAAAAAATATTTTTACACCATGAAATCTATCAAAAATGTGAATGCATTTCAATATAAAAACTCTTAGTCAGAGAAAGTTATACTACAGATTATTTGAAATTACTTTAATTCGCTTTCAATATAATTCCTTCAATTTTTTATTCTTTTATCATTTTTTAATATTAATTCTAATCCTGATCTCAAAAATTTTAAAACGTGAGAAGAATTTTTCCAAATTAATAACACATAAGAAATTAACGCCACATTTAAAAGGTTTTGTTAATATTACGGTAGATGGCAGCACAATAAATAGCAAACAAAAATATGCTTAAAAATTTCATTTTCTTGAAATTTATCAATCTGAATTTTGAACAATCTCCAATTCATTACTCAATTCCATAGTAAAATGTCCTGATTTTCTCAAGACATTTCAGTGTAGAGTGGGAAGTTTAAATGTAGAATGGAAAGTTGATATAGAGTGTGAATTCTAAAATACATTAAATATATCATTTCACTTCTGTTTAATTTCATACCAATTTTATGTTATTAAATAATTATTTATTTCTCATTAATTATAATTTTTATAATCGTAGAACTAAAAACAGATTAAAAAAGCACTGAATTTTTTAAGGAATTACAATTTTTTTATTTAAATAATTTCTTCCATATTTAACAGTACTGAAAATCGATCATGAAACTTAGAATTCATAATGCCTGGTTTCCAATACAATTGAAAGCAAACATAGGAATCAAAAATATCAAAATAATTAGCAAAATATCAATTAATTTGAAATTATTTTCCGATTTGAAAGATTTTTTTTTTCAATTTATTTGCAATAACTTTAAGGATAAAGTATTTGTAATAATAATGAAGACTGTTTTAATTCCATTTATGTATATATATGTGTGTGTGTGTGTGTGTGCTTATAATTAAAATTGTAATTGATAGTCTAATAAAATAGATCTTAGGCACAAATTCTCTACCTAAAAAGTATGACTGCCAAATTTCTTAGCTCCAACCCCAGAAGTCTGCTTATAGAATGCTAACAAGGGCAAACACATACACATTTCTATTTATCTTCATTATATATGCACAGTACTATGAATGAAAAGACTTCATTCTAGAAGACACGTTTGGAATCGATGTATTGTGTTAGTTCAGAATAAGTTCATTTTATCAGCCCCTAAAATTCTTTCAATATTTTTTGTTGATATATGTTCTGTAGAGAATGTTAATAATTCCGCTAATGTACATATTCTTTTTCTTTTCGTTTCAACTTCGTTACTTCGTTACTTCGTTTACTTCGTTATAGTTTCGTTTTCTTTTCGATTATTCCTTAGTGCTTTGGGGGAATTTTTAATATTCCTTTTTCGCCTTTTCATCCATACTATGGCCGTGATTGGATAGGACAGTGAGACGCAGTCTTACAAATCTTAAGCGTAACATTATTTTATCATGTATTTGTACTATTTAAAAGTATTTTGTGAAATATTTGTTATAAATATTCTCCACGAAATTGATGTTTTCTCAGATTTACTTGAAATTCAAGAATTCATTAATAAATTATTAACTGCGTAGTCACAAAATATATTGCTGGTTCCATTACATGGAAAGTATAAATAAGCAATTGATTCCAAAGATAAACTCTAGAAAAGAAGCCCATGAGGTTTTTTATAACATTATAAAAGGCTTTGGCATTTACCTTAAAATTTTAGCTTTTTTATTTTACTTGCTCATTTTGACTATTCTTGACAATACAGACATGTTGTGTTCCACTTCATTATCATGTGAAGTATTCTTTATGTGTGCCTTCAACTCGTGCTGGCATATGTAAAAGGACTGAAGGAAAAGAGATGCGTATATAAAGACTGCGCAGTTTTCATTCAGTGTGGAGAGTCGTAATGAGGGAAGCATCCTTCTCGATTGCTTATGTCATTCGTTAAGAATTATATTATTACGAAATTTCCGGGGTTCGTTTGGATAGTGGAAGTTATATGGTGTGGAGAACGCTCAATAAGCAGTAGAAAAGGAAACAACGACGTTTATTTACACAAAGACACACAGGACAGCACAAAAACGACAACTATATACAGCATAGAAGACGGTTATCTTCAACCGAGACGTGCAGCATACAATAAGAATCTTCTGCAGAAAGTAGCGCACAGCTTAGTTCAGCACTAGCTTGACTCCGTCGCTGCTCTGCTAATCCCTGGAAGACCAGTTCTTCACTGTCGATTCCGACTACTCTTCTCAGTCGCTTCCGACTACTCCGCTCCACCGATTCCAACTACTCTTCTTCTACGACGACTCTCTCCGTCCACTCTGACTTGCCTGTTCTGGCAGCTGCTGACCCTTTTACAAGTCTCAGGAGGCGGGGCTAGAAGCCTCTCAACCAATCAGTAACATTCGAGGCGCATCTCGGTTCCTACTGGACGGATCGGGAAAATACTCGATGTTTCGGGTATAATCTATTTTGGCGCCAAAGTCGCCAAGTTTGTCGCCAAGCTCTGGGACCTCCGACGCGATACCCGAACTCCGTGCAATACCGATGACTTTAAAACAGTCTTTCTGATGAGGGAACAAACTATGTTGGGAAGCCGAATTATAGGTTTGTAACAATAATTTTGTTAATGGGAGCTAAATAAATTGTTTTATGAATATTTAAAAAACTCTGTTGGCTTTTTCTCTTCTGGAAACTTAATTCCGCACCCAGACTTCGTTTACATGACACGCAAAGCTGTGACATACAATTAAATAAACGCGAAACAATAGCATTGGAAGATTTAGATATTCTCATGAAGAAATGTACGTGCCGAAAAAATGTGCATTAGTGAATGCGAACATGTTTCAGAATGCTTGGTGGCAATGAATTTTTCCATTTAATATATTAGACAGTTATTACAATCTCAAATAATAATTTTAATTATCTTTCTGTATTATGTTCAAAATCTCTTATCCCATAGTTGCATGCAAAAAAACTATAGTCATTTGTATTTTTTGCAATTGTTTCGAATAATAACATATTTATCTATGTTTAGCCATAAAAAAGCCATTAAAATATTAACAATGATTATCCAAATTCTTGCAAGTTTCTGCACATATGAATATTGATTGTGTAAATATTAGAACAGCAGATTTGAAAGCATTTCGTAATGCCCATGCACAAATTCCATCTAAATGACTTCCTCCACAATTTTCTTCTATACTATCTCCATTTTAGAAAATATTGGTACTTCCAAGTTAAAATTAATTGAGAAATATAACTTAATGTTATTATGGAGCAGTTATATTTACCTTCTTCATGACTGGAAAGCTTATGAGATTTAGTCTTATTATCATCTAACACATTATCTTTTTTATTAAGATAAAAAAAAAGGTTCACATGACAATTTTACATCGAGTCCAGCTTTCTGGCATATCTAATTTCAGTTGAGGTGTAAATAAACAGAATGATACTCACTGTATTCCATTTCATTCACGTAAGAGAATCATTACAAGCACTTTCACTCATTAATTCAAAATGAAATGCCTAATAAATAACATTAATGAAAATTTGTCTGTTGTATATTAGAATAATTTGTCTGTCAAATATATATTAAAATAATTGAATAAAAATGTTTATGCGGAAAAGGGTAATAGTGATTATTAATTGTCGTAATTTAGAAAAAACATCTTTATAATTAAACCCATTAAATTAGAATAATAATTGTTTCAAAAGAGCAGCATCTTTAAAGAAATTAAATTTTTAAAAAATACAGGAAACAGAGAATGTTATGGAAGTAAAAGTTTCACATACATTGAGACTTTTAAATCCTAATTAGCATTTTTGAGAAATTGTTTCGAATTCAGTCTCGACATCTTCCAAAGATTGTTATAGTCCTATTTGGTTTTTAACCTGGGCGATATTTTTCAACAAAATAACTTTCTCGCACATAATAAGCAATCAAATAGAACTTTTTCAAATAACTTCCCATTAGATACGAGCGCAGCATAATCAACATCATGGTTCTTGTGCCAATAAAATCCAACAAATACAAATCCATTAGATATAATACATTTATCACTTATTTTCACAGTTTTTAAGCACATGCTGAAAGCCATTTCTTTACATGTCCCTCCAAAGTCGCCTCAGCAGCTTTTATGACTGTTTCTGATAATGAGAAAATACCTACACTGGATGCTTCTCTTCAAATCTTTGAAATGAAAACATCGCAAGGATATAAAACAGGTATATAAGGATAGTAGAAAATACAAGCCTTTTTTTTTTTAAAGATAACGAAGGTGGATTTTAAGATTTCTTGAATATTACCACGCACAAACAAGTATCATATGCAGTTTTTCTAAGCAACATGTAAGTGACACCCAATGAAGTGTTTAGTCATTTCGATATATTTCTAAATGTGGTTCGATTATCTTCAATCATTTTTACAGCAGCTGAGGTGGTGCTTACTTCCGTTAGATCAGTGACCAGAGATACAAATCGACCTTCCTTTGAAATAGAATGTCTATTCTCTTCAAACATTTTAAACGTTATTTAGGATTCATTATTATTCTCTTCAGACATTTTAAACGTTAAACTGTAAGAAAGGAAGAATTTTTTTAAACTTTCTATAGCATCACATAGGCTTGAAATGGCGATTTTTAAAGGCAAAAGCAAAATTTATGCGTTTTGTCGCTTTGAAAATCTCTTTACCAAGTATCGGAAAGGAGAGCGACGCCTATTTGGCAAATTGCCAAATCCATAGCAGGATGTTACATCTGAAATCATGCCCATGCGTTTTTCACTGGTCCCATTATATATATAAGGATTATTTAATTTTTCTTGATTATTTTAATCACTTTTTTTAAAAACTTTATGATTGTAAGAAGTTTAAGAAGAAGTTCTTTCTTAAGAAGTTTGAAAAAAAGCTCGAAAGAATCAATGTTGAGAAAATAGCAACGAAACAAACCATACTGACAATGGAGTGTTATTAAAATATATAATTATTTAAAATAAAAATATCCTTAAAACTGTTATAAATTACTTCAATTAGTGTAACGATTTATTACCAGCATAAGCATATTTCTAAAAAAAAATTGCTGAAACTTTTAAATAAACTATATGCCAAAATATAATAATAAGAAGAAGAAATGTATTTCATCGACAAAAAATCTTAATTGTAACATGGTAATAAATTTATTTCTTTTCAATAAATTTATTTCTTTCTGGTTGAGAAAACCAATTTTCAACGAGCACATTAAGAATGTATTGAAAAATCATCAGACTAGGAAGTTTCAAAGAGTTTATTTCATTCATTATGCGTAACGATTTGATTTAATATAAATCATTTACGCACGCGTTTTAAAAAACGACCATCATTTCAAATGCTTTTAGATGTCGAAAAGAAAAACAAACACGACATTTTGAAGCTGTTCGTTCAATATGTTATTTATGACATTTCTTCTAAAATTTATTACGTGAAAGAGAATTAGGTAAGACTTTTCGTTTCACAGCTGAGTATATATGTATCTCTACAGTTACATCGTTTTCAAAACAGGTGATACTAGCTGTTTAAACCGTTTTACGATCCAGTTGATGACGTTACTTCATTTGAATAACAATACCTGGCTGCATGAATAATTGTCGGCTATCAGGAATTTGCAAACAATATGAAACAAACGTAGGATATATTGCTCTATAGAACTCGGCTATTATATAAGAAGAGCTTTTTAGAAAAATATTTTTTAGTAAATAAGAAAACATATTCGTGAAAGATCACTTTTTAAAAACCCTTGCGCATAGCTTATAATGATCAGAAAATATTATGCAATCCTCTATCGCGTAGTATGTGTATGTTTAAAAACGCAAGATTATAACACTTGTTATCGCTTCAAAAATATGCTTTGTCGCAATGATATCAGAAAATGAAACGAATGTTCTCCGGAATATTATACTAATCTTTATGATTTGAACAAGATGAATTCTGAAAGTAAGAGTTTAGTTTTTTTCCTTTACATAACTGAAATAAGTGTAAAATTATGATAAATATTCATTTGTATATATTCCGCCCATTATTTAAATACTTACAATATTAAAAAAAATTATTATTAAAAAGTTGAATATTTATATGCAGCAAATAAGTAAGTAGTCTTGCATGCTTGCATAAAATTTTTCAAATGCTTAAAATTTTCCATTTTATATTGTTGAATAAATGCAATTTATATTTAAGTATATTCTTAAATATCATATAACCATAAGTTGATGATTGATAGGTTGATAAGTATTTTAATTGTACTCAGTATAACGCTTTCTCTTCAATGCTAAAATTAAAATATATATATATTTTTATAATTGGCCATAAAAATTTATTTTTATTTCACATTTTTGAGTTACATTATATAAATACTGAATAACGTGTTCGTTTAAAATTTTGTCGCTATTTTAATTTTATGAAAAAAAAGTGAGTTATTAAAAAAAGTACGATTTTCTTCAGAATTGCAATAATTAAAAACAACTTGATAATTATGTTTCATTTACACATGCTAGGTTGATTCAAGAGCAAAAAACCAAAAACTTGACATGAAAGTTGTTTGCTATTTGTTTCTTCTAGATTTGTTTCGCTACATTTTTCAACAAAATCATCAATAACTCAAGTATTTTATACAACGGAAGGTAATGATCACAATTATTTGATGCCATCAGGCATATATTGGTTGCAATTAGTTACGATATTTAGATTATAAATGAGCTTTTCATTCTAAAACTCTATTTTCATAATACGATCTAAAATACACCAAAGTATAATCTGTACAGCAAAAATGATAAAGAATAGAAAATGGAATACCTAGTGCAATATGAAAAAAAATCCCATTAATTATTAAAATATTATGTATGACTAAAATATTGTTATTTTTTAGTTATGAAGAAATCAGCAAAAAATTAATTGAAGAGTGTGGCAACCATTATTTAATTGCCATATTCAGGAGCAGAATTCAGAAACATAGATACCGCGAGAAATCCAGTTATATAAAATTGAAATTTTCATTTTATAGGCTCGTCAATTTCAAAGATTAGATATTCGGAGCATCTCTGTACTTTGAAAGGCAAATCGCGGTCATAGACACTTTGACACAAATTTAATGATTTCGTTTCCGTGATAACAGGATATATGGATACTCTGAGGTAATAACATCATAAAATCGTAAAAGATAACGCCTTCTAGACACTTAAATATGAGTTTTGTTGCATTATAATCCTCAAAGGAATTTCTTTTGAAACATTTGTAACGAGTAAGATTATACTTAAAATCACTTTCTAGCAAACGACTCTGTAGAATACTCGTCGAAACCAAATCGGTAAGAATTTTGATTAAAAAAAAAAAAAGCTTTCCAGACAACACCATGAGTAAGTATTACGATTCCTCGTTACTCTGTTTCGTCGTCGTATTCAATTTACTTACTTTCCTCCTATTTTCATATATTTTGTCGGCAGTTTTGATGTTATTAATTGATTTTCTTCTTCTTTTTCGTAATTATTATAATTTTATTTCTGAATTTCCTTTCCAGAATTCTTTCTTTCAAACTCCTTAAAACTTTTTAACTGGTTTTCGGTAATAACTTTTAATTTTATTTTTCGTCATAATTAAGTATTAATCTTTGGTGTTAAAACTCAACATATTTTTTAGAATAGTTGTCTTGTTATTCAAACTACACAAGTTTACCTTCGCTAAACTTAAATGCACGTGTTTGTACCGAATTTATGTATATATTACAATTGTTTGTATATTCGAAATCCGTAGTGTATAGACCTGGATATCTTAAATTCACCATTTTGGCATTCATTTATTTCAAAAAAAATTCAAATGTTCACTTTTTCTACATTTTTATATATTCCCACTTGATGTCAGTTTTAACTTAAGGTCAAAAGCAGTTAGAAATCACGGCTATGCAGAATTTGTGGGTTGCAAATAAAGCAAAAAAAGATGTATAATACCCTAGCTTCCATATAATTGCAATATAAACATGTTTACAATTGATTTTTCAAATGGCTATTAGATAAATTAAAGCAAAATTAATTAGTTATTTATAATATATTGTAATTTTAAAAATTTATTAACTATCTGGTTTTATTATATTCAACTCAATGGATAAAATTATAATTTTTAAGGTTTAATATATATATATATATATATATATATATATATATTAGTTTAAAAAATATTAATAAAAAATATAATTATAAATATATTAATAATTATATAAATTTCATTTAAAATATATTATTTCCCCATAATGTATCATAATAATTGCATTTTTTATTTGAAAATAAGGAAATCATTAGCTAAAAAAATGTGGTAAATTCACCAAATATTTCACATTTTTAATCATTTTTTTTTCTCTGATATATACATTTAAAAAATAAAGAAAAAAAACAGTGTATTATTTCATTAAAATAAAAAATTGATAATTATCATTTTAACTTCAAAATATATTGAAATGTGAAATCAAATTGACTCGTTAATAAAAAGTGGAGAGTCATAAAGAAAGGGAATCAAAACGCCTAAATGCGCCACTGATCAAGACTTATTCTCATCATATGTTCAATCAGCAGCTGTACTTAATAATCCATAAATATTCAAAATTGCTTCTCATAAATAGATTTTCTTTTCTTATTTTTGGAGCCTTCTAGTACTCAATATTTAATCGATCTAAAAGCTCGTTCATTTATCAAAAGAATTTTAGATAAATACCTTTATGTACCAAATGTTTCATAAAATTTTTCATTCAAAGATATTCTTTTTCAATCATTTTAACTTATTATCACTGAAAAATGACATAAAAGGGCTATTAACCGATGCTTATATCATTCAATATTTCATAATCCGTATCTTTTATGAGTAACTAAATTATATAGTTATTATCTTATTATCAACACTACTAAGTTTATGTCATAGTTTCTATATCTTCAAAACGGACATTAAT
>JAPMOR010003796.1:21708-38369 GCA_026543865.1 Argiope aurantia | reverse complement strand
AAATAAAAACATCGAGAATAAAAATATTAAGAAAGAAAAAAAGGGAAATATTGAGAATATGCACTTGAAACTACACAGAATAAAGTTATTTTAAGATCTTAAAATTCGAAACGGCATCTCATATAACCCCCCCTGGGGGTCACCTCGAAATGAGGATGAGATGCTTCCGGCAAGGTGGTTGGATCTCGCCACCCTAGAAGGTACACGAAAAAGTGGGGGTCTGGCTCCTCCCATCGATGAAGGGACATACTTCCTAAGGGAAGGATTGTACCGTGGCCGGTTATGACCCTTAAAACTCAACCGCAGTTCCCGCCAGTGTTGCTGTTGCGGCGGTCCAGTAATTCAGTATTTATTTTCCTTCGGGCGGGTCAGAAAGTCAGTGATATGACTTCTCATATAATCAGGAAAGTAATATGTACTTACAATAGAACGACTGTCAGACACGGATTTATAGTAGAGTTAAACGATCACATATCGAATCGACATTCCGTCCCTGAATTATTGCGTTTACATAAATGCGAAAATACGTATAGACAGACGGTCACTCCATGGACAGATTTTATTCAAGATTGATAAGAATCTATATTTTAGATGCTAAACCTGTGTTCCAATTTTTATCTATCTAGCATCTAGCGTTTTAAGGTTATCATGATCACTCATAATCGAACAGCCTGACAGACAGGCAGACTTTCTATAAATGGATTTATCTCAAAACTTAGTAGAAATCTAAAAAGTTGATTGTCAGTTCATATATCAAATTTCATCTAATTAGCTCAAAGCGGTTTTGAGTTATCATATTTACAAATAGATAGACATAATAGTAAAAATATGTGTACGCCTTTTTTTAAACCCAGGCATTTTAAATCGTGAAGATACCTCAAAATCTCAAATCCAAGGAGTTTGTTTTTAATAATTACAATGCGCACTTCAAATGCGAGAAAGTTAAAATAGGCAGATTAAAAATTTGAAACAAGATTATTAAGTAGAAGACGCTTTGATACAATTTTAATAATTGAAATAATTTAAATATTTGTTATTTTTATTTTTTATTAATAAGGAGACATTAGATTGCATAAATATTTAATAACCCGCATTAATTTAAATAAGAATGAAAGGTTACATAATTTAGTAAAATATTTCTTTAAATACATATCTTTTGCGAAAGACTCGAATGAAATATTTCAGTACTTAAATAACGAATTGTATATTTATATAAGCTGATATATTACAATTTTTCTCTTTAAAAATTTAATGAGAAAACTGAAAATAAAAGAACAGACGATAAAGTTAATTTTTCATTCAAAAGATTGTCTTTGAATTTAATTACATGATAGAAGTTAACGTTAAAGATTTTTTAACTAAGTATACTGTATTGGTAGTTGTATAAATAATGGAGACAATATTTATATTAGTATACATTTTAGGATATAAAATTAATTGTATTATATAGAATTAATTCATTATATTGATAATATTTATTTAATAATAATATTGATAATATTAAATATATTAATAATATTTATCTAATCATTAATTTTATTGAAGGAAAATTTAACATTTAATTACAGAACAATAAATATATTTATATTTAAAGAATTAATTATCAAAATTGCAAAAGACTTTAAAATCATATTAACATTATATCTTACTGACAATGCGAAGAAGAAGTCAATAGGATAATTTCGGAAATAAAGGCGAAATATGAAAAGAGGTTTTGGAAATAATAGATGCATTTAATGCGAATCAATTGAATAATTAATATAAAAATGGTATGATTTTGTGTGAAAATAGTTAGATAAATTGAAACAGCTAGAATAAATAGGCAATTATTTTAGTCAAAATTTTTTTAACTTTTAACAATTCCTTTGCTTTCTTGCTTTCTCGCAGATGAAGCATTTGAACTCAAGAGTTTGACGAATTTCCACATTTCAAACATCCCTGAGTTCCAAAACATATTTTTAGAATTATGTCAGCATTACGATATTACTTAGCAATATATCTGATACGATAATACTTATCAAAGAATATTACAAATAAGGCAAGGTTTGGGCTAGATGGATGTAGTTTGGCAAATGGATTTCCGATCAAATTTATAGACATCTTTCAAATTTTGAACGAAATCCATTCAAAGGAAACCTGTATACTGCCTGTTCAATTACAAGTGAACTCCTTGACTTCAAAACGCAAAGAGCTAAATAAATAAAATTTGGCGCACAGGTTTGAACGTAAAACATGCATCAAAATGAAATTTTGAATCAAATCTGTTGATCGGTTGACCTTCTGTCAATCTGTGTTTTTACATGCATATAAATGCGATAACTCACAAACGCCTTGTCAATGAAATTCTTTATTTGAGCTTTTGATTTCAGTTGTTGATGCATGTCAAATTTTGATGTCAGTTGTTCGACAAACAGATGTCCAAAATACATATTCTAGAATGATACATAAAACGTCGAAAATACATATTCTTATCGATAGATTTAATAAAAATGAGATTCATACCAAAATTCTATATTTCGCAATTATCATCTGCTAATGCCGCGTTAGGTTTTGGTAGGTTTATCCAAGATCAGCATCTTTATGTAAGAGAAGAGAGATAAAATCATTATTACATTTTATTACACTGGAATGTAACAAAGATCAATTAGCTGAGGTCTGTAATGTTTAATTTTTTTTAAATATTTATGCTGACTAATAATATTTTAACTTCATTTGGAGGGTAATCTTAATGCTAGCCTACTGGACTATGGCACCATGTTTGTAGCTTAAAGATTTTTTGAAGAATTAAAATACCCTGCAATTCAATACAACAATAAGAAACATTGCTATACGTAATGTTTGATAATAATTTTATAAGTAAGTAATTAAAATTAGAAAATGAATTGTGCAGAAATAAAAAAAAATCATTGAAATTATTTTTCAAAGTGGCGTAAAAATGGTTTTTACATGATAATTGCTCCAATATTATCGAGAAAAAGCTTTAAAATATTAATTTAATTATAATTAAAAAATTTAAATTTTGAAAAACGATTTCCTCATAAGCAGGCATGAAATCCACTACCAAAGAAATACTTATTAGATAGTTCCATTCCAAGAATCTATATTGTGCACATTGCTGTATACTATACTGTACACATCACAGTATTATACTGTACACATTGCTCTATTTGTAAAGTTTTAAATTGCTCAATCTACAAAATATATGACAGTACAATCATTATCATACATAAATATTGACAAGAAAATCTTTATTATTATTTAGAAATCTCTCTCTCTCTCTCTCTTTGCATGTGCAATGTGCAATTTTTTAAAAATTTTGACAATATTAAAAAAAATGAGTAGCTTTTTGAAGTACATTTTTTTATGCTATAAAATTCAAAAATTTTACACTGATTTATGAAATATTTAATCTCGTGTTTTTCTTCTATTGTTGAAAGAGGAACGTGGCAGAATTAGTTTATTATTTTCTCAATTTCCATCCAAAATTAGAAAGTGAAGTCTCAGTGCTAGGAAAGACAGCTTGCTATTAAAGGATGGATTACACAGGATAATTACGTTATTAATGTCCTGATGACATTATTAGAGCCGAATGCATAAGAAACACTCATGTATGCTTTTAAACTAACAGGTGTCAGGCTACTAACTTTAATTAATGGTTATTAACGGATTTAAACTCTATCGCAATTTGACTCTTTGAAAATCTTTAATTCAAGCATTCATGAGCAAGAATTTATGAATAAAAAATTCAATAGATATTAAGAGCAATTTGTATTTTTGATAAACTAGCTTGTTGTCAAAAATGGCTAATCTTTATTAACTAGAAAATACGCCAGGATGCTCTCTTATTAACAATATCTTAGATATAATTGTCGCAGATTAAATAAAGAAAATTGTGGAGGAAAATCCTCTTGCATATTGGCATGCTTTTTAAAAATTCTATTAACTTAAAATCTTCAGTTAAATCAAAACTAATCATTAAAAGTGGATCCAAATGAATAATTATCCACTAGCAAAAAATAATGCAATAAAAAAGGCCAGATAAAAAAATGCCGAAAGAAAATATTTGCAATAATTCCAACTTAGCCACGAAAGACGAATGTAGTAAAATGTAAACAAATAAAATTCAATCTGCATACCGAATTTTACCTATCTAGCTCTCATCGCTTTGTAATTATCGTGTTAACTTATATTCGAAAAATCGGACAGGCGGACTTTCTCAGAATAGATTTTACTGAGAAAGAAATCTAAAACTTTAGTGCACAAACTGTATACCAAATTTTAACCGTCTAGTTCAAAACGTTTTTGAGTTATCTTTGTCACAGACGCACGGACATACTCTATTTTCGAAATCAGTGAGTTCTAAGACGTGGAGATTCGTCAAAATCTGAAGTTCGAATTTTTTTGCGTTTACTATGTTTCCTCTATATTATGTATATCCTCTATATTATGAAAAAAAGCATTGTTTAAGCTATTAACGCTTATATTTAGTATCACTTTATACTATTCTGTCTCGTAACTTAAGTAAATATTCTTATTTTTCTACTTGGGAAAATGTACTCTGTTAACATAATTTTTATAATTATGGGACAATAAACTAGGTGAAAAAATATTTATGTTTAAAGCGCTAAAACTCATATTGACCATATAAAACAATATGTAGTTTAAATAATAGAAAGAGTGTTTTTTAAATTGCTATTGGCATATCATGATAAACATGTTGTTAAAGTAAACAGAAAAGTGAATACTTTTTAGCAATAAATATAGAAAAAGAACAGAAAAATTGATAATTATTGCGCATGAAATAATGCAATGAAAATTAAAACAATATATAATAGAAACACACAAAAAATGCCTTAAAATTCCAAACAAAAATTTTGAGGAAATAAGCCAAATGAGGAAGAAAAAAATTAAATAAATATATACCTATACATAAATAACAAAGGCTCATCGAAACGTTATGGACACATAGACATAATTCATGTTTTACTTTGTTTTTAATTCAGAGAGCGAAAAATGTAGAGATGCATCAAAATTTCCCATCGAATCCTTTGGCAGTTGCAATTATCTTTTCCGAGAATACTCCGTACAAAAGAATGCCAAAAAGGACACCGCTATCTTAAGTACATTTCCGGTTCATATATCAACTGAAATTTTCATTGTTTCTTTCCGCAATCTGGCATCAGGTAAAAGAATGCTACAAATTCTCTCACGAGTTATTGGTTTTATTACTTACGTGCACATAATACTTTCCAAGAATAAGAACAAACAGTAAGCATTTATATTCCGACCGCGTTCCATCGAAGTTGTGCCTCCAAATCTTTTGAAAGCAATCAGGAACGATTTATAAGTGCTAAGAAATGAATTTCAGTTTGTGAGTTAACAGGAAATTATATTTGAGAGAGAATTTTCTGATAAGGAATCCATTTGTAGCGCACTTTTGTCCGACAAGAAAAAAAAACCCCGCCATTTGTCGAATTCTGCGATAGTTTGGGTTGATGAATCTACGATAACAGGGATGATTAATGGAAAACTTCTCTTATACGTTTTAAGATAATGGTTGGTAGTGTTCAATAATTGCTTTAAAAATATCGTTCGTTCTGTAGGTGATTCCAACTTGAAAAGGAATTCCGAACCGTAAATGAATTTTATATCATCATAGGCGTTCCATGTTTGCGTGTGAGAAATTATGTTTGAAGCGTAGATGAAATACAGATTGCTGATTGGTTAATGGAGATCATAAATACAGAGATAGATAATTTCATGTTAACATCGAAGTAGATTTTCGTAATTGCCGTTGTAAATCACAGAAATAAGGATTGTGATTTTTGATATCGAAATTAAAATTACAGAAGTACAAAACATAAAAAAAATTATAAGATTGGCAATAAATGTAGTTTATAAAGCAATTTTTCATGGCTTTTCTGAGTCAATAATAATGTAATGTGTGTGATTTGACATTGCACAGTAAAAACTGTTTGACTAGCAGTAACATATTTTGCCTGAATATACATTAAAGGGTAGAAGTTCGCACCTCGGAGCGTTTTTTAATTTTAATTAGTGTTGATAGCTCAGTGGTAAAACTCATAAAACTCAAAAATAACTCACTAAAAACTCACACGCACGACACTCAACTTTATTCCAACTCACAAAAACAGAAGTGAACTCACTTCATTTCAAAGCACAATCTCTTCACCTCACTTCACTTAACATTCCGCCGCCCGTTGACATGTTCACATTCAACTAATTGTTAATCATCTCACACAAAGAACAAATTTCATTAAAATACAATAAAATATTAAATTGCAATAAAATTTTAAACATTATAAATTACAGTAAAATATTAAATATTACACTGTTGAAATTGACTTCTAAACAAGTAGCCAATAACACAAGGAATACCCTTTAACACAATACACAAGAATAATCATTCTTCAATAGGCAATAAACATACCTTTGATATAGATCTTTTAAAAATACCCTTCCTGGTTTTCACAGCCACAACCCGAACTCTACCATCATTTCCTGGAAATAATCCAACAATTCTCCCCAACGGCCAGTTACTCACAGCCATATTATCTTCCTTAATAATAACTAAATCACCAATTTTAACATTATTTTTTTCAAAAAACCATTTTCTACGTTGTTGCAAATTCGAAAGATAATCATTGGACCATTTTTTCCAGATAATCTGCGACATTTTAGTTAATTTTTGCCAAATTTTTAATCTACTATCTGGTATGTCAACCAGATTAGGCTCTACGATAGAAGTAATTGGTCGCCCTATAAGAAAATGACCTGGTGTTAAGGCATTCAAATCATCCACATCAGTAGTCAGAGGAACAAGAGGTCTAGAATTCAAAATCCCTTCTATTTGTGTTGTTAAGGTCAGAAACTCCTCATACGTTAATTTTGAATTTCCTACGACTCTTTTAAAATGATGTTTGAATGACCTGACTCCCGCCTCCCACAGACCTCCGAAATTTGGAGCTCTAGGTGGCAAGAATTTCCATTCAATACCTTCGCTACTGAGATAACCGGATAACTTATCGTCTGGGCTTTTTACTATGCTATGTAAGCGTTTTAACTCCTTATGGCTCCCAACAAAGTTAGTAGCATTATCCGAAAACAACTTAGAGCACTTTCCTCTTCTAGCGAAAAATCTCTTCAAAGTAGCAATAAATGCTTGGGAAGACAATTCAGTAACAAGCTCTAAATGGATGCATTTCGTTACAAAACAAATAAAAAGACTAACATAGACTTTTTGATAATTTCCCTTACGTTGGTTTTTGTATTTAATTAGGAATGGACCAGTAAAATCTACTCCAGTACAGTTAAATGGGTAATTGGCAGTAATTCTTTCTTTAGGAAGAGATCCCATTAACTGCTCACAACTCACTGGTTTTACTTTAAAGCAAGTTACGCATTTATGTACGACTTCTCTACAATTTGTTCGACCATTTAATGGCCAATACTTTTGGCGTACATGAAATAGCAAGGATTGAGCTCCAAGATGTAAATTTATCATGTGATAATAATTCAATATCATACGAGTTACCTTACTTTTTGAAGGCAATACAATAGGGTATTTTTTATTTATACACAATTCACTATTACTCAGTCTTCCACCAACTCGTATGAGACCCCTCTCGTCCAAAAATGGATGCAAACTTTTCAATTGGCTATCCTGATTTACTTCACCTTTCTTCTTAAGTGAATTAATGTCCTTTGCAAACGACTCCCCTTGCACTTGCTTTAGTATAAATACTTCAGTATTTCTTAACTCACCAGAGTCTAATGCGTCTCTTTTCCTATCGCATTTTTCTCTACAGTTTCTAATGAACCTGAAACCATAACTTAAAATACGGATTACTTTACAATAGTTATTACTTATATTGATCAAACTATGAACAAGATCACAAGCATCACTATTAAACACAGAAAAACAATTAGAGTCACTGGAGTTAGTGAAGGCTAGTTCATCAGAAAAATCATTCTGGAAAGTGGCTGATGGGATTTCCCTCTCTGGATAGTCTCTACCGGTCAGGAACTCAGGACCATTCCACCACAAAGAGTTCTCAGACAGTTTGTCAGGATCCACACCTCTCGAGATCAAATCAGCTGGGTTATTGTGAGAAGATACATGTCTCCACTGGTTCACCTTGGTTGCTGCCTGTATTGATGCAACTCGGTTTGCCACAAAGGTTTTTAAGTGACAAGGTTCTTTTTGCAGCCAACATAGAACAATCATGGAGTCGGACCACAAATAAGTGTTGGTTATATTAAGTTTCAGGGCGGAAATCACTCTAACCACTAATTTAGAAAGTAGAACTGCTGCACAAAGTTCCAATTTTGGAATTGTCAGACGTTTTAAGGGTGACACTCTGGACTTACTAGCAACCAATTTTACAGACACTTCACCAGTCTTTGACTGTGATTTGCAGTAAATCACTGCTCCATAAGCGACTTCACTCGCATCTGCAAAGCCATGTATTTCAATTAAAACTGGGCTCGGTAGTAATATACACCTTTCTACTCTAACACTATTGATAAATTGAAGGGCTGATGAAAATCGTAACCACTCGTCCTTTTCCTTTGTAGGTAGATGATCGTCCCAGTTTAACTCTAGTAGCCATAGCCGTTGCAAAAATATTTTTGCTCTTGCAACCATTGGACCCAAAATACCGAGTGGATCGAATATACGAGCTATGGTTGACAAAACTTGGCGTTTTGTCACACCTATATCTTCACTCGATACCTTGAAGGCAAAACAGTCTTCTCTTGATTTCCAAATAACACCCAGCGTTTTGGTTTCTTCTGCATAAGAGCATGGATATGATTCGCTATTTACTGCAAGCTCTGCGTTGTTACTGCACCATTTATGTAAAACCATCCCTCCTCTACCCAATATCTCAATCAACTCTCGTTGGAGCGCTTTTGCAGATTCTATACAATCAGATCCGGAAAGTACATCGTCCATATAAAAATCATTCTCTAACACTACTGCCGCTGCAGGATATCTCTTTCCCTCATCAAGCGCAAGTTGTCTCAGGGTTCTCATTGCCAGAAAAGGCGCACTGGTTGTTCCGTATGTTACTGTAGTCAACTCGAAAGTTTTTATAGGTTCATGAAGGCTTTCCTTCCACAATATTCTTTGTAGCTTTCTTTGATCAGGATGAATTGCAATTGCTCGATACATTTTCTTTATATCGGCAGTGAAGGCAAAACTGTGTTTTCTAAATCGTAACATAATTGAAAGCAAATCCTCTTGAATGACGCCCCCATTGTATTGTATAGAATTCAAAGATTTCCCCTCAGGGGTTAACGAAGAAGCATTGAATACAACTCTTAAGGGTGTTGACTTACTTTTCTCCAATCCTCTGTACACTCCAAGGTGGGGAATGTAATATGATCCCTTTTCTTCCTCATTTTCATGGATTTCAATCATATGACCCAACTGCTGATATTCTTTCAAAAAATCCGAATATAACTTTAAATACTCGGGCTCTTTTGCTAATCGATTCCATAAGGAATTTAGTTTTTTAGATGCAATCTGTCTGGAACTTCCCAAAGTAACCGGATCTTCTTTCAAAGGCATTTTAACAACGTATCTACCAGATTCATCTCGTGTGAAAGTTTTTGCGAAATGTTCTTCACAAATTAATGTTTCTTTATTTTGAGGCTTTTCAGTCTCAAGACTCTCGATTTCCCAAAATTTTCTAAGTGTTTTGTCTAAATTAGTTTCGTCCCTTATAAGTCCACAATGAATCCTATTCTTTCCTTCTGTAGGAATTTTTCCCGATACTACAAAACCAAAAACAGTGTTTTGAAGAATAAGATTAGAATTATTAATGCGAATTTGGCCTGGTCTTAACAGCTCATAAAAAATCTCGGCTCCAAGTAACATTTGAGCTTTCTCGGGTAGATTAAAATTGTTGTCAGCCAAATTTACGTTAGAAAAATCTAGTCCTGAAATGTCAATAGCATTAGAAGGAGTTTTACCAGTAGAAATTCTTGGGACTACAAAAAAATCTAAATTTTTGATAAAACTGTTATCCTCATTACAAATAGATGCATTCACTCTGAATTTTATTGTCAAGGATATATCATTAATTCCTGAAACTAGAACATTAGCTCTTTCTCGTTTTAAACGCAAAAGCTCAGTTAAATCACTAGATAAAAAATTTGATTCAGTTCCCACATCCTGCAAACATTTAACTTTGTATTTATTTCCTGCCTCATCCATTAAATAACATACTGCAGTTGAAAGCAACACCGTATTCTTTTTATTTGAAAAACTACTCATAAATATTTTCTCGTTATAGACGAACTCTTCCGCGTTCGCGTTCAAGGTTGCTGAGTCAGCAGTTTGGTTAGAATCGATCGTTAAAGCCACGCCCTTTGAGTTTTTATTTTTTATCGATGAAAATGATTCTTTTTCGCTCTCCGCAGTATTAATTCTTGGAAAATGCAAAGACTTATGATGACGCCGCCTGCAAAAGCAATTAATCTTTGATCTGCAATTTGAAACTAGATGCGGGTTCAAACAACAAAAGCATAACTTCTTATTTTTTACAAATTCTACCCTTTCCTGTACACTTAATTTTAAGTAAGACTGGCAGTTAGCCAAAAAATGGGCTTCATTACAAAATGCACAATTTGCAGTCCTAACATCCGATAAGAATACTTTAGATGCATCTTTTGCAGGTTTTGAATCCGATAGAAATACTTTAGTAGTATTTTTGTAACCTCTAACAAAATTACTTTCGTTTAAAGGTTTTCCACGAGAAGTAAAAAACAAATCACATTGTTTTGCAAGCTCCGTTGGCGCGAACCAACTCTCTCCTTGTTTTATACTTATATGCGCTGCTGTTTCTTTATCCAAAGTTTGGAATATCTTATCCGAAACAATCAATTGCTTTAGAGTTTCAAACTCGGTAACTTTTCTTAATTTTAAATAGTACTCTAAATTTGTAGAAAGCCGCGAGGCAAATTGCACATGTGATTCATTTATACGCTGCGCCTTCCTGAAATTTTCCAAACAAGCTTGGGCAGTGGGTTCAAACTCTCTCAGAACTATCGATTTCACTACCTCGTAATTATTTATTTCGTCATCCTTTATGTAAACAATAATATTAGATGCACGCTCACCCAGTAAATTTAAAAGGATTTCTGCTTTTAGATTATCAGGCACATTTTTCGTAACGAAGGCTCTTTCTAGAGACGAAAAAAAGAATCCCCACGATTCTGGCTTCCTAGGAACATTAATTGTTAAGGTTTTAATACTTTTAATTAAAACATCCAATGAGCAACTGTGCCTATCACTCTCTGTTTCATCTAAACTTTTGCTGCTATTACAGCTCGAGTGGGTTTTCGACAATTCCAATTCGAGTTTTATTCGTTCCATTTTAATTTTCTCAATTTCAAGAGTTCTCATACTTGTCTCTTCGTGAGACTTTCTTTCACTCACGATACTATTAACATAGTCCAATACAAAATCTTTATCATTTTCATATGCTTTGGATTTTAAAATAAGCTCTTTTAGTTCGCTTACCTTTGCATTTGACGGCACATTGTCGCAGAACTCCTCTGCGACCTGCTTGAGGTCTTCTTTTATGCAATTCTTAAACATTTCTTCTCAAATGAATCTCAGTCGCATAATTTACTTAATTACTCCGCTTCGACGGACCAGATTACAGCTCAGTGGTAAAACTCATAAAACTCAAAAATAACTCACTAAAAACTCACACGCACGACACTCAACTTTATTCCAACTCACAAAAACAGAAGTGAACTCACTTCATTTCAAAGCACAATCTCTTCACCTCACTTCACTTAACAATTAGTATCTTAATTAATTAAAAATGAAGTGAAGGTATGCAGATTTTCAATCGCAATTTTCAAAAATATTAATGAAAGAATTTTTGCACCGCTTTAAAATTTAAAAAACTATTTTAAAGAAACCGATTTAATAGTCGTGCAAGTTTTTCTTAAATTTTGGCAGTTTTTTTTTTTTTAATTTGTATTATTTTCAACAGCTAGTTTCCTTGTTACAATGGAATTCAAACCATTTGTATTGCTTTATAAAATACTGAATCATGTATGTTTCGTTCATCGTTGAAAATTAAGGAAGAAAGATTCTATTTAATATTGGTGCTGTTTACACGAAACATAAGAATATGAAGTTAACGCACGGAGAAAATCAGAAAATAGAGCAAAATATCCAGCCAGATATATTTTTAACAGTACAATGGCATCATGATTTCATAAGATAATTCACCACTAACAGAAGAAGTATATTTATGAACTATTCTAATGCAGCCATGATGCCATCATGCTATTAAAAATGCAACATAATGGAAGTATAAAGATAAAAATGTTAAAGATTTAATGTATGTCGCAATTTCATACTTAAAATTATTTCCTTGTGGGAACTGGAACAACGGATTTTACATTAGAGATTAAATAGAAAGTAATCATAGCCAATATTTTTAAAGAACTAGCTAGTCGCATAAGCTAAATATGGATAATTTAAATTATTTATTATCTATTTAAGACATTGGTCTGTAATATTATTTAGAAAATAGTTACGGATAAAGCCATGAAGTGTTTTTGTGAATCATGCAAAAAATAATAAAGTAATCAAGTAGAAGTACTCTTTTACACAAATTGATAAAAAAATTATTATAAAATAATACCAATAAAAATTATAAAAAACATTAGTAATTTGCCAATGAATTTACTTACCTTTCTATTCTTTCAATGAAATGAAATTTGTTTTTAGTTGAGCTGTTGTCATGTATTTTTTTCAAAACCAGTAATTGCTTTTATCTGTGAATAATGAAGTTTTTGAGCAGACAGATTTGGGTGGTCTCCCCAAAACGTTCCCGCATACTCTCTGATAAACTTGTCATGTTAGAGAGCGCCGTGCATAGTAGTTGAGAAATGTTAAATTTGGTATGAATTCAGCATTTTTACTGAATCTATAGTGTTATACTTGGCGGATAATTTGGCCATTAATTCCTGGCATGCCATTAATAATACCTAAAAATCGAATTTCTATTTAAGACGCGTTTTTCCCAACTGATTAAAACCAAATTTTGGCTCAGAACTTCACTTGTGATTACAAAATGTCATACCAAATTTGATATATTTAAGTCACTGTGTTTTTGAGTTGTCGTGTTTACATATTTCTGAAAATGCAGAATTTTTTCCAACACAACATTAAAGGTATGTTTTTAAAAATAATGTTTAAAACTAGTTAAAACAGAAAAATTCTGATTTTTATTACTCTAATAAAAATATGTCTTAAAATTTTTCGGGTCAATTTCATTTTACTGTAAAAGAGATTAGCTTTCAAAAGTACTAATGCCTGATTTTAAGCTGTTCTCGTTTCTGTTCTCTAGAAATTCTTTCGTAACAGAAAGCTTTTGAAAAATTACCTCTATGCCGCTTTGGACAACGATAATTGAAGAAGTCTTCTGACTGAGCGCTTGGAAAATTGCTAAGAAATTGGCATGTGACATGTTTCAGTTCAGTCAAAATCCATCTTGCAGCCGTGGATATTTCCTTCCAGGTTTTTTTGTTGTCTGCTCTTAATCCTTTCCTTTGTAGTGGAACAATTTTGGGAGTTCAATTTATAATACAGCTTTTCGAGTTGAGGGCAATCCACATCAGGTTCCAGTCATATTTTCTACAGTTTTCTTTGCAAGAAAAAAGGTAAAAAGGATTCAATTTGCTTAGATGCATTAGAAGTAAATAGTTGCTAAAATATGAAAGTGCAAACAAAAGTAGTTCAAGAATTTAGAATCTATTGGGTTGTTCGGAAAGTAATTTCGTTTTTTTTTTTTTTTTTTTTTTTTTTTTTTGGAAATGAAAGACAGTTTTCGTATAATAAACAAATACTTTATTAAATTATATATTGGCCGTTCAGGTCCAACACCTTTTGCCATCTTTCTGGTAATAGCATAATTCCACGCTCATAAAATTTTTGGTGTTTGCTGCCAAAAAGCTGTTCGAGGTGGTTTTTGACTTCCTCATTTGAGTTGAAGGTTTTATCGTCTAAAAAATTTAGCGAACCGGTTCTGGCACTGGCGTACTGTCAACACACCTTCTCCATACACATCGGTCCATTTCTTTCTGGCTTGAACAGCATTTTTACCCTTTCTGTAGTAAAACAGTAAGATATGTCGAAAATGCTGCTTATCGCTCTCCATATTTAAAAGAGCACCAACGAAAAACTTTGAAAGGTTTCGTTCAAATTTCACTTGGAATCCAAACTGTATGTGCTAATCATGTGCGCCAAATTTTAGCTATCTAACTCATTATATTTTGGAGTTATATAATTCAGTTGCACTCGAACAGACGTACAGACATTTTCTGAAAGGATTTCCTTTAAGATTTTATGGAAATCAACAAATTTTGTGGAAATCTTATAAGCCAAATTTCATCTGTCTAGTTGAAAATCAGTTTAAAGTTATCGTTTTCAAATTCATATAGACAATAAAATACCGGAAATGTTTTTTTTTTTTTTTTTTTTTTTTTTAAACTGGGAAAGATCTGAAATACCGAATTTCACCAGAATTCCGAGTATGAATATTTTGACTATGACAACAATTTCTCTATACTTTGTATATGACAAAGCAAAACAACATTAGATAGTGATTTAATTAATATACGATGATTATTAAACAATGATTCTAACAGAGCTAATCCCTTCTTTTTCTCTATTTTGGATTTTTCATCTTTTGTTTCCTTTATTCTGAAACGCGTATTACCGTGATTTAACAATAATATATGTTCTTTATTGTATGCAATCTGTTCTGAACTATGGTAATTCCTAGTTTCCAGTAAATAACAAAAATAGGAATCAATTATTCCACAGCTGTTTTAAAGGAATAAAAGTATCAGCAGAGTCATTTTGCATAAAATTGTTGACCTCGTTCATATGACTTCTCCTCATGAAATAAACA
The DNA here is from genome assembly GCA_026543865.1 of Argiope aurantia. Taxonomy (NCBI): domain Eukaryota; kingdom Metazoa; phylum Arthropoda; class Arachnida; order Araneae; family Araneidae; genus Argiope; species Argiope aurantia. Next base: position 23,400 of record JAPMOR010003796.1, on the reverse strand, counting down.
CACCCATAAAAATCGAGGCTGCGATGTTAAATGTGTCATTTGCAAACAATTGCGAGGTGTCGGTGTATGCAACGTCTCTGCTTCCCCTTATATTTTGTTGCGTTTTTATGAATTTCTTATTCACTCAAATCACATGAAAATTCGCCACTTTAACCGAGTCATATGATAATCTTATTCTCATTCATTTTATGCTGTGCCATTCAGACACATATTTTTCTCTTTTGAATGCAAATGCATCCTATTTTAAACTCAGTCTCTAAAGTTTGTTTTTTTTTCTCAGTTTCAAAAATAATTGAATTTTATTCCCGAACCCAAATGACTTTTATTTTATTCTGTGTTATTCAGGAGGATACTATATTCTTTGTTTTTTTTTATTACCCTTTACTTCTTCGTATAGTATTTCAAACGGAGAATCATACGTTTACCTTTTCGATCTTTTAAAAATATTTAAATTTTATTGTAAAATATATTTTTAAAAAATTTGAAAAATTTTTACGTTTTTTTCAGTTCTATCTGTTCATGTTTACCGTGCCAAAACCTTAAATTTCCAAATATTTTTTATTATACTCAAATTTAACTATATCACTTTCGTACTTACTATAAATTTTCTCTCTAATTTGGTGCAGTATAGCCAAATAATGATAATCGATTCGATAAATATTTATTATATTATTTATATTGATTTTCAAAATGTTTGTTAAAAGGCAATATAAATAATAACTTCATCAATTCTAAACAAATTAAACGAATCCTAAATGTGAACATCATATACTTATGGAAATAAAAAATGGCTTGGAAACGATGATAAAAGAGAGGAAAATTTCTAAACTTCATTTAAAGCCGCTATGCTTCAAGAAGCAGTTAAATCATAGCGTTTTCATTGTACCAGATTCATTTGTAAACAATTATGTACAAATTATTGATAGAGTGATGGTTTTATGGTCATGCAGCCAACATTTCGATTACGATGGAGAACAGAAAGTGAATATTTTGTTGAAATGAAAATACTTTAAGGGCACAATAGATTATTCGATTATCTTTCCTTGTGCAAAAAAATTTCTCATGTAAATATCTTCGTGATTATTTTGTGCAAAATAATTTCTCACGTAAATATCTTCGTGATTGTTTTGTGCAAAATGATTTCTTACGTAAATATCTTCCTGATTGTTTTATGCTAAATAATTTCTCACGTAAATATCTTCGTGATTGTTTTGTGCAAAATGATTTCTCACGTAAATATTTTCCTGATTGTTTTGTGCTAAATGATTTCTCCTGTAAATATCTTCTTGATTGTTTTGTGCTAAAACGATTTCTCATGTAAATATCTTCCTGATTGCTTTGTGCTAAAACGATTTCTCATGTGAATATCTGTCTGATTGTTTTCTGCTAAAACGATTTCTCATGTAAATATTTTCGTGATTGCTTTGTGCAAAATTATTTTTTATGTAAATATCTTCATGATTGTTTTCCGCAAATAAGTTTTTTCAAAAAAAAAAAAATTCTTGTATGCGGTGTATGGAGAAAATAGTGCAATCGTTAAAAAAATTCGAACTCGAGATTTTCATGAATCATTAATTTTCAGGCCTCCCTGAATTCGAAAAGCACATTTTTCGCATTATCTCTGTCTGGCAGTCAGCGCGATAACTTTATGGATATAAGAAAGATCTTTATTAGAGGATATGCTAAAAACTA
>JAPMOR010003796.1:0-16708 GCA_026543865.1 Argiope aurantia | reverse complement strand
GTGTTTATTGTTTTTTTGTTATTGTATTTTTACTTATTAGTGGTTTTTCTTCTAATTGGTTGTTTTGTATTTTCCTTTCTGTTAAAATGGTATATCTCTTGGGCCTAATTTCAGGGGATTTTCGGGTCACGAAGGAATCATTATTAGACGTAATGTCTGAATTTCCTTAACAGAAAAAAATCCCTTTTTTGAATCCCTGCCTGAGGGTGATCCTTGAAAAAGTCTTCAGGCCGGATTCTTCTTTTTTTAATATTTTTTATTTGGTTTATTTGTTTTTCCATTTAACTTGATTTTTATACTTTTGTATCAGTTCATCTGTGTTTTAGAAGTAGCTGCATTTGCGCTCTCTAAATACTATGAAGTTTTTACCTGTTCCATTTTTGGTTTTTGTTTGAATAGATAATAATTTTTGTTGCGATTTTGAAACTGTTTCGCTTTCGTTTTCAAACTATTTCTTACTTTAGATTGGTTACTTATATATATCACAATGGAATATACCATTTTTCATTCTCATATAAAGAAAAATAGTAAAAGTTATAAAATACAATTATAAACAATACTTTTATATTTTTAAGATCCAGATTTTATCGTTAAGAAACCTAGATATGCAGCAAAAAAATATCCTTTCAATTTTAGCAAATATTTGGTGAATTATTTTCGAAACCCCACCCAGTTTAAAAATATTTAGTGATCGATTTTCTTTCCAATCTTCGGAGAAAGTATTGCAATGGCCGAACTTGAGATTTTGACTAATTTTCACGTTTCAGACCCCCGTAAACAAAATTAAAAGAAAAAAAAAACCATTTTTGGAAAATGTCATTCCGCCTGTCTGTCTGTGAGAAAGAAAACTCAAAATCACTTTACGGATGAAATCTGGTATACGGTGTTTAAACAAAATTTGAAGAATTCTATCAAATTTTGAGTAAAATCTGCTCAGAGGAAGCTTGTCCGTCCAGATCTTTGAATATAAATTAACGTGATCATTAAAAAACGAAAAGAGCTAGATGGATAAGATTCGGTATATAGATTTAACATCTATAGTATAGACCTCTATGAAATGACCATCTGTCTGTAAACAAGATAACTCAAAAGTATAATGACTTAAATATATCAAATTTGGTATGGAAGTTTGTGAGTACAAGTGTAGTTTTGAGTCAAATGTTTGTTTCATTGACTAATAAAAAGCGTCTAAAACACAGCTTCGAGTTTTGGATTCTATTTAACGCATGCTAGGGATTAATCACCAAACACTCGACAAGAAGAACATTGATAGAGACAGTAAAAATAGTAAATTCATGCCAAAGGTTAATATTTCGTAGCTATTTTGCTCCCATGTCATTAAAGGCGTTTTCTGGATTAACAGCTTTATTAGATATTAAGTGAGACAATTTTAAGGGAACACTCCCTCTGGTTATTGTTAAGGTTTGTCTCATATTTACGGCAAATTGTAACAGTCACCATGTATTAAAAATATTTCTAATATTAAAAATCAATATTTTTTAATGTTTTTTGTGTATTTATAAACAAATGTTTACCGGCGCCCTGGCATAGGGGTAGCGCGTCTTCCCCGTGATGCGGCTTCCAGGGTTCGAGCCCCGTTTCAGGCATGGTTGTTCTTCGTCTGTGTTCTAACTGTGAGGTGCGTGAATGTGCCCGCTTCTGTAGTAAGAGGAGTTGTATGAAGTAGTTAAGTCCTACTCTTGGCCTTTGTTGGCGCTACTGAAAAAACAAGAGACGCTCACTTGGCTTAAATCACGGACAGATAACTGTTAACGAACTTATAAAGTGCTATAAATAACAAAAAAGCACTCAAACTAATATTTAAATTTTTAATTAAGAAATAATCAAAATCAGGGAATCGTAAATATAATCATTTTTCCATGATTATTAAGATTATTCCAAGTCTCCTGTACATTTGTGTCGAGGGCGTTTATTTTCGACGAAGGTTTCCATTTTTAGGTAAAAATGGGGTAAAAATTCCTTGAATAAAACAATTTGTAGCAATGATTAACCTATGCTTTGTTCGAGATTTTTATAATTCAAGAATCAAAATATTTAAAAGATTTTGTTCATCAGCACAAATTGAAACAATAATAATGGCTGAAATTGTTTTGAAAGGACACTTCCAAGATTTTTTGATGAAAGTAAAAATATGTTTTCCACAAGAGAATACACTTTTATAAATTACAAATGGAAAAGAAAATTGGTTTCATCTTTAAAAAACAAATTTTATACGTCTGTTGTTTCTCCGATATTTCTCAAAACATGTTTACCATTTAATGCAGTAAACAGTTTTTTGTTCTCTTTCATTTTCCCTTCTTTAAGCAATTTGAATCATTAATAATTAACGAATTCACAAGGCTGGAAATTAGCTGAAGTCGATGTTTAAATATTTTTATGTCTTGTTAGAACTGATAATTAGCATTATTTTGTTAATAGAAATCGTGAAAATAGGATGATACTTTGTTCATGTGGCTTTAGGTAAATGTCTTTAAAAAGATTTGAAGAAGAAATTTTACTTTTACGAAATTTGTTAATTAAAGAAACAGAAAAGAGATGAAAATAAATTGTTCAATTAGATAAACAGTATTTTTTATAGATAATTAAGATTTGTATGTGTATATTATGCTTCAAAGCGCAAAGTTAAGTTCCAAACAAATTTTAACAATGTAGACTGAAAAACACAAGGATGAATATAATTATAAATTAAGTATTCTGGAAAAATATTTAAAAACATTATGAATCTAAGAAACAAAGAAAAATTAGTACGAAAATAGAACTGCCATCATTCAGAAAACAATGTTTTTTTGGTCTTTATGTAGCATTTTTATGAATATATTTTTAAAATATTACCGAAAATATTTACTTTTATGTCGAAGTATAAAAGATTATATTGGTTGAATTGAAAAATTCAACAGCTTCTTCCACTACTACTTCTGGATAAAATAATGGTATTGCATGTACAATTGCTTTATAAAAATTTTACATTTATGATTGTTTAATCACTTGACAAAATTTAAATAATTGCTGAATAAAAATTTTGCATTCCATTTGCTTTTTATTTGTGAAGTCGAGCTATTAGGTTTAGTTTAGTTATATTAAAGTTCCATTTTAAAGCAACACTAGGGCTATTTTGGAGCGGACCTCGTAATTTTGTACCATGAATAGATAACTAGGATGACACCTAAGCTGGCATTCCTTTTCAAACTTCCACGTCACACCAGCGATAATATATTTGACACAGACGGATTTAACACGCACCAGACCCGCTTAGACGGCGATTCTTCGGTGAAATCGGATCGAGTTATTAGGATAAAATCACAATATCTTAAAAAATCAATGTGTAAAGGGGTAGAGGGGGGTAACTGAATTTAAGTGAATTTTATGATTAGTGAAATGGCGTAGTGTTTATCTGGTTCCTCCATTCCACTGAGTATCAGTTTATTAAAGTGTGTTCAATAATCTTTTAAATATTTTTTAGAATTTATTTTTTATAACCTATATAAAAAATCTAATAAGTTTTGGAAAAAGAAATACTTGTTGAAATATGTAAAGCAACTTGTAAAAGTATTGTTTCAATAAGTGCAAGATCAATTTAAAAGCATCGAGGTGCTTTGGCCTAAAACTTCTATTTAACCAAATTCAGCGCATTCATAGAGAAGTAGCCATAATTTTTAAGTTAAGTTTTATAAGGGGACGTATAAAGATCTAAAATAAGTAGGATTCACCTATCTCTTTAGGTAATTAAGTAATGTGATATGAGTTCCGTTTAAGGGGCAAATTACTACTTATTTCCTTTTATATAATCTACCCCCTCCAACAAAAAAAAGGCAGAAAACTAACAATTTTAACATTTCTTTAAAAATTGCTGCGAATCTGTAATATTGCTTTCCTGCACAGTTAGTTTTAGTGTAAGGATGAGAGTTTTACAAATAGGTCTAACGGAAGCTGATTTGGTGGAGGTAAACGGCTCGCAATTATGGTGATAAATTTGGAGATTGTTTGGCGATGAATTTGGTGACATTAGGAATATGTGAGAGTCTTGGCGATAACTAAATTCAAGTAGTTTTCAGAGTTATTCTAAGGCATTCGATGAACTGTACCGAAGGACGTAAAATGTAGAGTTGCGTCGATTGGCATAAGCGTAGTTTCTCTTTGTGCCATCACTGTTGTTTATTTCAAATTTTCTACTTGTGTGCTGCTGATATTGTATGCACTTCGGCTGTGTTTTATTATTTGTTACTTTCTCGTATATGTAATGTAGAAAAAGTGCAGTAAAATTTTTTTAAAAATCGGGCCGAAATTGTATAGAATTTTCACATTTTAGATCTTCCTGTGTTCGAAAAGCACATTTCTGGATTTTTTTCTGTGTATTTCTGATAAAATTAACACAAAGCACTTTACTCTAGACTAATGAAATTTGGTATATGATCTTTACATTAAATTAGAAGATTTTTATGAAATTCTGAACAAAATCCAGCAAGAGGAAGTCTATCTGCTCGGTTGTTGAACATAATTTAACACGATCACTACAAAATGGAGAAAGCTAGACTCGATAAAACTAGGCATACAGATTTAACATGTATAGTATAGACTGCTAACAAATTTTGAGTTAAATACAAGTACCGGTTGAGCGTCTGTCGGTCTGTAATTTTAGAAATATGTAAACCGGATAACTCAATATAAATGAGATAATCCCGTAAAACCATATGTTATTTATAAATATGCATATCAGTAATTCTTAAATCTCACTCGAAATCTTTCGTATTTAGCATTCATATTTACAAAGTGATAGAATATTATGTAATTATCATAATGTAAGTAAAGAACTGGCTGAATATTCAAAATAAAAATAATAATTAATAATAATTTGTTTCATATTTTTGCACCCCCCCAAGACGGACTCAATATCTGCATTTAAACGACATTTTTAGAGCTTCAAATTATTTCTTTGCATATAAGTCGAATTTCTCAGTGAAGTGCATATTGTAGCTGAACATACATTCAAAAACGAACCAATTACTAAAAAACGATTTTGAACAACATTAATGTTTTTCCGGAACATGTGTCCATCGTCCTCTGAACATTTACACATTGTTCCGTTTTTCTTATCAATATTGTTGCCGATCATTCATTCAAGATGAGACTATTTTATTAAAAAAAATGATTTTAAAGCATTATTGTTTTTCCAGAACATGTGTCCATCGCTCTTTAAACATTTGTACATTGTATCATTATTCCTATAAATAATGATACCAAAAATCTGTTTGTTCGAAAAAATGATTTTAGAATCTTGGATACAGTTGCTGAACTATCCAGAATAGGTCGAATGATTTTCTAAAAATGGATTATGAACAACGTTATTGTTTTCCAAGAACAAGTGTTCATTGTCCTTTGAACTCTTGTTCATTCTATCAATTCATTAATTCTATCGATAATGTTACCGAATTTTTATTCAGAACAGGATTAATGCTTTTGTTTGAGGAAACGATTTTACGATATTAATGCGTCTCAGATAATTTAACTGAGCATGTATCCCAAATTACTCGAATGATGATTTAGGAAAAAAAAAGATTTTAAAATGTTGTCAGATAATAGCTCATTTATAGTTAGCCTTCATTTGATAGTAATATCACTTTTATTCTGTACCTTTATCGAATCTGTACCTTCGATGGTCTTCATGAAAAGGAATTTCCATCCATTATTATCATCTTCAAGTTTAGGAAAGCAAACCAAAAAAAGATATCAAAAGGTCAATTCACATTACACTTATTTATAATTGGTAATCATTGGAAGCTACTATTTTAGATACTGGAGAGTGGAGGTCAAGCCGTAACAACCAATTGAAAATCTGGAGTATACCAACTCATTTAAGTAATTAATATTTTAAGCAAAATTGTTGTGAGTACGTGAAAAATGCGATTACCAAAATGCATTAGCATATATTACTTGATTAATGTATTCAATCACATTATGTTATATATAGCTGTAAAGACTAAAACATGATGACAACATCATTTAAAATATTTAAGAGAGCAGGCTGTTACACGAAAAACTATCGAAGAAGGCTCAATTGTTTCTAGCAAACTATGAGCTCTGTAAGAAAGGATGCATAAAAACTTTAATCGGCTTTTTAATTAAAAGTTAATTAAAGTGCCTGCGACATTTTTCTCTTCAAAGGCTATTGAAGCACAAAAATTATTTTTACAACACTTTGAAATTAAATGACGAAATTAATAATAAGCCCCTCAGTGACAAAAACTTTAATTCTTTTTAACTTTTCCTCTAATCAAAATAATCTTTCTTTAAAACTTATCTTCCTTTTCTTTTGAATAATTAAATTTTTTTCGCATTTCATAGCAATATTTTTCAATGCTATTTGATTTATATTCAAGCGTGTTGCGACGATATTTATAATTTTTGTGTGGTAAAATTCTTGTCAAAATTCTTCCTTAAATTTTACAAAGACAGTAACCTGATTGATTATGAATTATTTTAGTTTTGTAAATTTTATTATTATTATCTTATTTTAATTAAATCTTTTCTTCTTTTTCTCTTTTTGGTTTTACTTTTCACCAAATTTCTTCCTAATATGATTACATTAATAAGATTTATGTACAAAACCAATGGAAAAAATGCTATGTTGGAAAAATCAATGGAAATTTTAAGCAAAAGTTAGAAAATTACCCTGACATACTGAATACTCGCAAATTGAACAGCTTACCAGTGGCGCCATAGGAAGATTAATAGAAACAATAAAAAAAAGTAATAACAGCAATAGCCCCCCTGAACTGCATTTAATAGGTAGATGATAATTACGCCGGCTTCCTGCCTAGGGGTAGCGCGTCTTCCCCGTGATCTTGGAGTCCTGGTTCTGGCATGGTTGTTCTTTATCCTGTGTTGTATCTGTGAGATGTGGGAAAGAACTCATCCCCTGTAAAAAGGGGTTGTGCAAGCGAGTGTGTGAGTGTCATCTTCATAAAAGCTGAAAGTCAGACTTCTGCCATCAAGTGCTCAGGGGTCCTTACCCTCAGAAGCTGTTAGCTACTCCACCCCTCTTTCCCCGATCTCTTGGACTTGATTTGAATTGGAGTTCAATCCAAAGGGGATAAGCAACAATATGTAATCAAAAAGATGTAAAAGAAATCAAGAAATGATTTTAAACAGAAAGTTTAATAGGATCAAAAAATATGTTTAACCTTTGCCAGATGTGTGTAAAAAACACGAAACATAGCCATAGCATTCGAGTCATGGTATTTGGTGGAAATAAACAAAAGTGACTTCTGCCCACGGGTGCTCAGGGGCCTTTACCCTCAGAGGCTATTGAACAAACTAGGCTTAAATTGCTGACTTGGTCAGTGGGCTTGTCTATGACGTCATAAGTAACAACAACAGATGATACCTACAACAGTTCAACAGATAAATGACATGTATTACACACCTTCAACCCCGTTTCAAGAGCTAAAAGATCCTCTTTCCAGTTGGATGAGTAAAAGAAAATTTTATACTTTAGACGAACACACACATAACTGAGACAAAGCGCAAAATAAAAATAATAACACAAAACGTTTACATCCATAAAAAAAACCGGACTGTTGTTATTGCTTGTAGTTTATAAAAGCTAAATTCAACGAAAAATTGCCATTCGATTTTGAAGAGTATCTTCTTTAAAAATATGTAAACTGCTTTTGTATAAGGGGACATATAGATATTTATATTGGCATAATTTTCAAACTTTCCTATTGCATCCCCTAATATTTCGTCTTTTAAATAAATCTGTGTAATGACAAATCCACAAATGTAAAATTTTAGACAAATTGGTTTGAAATAAACAGACATCTACGAGAAAAGGGATTCAACGGCTGTTTCAATGTATGCAAATACATTAGGCATCTTAAGTTGTAGATACATTATAAATAGATGTCTTTATTAATTTTCTCCATTATATTTAAATTTTTATTTCAGTTGTTAATTCTATAATTTTTCCCAGATACCAACAGAAGTATTCTCCTCGAAACCTTTACCCATGCTGTCCAAAAATGTTCCTCCTCTTTCTTTCTTTGAGTTAAACCACAAATATCTTGTATGGCATTGGCGAACGATACTTACGAAATATAGATCTTGAAGGTAAATTTAGCATTTTTAACTAGTCTATTGGGATAATTATGTATTCTGAATGCTTTTTTGCTTACGAAATAAATCTAAACTACGGTTGTAGTCATAAGATAACATTCCATATTACATTTATTTAAGCTGTTGCGTTTACATGCATGCAAAGGTACATACTGACAGACATGGGCCGCGGTGGCCTGGTGGTAAGGTCTTGGCTTCGGAACCGGAGGGTTTCGGGTTCGAGACCCGATTCCACCGAAGAACCGTCGTGTAAGGGGGTCTGTTGCACGTTAAATCCGTCCTGACCAAACGTCCTCCCGCTGGTGTGGTGTGGTGTGGAGAGGGGTGTGCCAGCTCAGGTGTCGTCCTCGTCATCTGACCATGGTTCAAAATTACGAGGTCCGTCCCAAAATAGCCCTAGTGTTGCTTCAAACGGGGCGTTAATAAAACTAAACTAAACTAAACTAAAACTACTGACAGACAGCCAACCATTTGACAAATTTGAATTATAATTTCATAAGAATACTTAATTTAGATGCTAAACTTGTGTACCAAATTTTATCTACTTTGATCTTTGCATATCGCAGTTATCAAATTTTTTCGCATTCTAAAACTCAGACAGACAGACTTCCTGTGAATGGATTTCATTCAAATTTCAACAGAAATCTACAAATTTGATCATAAGTCTGTAAATCAAATTTCATCTTTGTAGGTCAAAACTTGTTTGAATTATCGTGTTCACATACGTACAGACAGACATAATATTAAAAATATATTTTGTCGGACTCTGAAACTTCGCAGATTCGTCAAAACTTCATTCGATTTTTTTTTTCTGATTACAATACTTTCTCTACTTTTTTTGTGTTTATGATCATTAGCAATGAAATAAGACTAAATAAGAATTAGAAGTCCTTGCTTTTATTTGTATACTGAGTTACAAATAAGTGATAGATAAATAGTATTTTCGAAACTTATTGTTACGGATCACCGGGTTCGCTTATAGTGGGTGTATGGTGTGAAAACACAATCAGTAGAAAACAACAACGATGTTTATTAAACACAAAGACACAGACGACGAATACAAAGACGACAACTATATACAGCCTAGACGGACACACAGCACACAACAGCAAACAGTAGCCCACAAGTAGTAATCGACCACTGCACATAAAGCGGCCAGGCAGAATTCAACAGGAGAGGGGTTCCTCGGAGCTTGCTCTACAGTTCTCACTGTCTCCTCGCTTTAGCTGTATCCAACTGCCGACTCACTACTAAATGACTGGCTACTCCACACACGACACGACGCTGCTTCCACAGTAGGCAACAGAATTCAACACACAGCTCAATTCAGCAATAGCTTGGGCTCCACGTAACGCTGGTACTCCGCAGTTGCTTCACTATCCTCTCGAAGACACGTTACTTGTCTACGACTGCGACTACGCTTCCGATCTGGTTATAGTCTCCGCTACGATTTCTTGCAGCTTGAGACTGCTGGCCTGTTATAGTTCCTGGGGGTGGGTCGAGAAGGGTTTCGGACCAATCAGGCGTACCTTAGTTCCTATTGGATGGATCGACAAAATTCTCGAAGTTTCCTATAATTTCTATTTTGTTGTCAAAGTCGCCAAATTCATCACCAAGTTCTAAGATCACTGACGCGGCACCCTATCAGCATCCACAGGGCTAATCGTAAAACGGTCTTTCTTGCAGTGACACTATTCGTGATGGGAAGCAAAATTACAGGTTCTTAACAATATTGTTTAGAATAATAAAAATATGTTGTATGTTAAACAATTAATTTTAACAAAAAAATTAGATTATATAGTTTGGTGCAGCTCAAAAACAAAAATCATTTTCTGAAATATTTCTGATTTATATATTCTCCTTTTCACCAAACGATACTTTAAATGACTTTTAGGATTATTTTTAAGCGTAATAATTTTTTTATTAAAAAGCGTATTAAACAATCACAAAAAAAATGCCAAAACGTTTGCAGATTTTTGTTTTATTGAAAAGTAAAATGGGATTTCATGAAAACTCTAGTGGCACTGCATCAGCCTTGCACAAGAAGTCCCTTCTGTATTTTATTCGATAATGTTTTTTTTTTTTTTTTTTTTATGTTTCACGCTGTATAAATTCTGTGTTTGGAACAGAATTTTCTCTCTCTGCTTTTCTCATTAATTAAAGATTTCAGGAATCATTTGTATGATCGTAATCGGCTCCTATTTGACATAAACGAAACTTCGATTGGAATGTAACTGGAGTCGAGTTTATTATATGCATCGATTTTTTTCTCCTCCCCAAAGCGTTTATTTTTAAAAAAAAAGAATCTTAACCTAAAGCAATATCGAAAGCCTCGTTTTGTTTTTTACAATTTAATGATTTTTTTTATCCTTATTAAAGAATCCTGTTATGAACTCGACATGCCTCACAACAGAATGTGAAAAGCGAGCTGTTCCGAGAGCTTTTGGTTATTGTTTCACATCTTTAAGGCTATTTAACAGAGATAGATAAAACCTGAACAATGCTGGATAAAATTCGAACTTACAAATTTAAAAATTATTTAAATATATATATTTTTTATTTTCTAAAAGGGTTAACTGTTGTTTATTTTAATGAAAATCTTTACGCAAAAAAATTTTACGAATTAATTTTATCTATCTCTCACTGGTATTGAGAAAAACTGAAACTTAGATTGAACACAAGGAATTCAAATTTTCATTTGCTTATAAACCATTAACCATTTACTGAAAATGACAAAATGTTAGCTGTATTAACCCAGTGAATTCAAGCATGTATTCAAAACCGTGAGCTGTTATTTGAAAAATGTGTGTTTAAGTGAATCTAAACAAGGAGATGACCCCCAAATATGAGGAAATATTTTATACACTTACAGACAACATATTTTTACAACGACAGACATTTAAAGTTTTATTGTGCAGTACTTAGATTCGAAATAAAAAACGGTATCCGGATACTTTTTGACAAACGTAACAAATAAATAAAGGGCATAGAACCGATAAAAGGTAGAGTTCTTGGAGTATTTGAACTCTTGTAACCTCTAGACAATACTATTGTTTAGAAGAGTTTTTTTTCCTCTACTTAAACGAATAAAATAACCTTGAAAGAAAAATAATAATAAAAGAAGCAGTAAAAAGTAAAATTATATTATAGATAATAAATAAAATGGAAGACTTGCATGTTGTTCGATATGAAAGTCATCTCAAAAAATTGCGTGCTTTATGATATTCTTTTACTTTATCTTCACACATGAAGTGAATTAAAAGTTTAAATCTGGTTTTTAATGAATTATTTTTGAGGTTCTTTTTTAATCACTGTGGTTTATTTTTCATTGTCGAAATTTGTAAATGCCAGGAGACAATTTGAAAATTTTTGGAGCATGAAATATTGGATCATCTTCCCCTCCACAGAAGCAATTATAATATACTTTCCAATATAGGAGATTAGAAATGTCCTGAGACTAGTAGTGAACATTTTGCAGCATAAGACATTGGATCACCTTTTCTCCCACATAAGCAGTTATAATATATTTTTCATTGTAGGAGATTAGAAATGCTCGGAGAATATTAGTGAACATTTTGTAGCTAAAGACATTGAATCACTCCCCCCCCACACACATGAGCAGTTCTAGTTTATTTTTTTATTGTAAGAATTTGAAAATGCTGGAAGACTATTAAATATTTTGAAGCATAAGACATTGAAATACTTTTTCTCCTTCATAAGCAATTATAATATAGTTTAAACCGTTATAGTATACCTTAAGCAGTTATTGTATAGCATAAGAGTTATAATATAGCAAAAGAAGTAATAGTATACCATAAACAGTTATAGAATACCATAAGCAGTTATTGTATAGTATAAGCAGTTATAGAGTAGCGTAAGCAGATATGGTATAACATAAATAGTTATAGTATAGCAAAAGAAGTTACAGTGTACCGTAAGCAGTTATGGTATACCATAAGCGGTTATAGTATAACAAAAGCAGTTGTAGTATAACAAAAGCAGTTATAGTATAACAAAAGCAGTTATAGTATAACAAAAGCAGTTGTAATATACCATAAGCAATTACAGGATACTTATTATAAGCAGTTATTGCATAGCATAAGCAGTTACAGTATAGCATAAGGAGTATAGCATAAGCAGTGATTAAAGGACCGCCGGACGCGCTCAAACATACCAAGTGTTCTTGCGATTTCTCCAGCAGCGACGACGATACATGCTACGAGATCTTCCACTGCATACAAAGGTGTCTGATAAACAACAGATTTCATGTGGCCTAGAAGAAAAAGTCCAAGGGATTGAGGGCCGGGGAAAGTGGTGCCCAAACAACAGGTCTGAGATAAAATCTGAGAATAAAACTCTTGCTGGAAAGAGTGCATCTTCCTGTGTGGCACCAAGCATCCAGCGTGCCGAATACCCAATTCAACTGCAACTGATCGCGTACTTGGGTATCGGCAAAACGCTGCAAAACTCGGTTTTCTCTTTCAGGTGGGCTCACACTGCGTTCTTACCCTGCATTTGGCGTCGTTATTTTGAAGGATCCTGTCTCCAGCAACCGTCGATCAATATTTGCAAAGGTGTTCTGATGTGGACAACGCCTACTTGGATATTGCTCTTGGTATATTCTTTGTGCTAGGCGTCCATCACCATCCGTTCGGCCATAAATTAAATGCATACCCGCATATTCGTCATTAGTGAAAATTGACATGTTGTTTACGAATGAAACTTATCGGCTATCAATTCTGCACTGCTCTTTAATGAATACAAGTTGCTTTTATATTCATCGAACCATAAATTCTGTAATGCTCGCTGCTTTCATATTCCTCGAACGCATGGAAAATTTACATACGAGAAAGCTTCTTCTTCTCGTCTATCTTGTTCCAAATCCTCGCATTCATGGAGTCGTTCTCTTCGCCAGGCTAATTGTCTCTTCTAATGTCTGTTTTTGAGAGTTTCACAGAATAAACGTCTCCTGCGACCCTATGTTTTATGATCATTTTTCATCTCCTTAATGCCTACTATCACTTTTCTAAATTTACTTTTCAAATTTGACAAAACCCTCTGTAAACATCGGTATCGATGTCGCAGCGATGTTTTCGGCCAAACATTTTAGTTTTTCTTGAATGTCTTAAAACCTCCTCAGTTTTCACACTACAGACTTATATCAAATTAAAAGAGTATAAAATACTTCATATTTTCAAACTTTTATTTTTCTTAAAGTTTAAATTTTTTTGAAGATACGGGTTCTAAACTACTTTTTCGTTTTCAATAATTTACGACCCCTTGGTTCATCAAATAGGCATGTTTCTTACATAAAAAACAGCCTTTAAGAATGTGCTTTTACTTTAAAAAAATTCGTATTTGAAACACAATTTGTTATTTTTTTATTAATTTTTTACAGTTTCCAACAGTTCTCCAACTCCCTATATTTTGCGATTTTTACCCTCTAAACGTCGTTTGGGACCCCATGTTGTGTAGTGATTCTTTATCCTCTTGATGCCTACTATCACCCCTCTGAGTTTGTCGGTCGAATTCTGCAACACCCTGAATAATCAATTTCCGCATGGAATTATTCTGAAATCTGAAAAGCAGCTACATTCATATGATTAAGTCATATGCTGAATTTCATCTATCTAGCACCTTTCATTAGTGAATTATTATGCTCACACTTGCATGTATAGAAGGAAAAACAGACTTTCCACTGAGAATTTCTTTTCTAAAGCTCGATAGAACTTTATCTACAATTTCATTAACGTATCAAACTTCATTTACCTAGATTGTGGAATTTTCGACTTGTCGTATATACAGACGGAGAAACTCAATTTCGATGTTCTTTTTTTTAATCGAATTCACCGAAATTTAAAGGTCGAACATTTGAAGATTATAGTATATTTTTGAATATCAGAAAAATAATGAAAAGAAAAAGAATTATAAAAAAATTAAAGAAAATATTAAAATGAATTCTTTGGTGTATTTTTCAATATAATTTTTTTTCAATCAGCGTTTCATTCATTTCACAATTTACTAGATTTTTAAAAAATTCCCACACTTAACACTTAAATGGCGATGTACTATTTTAATAATATCACAGTTTAATTATAAAATAATTGTCTAATTAAATTATATTTAGATACAAAAATAATTCCACTTCGTAGAGAATTAGAGAAAACGATTGATTTCAAGTTCAATAATAATTATGATTATCGCATTTCGCGGCTAATTCGTTCTCCGAGAATAGATTAGTATTCCCATTAAATACTTCATAAGATTGAAAATTGTTGATTTAATGAAAATGAAGACTTATTTTAAAATCTGTTTTGTATTTTTGAATAGATTTTATCAAACCAATATTTTAATATGAATTGTTTTGTGTTAAATATTGATGTATAATCAAACTTAACAACAAAAGAATGAAAAGATAGGAAAACTTCAAATTATCTACTTCATATATATTACATGAAAGAATATGTTGATATTTGGTAAAACAAAATGAAATCAAGCTACTATCAACAACAATATATATATATAAAAAAACAATGAATTCCCAAATTTTCCAAATATTAAGTTTTTAAAAAAGATTCTTTTACTTTTTTACGATTCGTTACTTATAATATAAAAACGAATGTTGAATGGTAATTGTACTAATACGAAAATAAAAATGTGAAAATACAGTGAAATGTGAGCAAAGTATTTAAAAATTCTTAATAAAGAAACTTAATGGAAAAATGTATTAATAATTTGTGTTTAGAAAGTAAATTAAAAAATATGGCATTATATTGTAAAAGTATTAATTTGAAGCAAGTATAAAGAATTCATTCTAATTGCAATTAATTTAATAAAGAAAATTCATAAGATGAAATTTAATTGTTTTTATATTATATTCCTGAAAGAGAGTAATATTACTTTAGCTTAAAAAAGAAAACTCGATATCAAATAAATGTAGTTAATTTAATAAAAAAAGCAAATTTCATTAAATATATTCCAGCTATTGAAAAATAAGCTTATTAAAGAGTCTGAAAAAATTAGATTTAATTTAATTCAAAATAAAGGATGTTGCAAAACATATGAATAATATATTTTCATTTTTTTATCACATTGAAAAGTTTTTTATTATAGTTTTATTATAGCATGTTATTAAGAGAAAAGGCTGAGATTTCATATACTCTTTAATTAATTAGTACAATCGCATTCGCTTTTGATATTAGTAACGATAATAAATAATATTTTAATTGATAAAATAATGAAAATAAAAAAAACTTTTTATTATAATAATGAAGGATTTTAAAAAAATATTATTCAAATTATTTAATGTTTAATTGCAATTTGTATATGTTAGGCTCTGTAGATCAATCTTTCATGCACCGTATTGGAAAATATTATTAAAAAGCTAATTCATATTTCATAAAGAATGGAATATCGTCAAAGCCTCAGTTATAAAATGTTTTTAAACTATTTTTTGTAGTTATATTAAAAGAAAATTAAACTTTGAATTCTAGACGAATATTTCTTTTTATTTGTGTCTAAACTGTGATTTATAAGCTTCATTCATTTCGCAGACGCATAAAAAAGTATTTACAATTCTGCATGTTTCCTGCAATTAACAAAATTTATGATATTTTCACTTGTTTACCCAGAACATTTCATAAACATTAAAATGACTTATAATAAAAATGGCCGCAAAATTCTGAGAATTGCTTTTTCGAGAAGAATTCGTATTCCACGTTGCCAAACGATAAATCGTCTGGCGGGATTCATTTGCGTGTTAAATATGTTTTTTCTATTGCACATAATTTCCTGTTGAATATTCATTCTTATTGTTGAAAAAAACCCATATTTTTTGTGCTGCAAGATTTTAAAATGGAGAAAAAAGAATAGTTTTTTTTATTACTATACATTAACAAATCAGAATAACAATGCCGTTGAAGTCTTCTGGAAAATAAATTTATAGTTACTTAACTTATCATCATATCTTAAGAAGGTTCCTGTTGTGCAATTTCATAACTGAAAAAAAAGAAGAAAAGAAATGACAAATATGCTATTGAAGTAAAGGATTGATTATGCTAAAGTTGTTTATTTGCAGTTACTTCATAAACTGTAGTAAACAACTCGTTATTGTACTCTTAGACGACGAGAAAACATGTTTTTAAAAAACGCCTTTTGAAATTAAAATGCTCGTTTCGAGTTCAAAAGATTTACTAGCAGAATACATAAACGAAAACTATCATTCAATAAATAATGGCTGTTTATAAAATTCCGGAAAAAATTGTTTGTTTTTGTGTCGTTCCAAATATTTTTGTCGTTATTTAGTTTTGGACTTTTTGGAAGAAATGATAAAAAAATTTATTTAATTTATGAATTTTTTATTAGACAATCGACCTGTTTTTCTCGACTTTCTAAATTGCCTCTGAGTGCGTGAATAATATATATCTCAGAGCAAAGAATTTTCCAAATAATAAAACAATAATGGTATTGTGTTGGAATAATATCAAAGTTCATATATATATATATAATTTAGAGGTAACCGTTTATGACTAGAATTGGATAAAACGGACGTGGTATCAGACGATATTGCTAAAGC
>JAPMOR010003795.1:0-39759 GCA_026543865.1 Argiope aurantia | reverse complement strand
GAATTTTTTTAACGATTACAATATGTTCTATTTATATGCCCCGTATATAAGAGAATAAAAATATTTTATATTTTAATTTATTTATCATTTGCATTATTTAATTAAATTTACATCTTTCCTAACTAATCCATCTATACTTATAATAAAGCTCAATGTGTGTGTGTGTGTGTGTGTGTTGGCGCTCTACAGACCAGACCATTCAACCTACAGCTACCAAATTTGGCACGTGTATACCTTGGAGGCCGGGAATGTGCACCGGGGGGTATTGTTTCGAATTTTTAAACAGAATTTTATTTATTTAAAAATTAAGCGAAATTTTGATGTGTTTCTGCTATAACTTCCGAAAATATTACCGCACAAAAAAGATTTTTACATGAAGTTAAAGACCAGAAATTTAGCTTTTAAATGATACTGATGTTTTAATCTTAAAATTAAATTTCTATTTTTAATGAATTTTTAAATAAATATTTTAACTATGTTTTTCAATAATTTTTTTCGTAAAAAATAAAAATTAAAATTAAGCACGTTTTGCATTCATGGGAAAAAATTAGCTTTTTTCAAAGTGTTGCCATCACATTTATTCACTCCAACTAAAAATAAATTAAATCTTTTTGGAAATAAAATCTGCAAAAATATAATTTTCGGCACGTGTCTGTAGGAAAGGATACAAATATGAAATATTATTTTTTCTAAAAAGTAAATTCAAGAAAAATTATTTTATGATCTTTTACACTCTCTATATTATTAATCCAATAAATCAGTTATATTTTAAGGCAAGTTTTGTTTAATATGAACAGGATATCCATTCAAATCTGGGCCACACAACTGATTTGTAAACCGTTAGTAAGTCACAGATCTATTAAAATGGTCTAAATGGAAAATGATTATATTTTATGTAACTCTATTCAATAAATGCCCTAATAAATAAAGAATTTTTGATTTTACATAAAGCTTCTGCTGTGGAAATGACGATTAACAAAATGTTCTTGAAACACTAATATTTTAAATAAAAAGAGTTAATTTCCAATCAACTAAATCAATCACTTAAACTGACTGATTTATGAAAATTTGAATATCACTATTCAATAAAAAAAAAGGATAATTTTAGATTTTCCATCGATCGTTTCAAAGAAAATACGCCAATCAGCGCGCAGGCTTCTCAAGATTAATTGGCCTAAGATTATGAAAATGTTGAGTTTTTCTAATTTTTTAACATTTAAAACTTCATAAATAAGTCTTAGTTGATCGTGGAAAACAGAAACATTCATTCATTTATTTAAAATTTAGTTTGTCCAGAATATTTCTCAGAATATCATACCTTACTGCATTAAATTTAGACTTCATAATTTTTGAAATATATTTATAGACCGGAACAAAATATTATTATTGATTTCATTTCAATCCTTTTGAAAGCAAAACTAAAAATTGCATTTTATGCTGAATCTGAGAAATTTTTGTTGAATTATTGTTTGAGATATTACATAAATTATGAAAAATATTTTGTAGTGCACATAAGACTTAAATACCGATTCTTTTTGCAATACTCATATTCAGTAATAATAATAATAAATAAATAACAATAAAGATGATAAATAAAATAAAACGCTTGGTTTTATTTAAAAATATTGTTACAAACCTGCAATTCGGCTTCCCAGCATAGTTTATTCCATCAATAGAAAGAAAGTTTTACAGTGATCTGAATGGGACTAGCGCGTCGGAGGTCCCAGAGCTTGGCGACCATTTGGCGACTTGGCGTCAAATTTGGCGACTTTCGCACCAAAATAGATAATACCCGAAACATCGAGAATTTTCCCGATCTGTCCAGTAGGAACCGAGATACGCCTCGAACGTTCCTGATTGGTTGAGAGGCTTCTAGCCCCGCCTCCCGAGACCTATAAAAGGAAGCGACCGCCGCTGCCAAGGGAGGTCGAAGCCAGTAGTCGAGACGACGAGAAGTCCGAAGACGGAGCGGAGAAGGGAGACGACAGAGTCGTCGAAGACAGTCAAGTCAGTAATCCGAGTCAGATTCGAAGAAGTTGAAGACGGAGTAGTCGGAAGTGACTGAGTCAAGCTAGTGCTGAACTGAGCTGTGCGCTACTGTCTGCAGTAGATTCTGGTTGTATGCTGCTGTGTGTGCTGTTTTATGCTACACGTCTCGGGTGAAGATAATCGTCTTCTGTGCTGTATATAGTTGACGCTTTTGTGCTGTCCTGTGTGTCTTCTTGTAAATAAACGTCGTTGTTTTTATTCTACTTCTGCCTGCTGATTGAGCGTTCTTTACATCATATCACTCCCACTATCCAAACGAACCCCGGTAAAGAAAATTTCGTAACAATATCTTTATATTAATTGCAATTTCATCATTTCCATTTTGAATTAAAGTTGAAGTTTTACCGGAAATGACAACAAATTAGCAAAATATATATAATAAATTAAAAGAAACGATCTAAACAGTATAAGTTTGGTATGACTATCAAAATTTGAAGATGAAAACTGTTTTGTTTAAGAATCTATTAAGACACCAGTTACTTAAAATATTTAATTGAAAATTGCAGTGAACGGTAATACTGGCGAACCGACTGGTCGCCAAAGGCGGCTAGCACTTATATAAAGCTCAATGTGTGTGTGTGTGTGTTTTGGCGCTCTACAGGCCAGACCGTTTGACCTACAGCTGCCAAATTTGGCACATGTATACCTTGGAGGTCGGGAATGTGCGCCTGGGGTCCCTTTTTTTAATTTTTATTTGGAATTTTAATTATTAATTAAAAACTAACTTTCCCGTCAAAAAAATCCCTTCATTTCCCCACCGCCAAGTGAGTAATGCTTCAGTTTTTTTCCCACGCTAACGATGTTTAGGCTTAACATATTTTCGACCGATTATTTCAAACGATTCTGTTTATTTTCTTAGTGTATGATGAATTAAATTAAACATTGTTAATTATTCTATCTTTCAGATTCATTCTGAAGTACTTTTGAATTAAAATAAATCAGAATAAAGGAAATTAAAAATTTCTAATCTGCATAGCGTTACCCCAACTGACGTATAAAAATTCACGCATTTGCGTTACCAACTGGCGTTGAATATTCAAGCATGCGCATTATGTTCTGATTGTTGACAACTATTATCAACGGATTTAAATTATTTTTAGGTTAGTTGTAGGCTTTTTTAATTAAATTCTATTTATGTTAGTTATATATTTTTATATATGCTTATAGTTTTAAGTACATTGTTTTTTAAGTAGTTTTTTTTAACTGTTTTCGGCCGATTATTTTAAACGATTCTGTCTATTTTCTTAGTGTTTGATGCATTTAAAATTAAACATTGTTAATTAATCGATCTGGTCATGATGAATCTGAGAAAATTTTGTTGGCAAATTCTAGAGATATTACATAAATTAAGAAAGACATTCTTTAGTGCCCATAAAGTTTAAACTCTCAGTGTTTTCAGTATTCATATTATTAAAAAAAAATGCTTTCTTTCAGTAAAAAATATTATTATATTAATTACAGATTAATCCTTTCCACTTTAATTTAAAGCATAAATTCAACGGAAGCTAACAGAAAATTAGAGAGATACATATTACATTATGACTGAAGGTCTTTATAATATTATGAGCGAATTATATGACTATCAAAATTTGAAGTTTTAAAATATTTTGATGAAGAAGTTATTGAAGTAGGAATCGCATAAAATATTTAATTATTAAAATTTTAACGAACTTTAAGATTGGCGAACCCGCTGGTCGCCAAAGGTGACTAGTTAATAATAATTTGAGAAAAAATTAGGTTTGAGTTGATTATAAAACTTCTATCGTAACTGATTCTGTCGTTTTAATTTTTTGAAATTAGCAAACGGTAATAAAATTGTATACATTATAATATTTTAAATAAAAAATTTTCTTTACTTCTAAATTTTTAACATGAAAACATTTTTATTCGCAGTGATGCTTCATATGACAACTAGTAAAACAGAAATAGCAAATATTTAACTGGAAGCAAATATTTTACTAATATAATTTATTCAAATAAAATTAATTCTCAACACAAACTCTGTAAGATGATTTAATCAACAAGGTTGTTTGTATCCATCTTGTAGTTACAAAATGCTTATGAGTTTTGAGGAAGCAGTGCATCTTTCCTTTCGGTTTTTAATCATGCAAATCAAATCTGACGAATTTCTAAGTTGTATTATTCTAATGAGAAAGGCAAAGGTGATGCCATCGCGCAAATACGAAACTTTTTAAAAATGAAGATGCCTCGCATTCTTCGCGAATTTAGAGATCGATTTTCTCTGCAAGCCCATTTCGAACTTTCTCCACATTAGAAAGATATTTTAATTTTGAGGTGGGGAACTTTTCCTTTCTGAATGGCATAACTGACTAATTAAATATGAAATGAATCTTAGAAAAACAGTTTTTAAAATCTAAGAAATAGTATACTGAAGGGCTTATTAGAGCATTAAATATAGATTTAAATTTTAATCATTTCCAATATTTAATTAATAATTGATATCATTATAAAAATTATAAATTTTAAAATCAATTTCTTCTCAAATTCACCGTCAGATGGCACCACTGATATGGAATCAAAATTTCATTAAATTAATCGGCTAACTCCCAATTATGTTTTGAAAAATTATAATAGTAGATATAGATAGATAGATAGATAATCAGAGATAATGTACAAGCATATAAAATTTTAAATAATTGGCACTTTAGAATGTAAATAAAAAAATAAGTAAATAAAAAAAATCAGTTACTAATTTTTTTATCACTGCTAACATGGAATAAATTGTTCTAAAAATGTTTAAATAACAAGCCACAACTGAAGCTTTAGTCATAATCTTTAAGAAACATCAATGCTGTTTTGAAATTTTCATTCGTAAATAATCTTCATTCCATATTAATCTCTAGAAACAAGCTTTATTGCGTATATGCTTGGGAATATTTGATTAAATTTTTTAATTATGGCTTGCTTTGAGGTGGGGAAGTCTTCCTTTCCAGGAAAAATTAAAAACATTTCATAAAAATTAAAATAGTATATTTCAGTGCTTATTAGTGCATTAAAAATGGATTTCTATTTTAAATATTTCAAACATTTTAATAGCAATTAATAATTTATTTATTATTATAAATATTATAAATTCTGAAATCAATTTCTTCTCAAATTCACTGATAGATGGCACCACTGATGTAGAAGCTAAATTTCATTTAATTCATCAGTTAATTGCCAATTATATTATGAAAAAATATAATAGAAAGAGCTATATATAATCATAGATAATCCACATACGTATGTAATATTACATAAATCGAATCCAAAAGGAAATTTAAAAAAATCTTTTTCAAATTTCTATCAATACAAGTATAAAAAAAATCAAGTGTAATAAAAATGTGCCAAAACCAATCCGGAACTAAAGCTTCGATCACAAACTTTACAAGAAATAATGTTGTGTTGAAATTTTCTTTCATAAATAGTCTTCATTCCAGGATTATCTCATAGAAGAATCTTCTCTGCTCAACTTCTTAGGAATATTTGATTAAATTTTTAACTTATAGTTTGATTCTTTTTTCTAAAAATTGATGCTTTTTTTAATATGCTTCCATTAAAAGATAAAGAGAAAAGCATATTTTTCTCCTCTAAAAACATAAAACTAAGTAAAAAATATGACATCTTAACTATATTCCACACTGTTATAAATTTTTTTTATTACATTTCACACTTTAACATCGAACCGAACTTCTTATCAGATCAGTTGAAATAAGTTGAGTTTTATCAACTTTTTTGAAAACTGTTTTAGAAATCAGTAATAGAAATTTTTTCAGCTATTGACAAGAACATCGGCGTTTAAATGAAGCAAATACTTTTTATTTGTACCGTTCGGGTTTATCAGAAAAGCTTTTAATCCTGCTCAAAGAGAAAAAAAAAACTTTACAAAAAAAAAAAAAAAAAAAAAGGTTTAGAAGTTAATAATTGCAAAGCATGTTGTCGTCTGCCATTCTAACTTTTTCTAAACACCGAAAATGAAAAGAAAAAAATTTTGCCAGTTGACGTTTTCTTTTTGGCATCTTTTAAGAAATAAAGTTTTATTTCAGAAACTAAGAGAAAAAATAATTTTCAGTTTGTGAATTAGAGCCGTGAAAATACACGTTTCTGTTCTTTTTAAAAAGTTTTAAAAGTTGAAGTAAATTTAGTAGCACATAAGAATTTTTCACATTTTTAACTGTTGTCAACTTTAAAAGCCTTTTCCATATTGTTTGAAATTAGTATAATTAATAAATTCGGAAAATGTTTTAAAATTATTTTGGAATAATTTATTATTGACGGCAATCCAACTTTTTAAAATTATACTGCTATAAAATTCTCAGCATTTTTGTTGCAATTTATATTTTCTTTCCTTTGATTCAATTTACCGTTTACACTGCTACAATCCAATCAATTCATTGTGTCTGACTCAAAAATTAATACTTTTAAGCAATTTATATTTTTTGCATTCATTTGTCAATCAAGTACCAAGTAATCAATCTCGTCAAAACAATTCTTTTGTCTGTGGTGTGTGTAAATATATATTGTTTCGTTTGCACTGGTAAAATATAATCAATACATTAGGTGTTACTCAAAAAATACATTTAAACAATATATATTTTTGTTGGCTTGGCGTTCATTTGCTAGTCAAGAAGTAAGAGTTTCTCTCGCACAAATAATAGTTGTCGTTAAAACATTCTCTCAGTGAGTGTGTTAGAAATCTTTGTATATATGTCATCACGATAGCTCAAAAAATCTACGAGATTGTTTGATAAAATTTGGCATGCAGTTCTAACATTTAAAAAGCAGATCTGTAAAAAGCGTTCAAATCAAATTTGACAAAGGATTCGTTTTGATCCACTCTTAGTGCTCAATAACAATTCAAAAAATCATAGTATTTACAATTTTTTTATTATGTGCTTTACCAATCAAGCTAAATAAAAATATAAACACACTTTAATCCTTCAATTACTTTTTCTTCAAACTGTTTTTCAAAAACAATTATAGCATTATTTTTAGCTACTTTGATTAGGGTTGTCACTCCATTAGTTAAATGTATTAAAAATAATAGAAATATGCAAAGAAAACAAGATCATTGCAAGAAAGTTACAACCATTTATAATCAATGCAGTTGTGTTGAAAAACCTTGTGTATAATTTCATATATATTACATTCAGTTCATATAATTTGACAATTACTTGAAAAGTTAAGATTTCTCAAATCTTTCTAAGCTAATTGCATACTGTAGTATAATAAACTGAGATGTCTGATATTATTTTCTTGATCATACTTTACTCATAAGACTAATCATGAGACATGCAGGAAGATTGGATTCGAATACCTTAACTAATAATTTCATAAAAAAAGAAAGAATTACAATTTCGCGTGAACCGTCATTCGGAAAAAACATTGTGAAACTTTAAAAAACAATATTAATTTTAACTCTTGTATATTCTTATATGCTTATATGATTGTCTCCAGAAATGTAACTTCTCACTATTCATAAACATTCTATATTCTTTGCAAAATATGCGTCAGAAATTATGACCTAGTGGTGAACTCTGGATTTCGGTTTCCGGATATTCTTCAGGCTCAAACTTCGATTTCACAGGTGAAATACCAATCTTGTGAGGATGTTGAAAGTTAGATGCGACATAAAAGATCAAAGCCCCTCTTCTGGTATAGTAGAGAAGTAAGAAGTGTGGATTTCCACCTGCCTCCACCATCATCAAACGTCAAATGGAAATTAAGTTATACGCTGTGACATTTAAAATCAACATTCACTCAGTGGTGCGTTACAGAAGTTTGAAGATTTCTTCTTGTCCCCATCGTCATCAGATATTGTATCAAAATTTGTGAAATTCTTAAACTTCAAAATTTTCTGTTTTTTTTTGGGGGGGGGATACATATTAGAATCCCATTTTTTTTAACATTTTAGTACTAAAATTTTAAATATACTATCAAAACTTCCAGAATTATCAAGAAAAAAATAGAACAATACCGATTAAATGTAAACAGAAACTTCCTCTGCCAGAATGTCAAAAGACATATAACCGCGACATTCTTTGATGCATATAAAGATAAAAAAAATTTAAAATTTCAAAAGAAATGGAACAATTCAAGCTAACTAAGAATAGAGTATGCATCTGGGGTTTTTAATTTGCAAATTCTTTGTCCAAATTCTTTCTTTAACGTCATATTTCTCAAAAAAAATGAAGGTTGCGCGCAGGATGTCTCAAAAGCAATTAATCTTTTTAATATGAAAATCAATGCTCATCCTCATAATAAATTATTTTTGGGCATATGCATGAATTTGTAGACAAATTATTCACAGAAAAACTTTACGTGAATTCTAATTAGATTTTTTCTTAAAATTTCAAATTTTTTTTAATAATTGCATTTTAAAAATATTTATATTCAAAAAGTTTTATAAAAACTATGTATAACTTCACAACTGAACATTCTTCTTAAGTTAATACTAGCTTTGTAAATTTTCGCAGTATCCTGCGAGCAGTTAAATAGTAATTTTTACGATTTCAAAAAAAAAAATATCCAGTTTATAAATCTTTATAACTTTTTAATTTTTTTTCTTTAAATTATATGAAAACATGAGAAATAATGTAATTGTATATGAATATCCAATTGTTAAATTTTCAAATTTCACAATTGTTTCATTTGTAAATTAGATGGGTTTTAAAAAAAGTTTTTTTTTTTTTTTTTTTTTTTTTTTTTTTTTTTGCTTTTATGGGTAATTAAGAGTCCTGAAACCCCTTAAAAGATTAACGTGCTGCAACAAAATGGATTTTTGAGACTCTTAAACTAAACCTTGTAAAAATATAATTGCATATATAAAAATGAAAGCAAACTATCTTCATATTAATAATGCCTCAATCGGAAGAGGTAAAAAATTACAAGGAATTGTTATTCCAGATAAAAGTTTGAAAATATTGCATTTCACAATTTTTATCTGTTAGCTGTCAGCGCTCTATTACAGTAATGAACCACTCAGACTTATTTGACAATATTCGCATACAGGTAATTTGAAAATACTTCATATATTTAAGTAGGAAACTGTAAACCACTGTTTCAACGTAAAGACGCATTAAAGTTTAATTGTTTGCCATGATTAAGCTTGAGTTTGATCATGTAGCACGCCCGTCAGACTGGTTGGCATGGTAACCGTTTCTCCATTAGTGATTTATTTCCAAAAGGTAGAAGATATTGTAACTCATATTTGAACGAACCTGTTTAGTAACTCACTGCTGTTAACAATTGCTAGCCAATTTTCTGGTAAAGATGAAACGACGATTACAATTAATACCTGGATCGGTATAACGCTGTTTAAATTTTCTGACTCAAATATGACTATTTTTTTCCTGTCTTGCATACGTTGTCTCTAGAAAGTATAATAATCGTCAAAAAATACCAACTCGAAATTTTGACGAATGTCCCTGTTTTAGACCTCTCTGTGTTCTAAAAACAAATTTTAGAAAATGTCTGTCTGTTTATCTGTCTCTGACAAAGATAATTCAAAAAAGATTTGAGCTAGACGGTTGAAATTCAGGATACGATGTTTTCATCAACTTTGCTGATCTCTGTCAAATTTTGGGTAAAATATGTTCATAGGAATCTCGTCTGTCCGGCTGTTCGAATATGCTTTAACATGATAGTTACGAAACAAAGAGGGCAAAATAGATAAAATTCGGCACAAAGATTTAACATTTATAGCGTAGGCACCTGCCAAATTTGCAGTGGAATCTAACTATGCATTGATTGTCTGTGGGGCCTGTACGTTCAGAAACATGTATAAATGATAACTCAAAAACGCAATGACTTAAAAATATCAAATTTGATATGGGATTTTTTTTTATTACAAGTGCAGTTTTGTGCAAAATTTTTATTTGAATCGGTTGATAAAATGTTACTAAAATTTAAATTCGATTTTTGGATGCTATTAACAGCATGTCAGGGATTAGTAACCAAATAACTCGCCAAGGATATGATAAATTCAGTAAAAATACTTAATTCTCGCCAAAGAGTAATATTTCTATCAACTATTCTATCTAAAGGATAAATAACTATTGTACGCCACTGCAATGTGAGGCGTTCTCTAGCATGACAAGTTTATTAGAGAATATGCGAGAAAGTTTTGTGGAGACTACTTCTACTGGTTAGTTAGATAGTTTTAGTTCCAAGGTTAAGGTTCCTCTGTTCTCCAAGTTTCTTCGCTAAGGAGTTTTTTTAAATTTATTTTCTTGCGTTTTGATAAACTTTAATAATTAATAAGCTGGTATTTTTAATAAGCTGGTTGATAAGATCTTGGATGAGAATCATTCTAGGCTTGATCATATACGAAGAAATCAGTTGCCCTTTTAATCTGATGTCAAGAGCATCCAGACCCTGGTGTGGGTTAGAAATTTGAAGAGGAAGGTACCAGTTTGAGAGATCATTTCATCATCTGATAACGGTTCTACATTATTAGGTCAGACTAGCTTTTATATTGATTTAAAGCGTGACATTATTGTGATTAAACGTGACATTGTATGATAGTTACAGTTCATTTAGATGTATGTTGTTGTTTTTATATTGAGTTCATTCCATTCGACCTCCTATTTTCCCAAATAATAAAATTGCAGCTGGTTAGATTGGGAAAACTTAGAGGCCTGGGATGAAATGCCAATTCGAATTTCCTTGATGACCAATCAATCAGTAACAACTACATTATTAACAAACTTCAAACTTGAACTTTCAGTAACAGTGGTCTTCCCAACGTTTTCTTCAATTCCTTCTTCCATACAAAATTGTGAATATTGAGTAAGAGCTGAATAACTTGAGTGGCATTAGTGAATGATAATTACGAATTATAGATCTTTGACATGAATCTAGCATTTTTACTGAATCTATCGCGAGAATATGCATGGTGAACGCTACGCATTTTTGCCGGACGAAATTGGCACCAAAATTTGACATGGAATTTAAGCTGCAGTAAGAAGATAATATATCGAATTTCATTTACTTAATTATCATTAAGTTTATGAGTTATTGTGTTTACATGCATGTGGAAGTACAGACTGACAGATGGTCAGCTGTTTGACGGATTTGGATCAAAATAGAATAAGTATCTATATTTTAGATGCTTAATCTACATACTGTATTTTATTTACCTAGCTTTTTGCGTTTTGAAGTTATTGAGTTCACTTGTACGCGAACAAATAGACAGACGTCCTGTTAATAGACGTCGTTCAAAATTTGATAGAAATTTACAGACTTTGTTATAACTTTATTTACAAATTTTAGCCGTCTAGCATAAAGCGCTTTTGAGTTCATTTATTCACAGAAAGAGTGATAAACATACGCCAGAAATGTATATATTCGGACGATAAATAACAAAATGTAAATAAAGAGGAAGTTTGAAATGCGACGATTCATCAAAATATTGAGTTCGAATTTTTTAATGATTGCAATTCTTTCTCTACACTTTGTATAAGAAGAAACTAAAAATGAAAGGGATCACAGTTTCCGAAAATAATAAGAAAAGTCCATTTTCATACAGGGAAATTGATGGTATCATGAGATTTACTTTAATACGCAGCAATATTGAATAAATTCTCACAGTAAACAATGCAGAATGCAATTAACTCCAAAACATATCAAAAGCGGTGAAATGTGAACTTCAAAAGTCAGCATAAATATTCATTCTACTCGAGCTTTTTAAACAATTTAGAACGATATTTTGATTAAACCGCCCATAGACTCTGAAGTTTAGAATTTAAATACTAGAATATTTCAGTGGAAGCTGAAGCCAACTAGAATGGTAAAAAGTCTAAAGATACCCTAGGATCACAATACGACAGTAAATATATTTTGCAATGAATGTGCAGTAATTCTAAAATGTAAACCATAAGCAATAAGTAATCTTTACAATGGTACTGGAAATAAAAAAAAATGTTGAAACATGTCAGCAATAATAATGATGCAATTTATCAAACTCTTTTCCAACTGCAGTCAGCTTTAAAGTTTAGTTGAACGTGGTATAAAGGCTAATTTTTATGGCACAAATATCTGCAGGTTAAAAGATTTTTCTACTGTGGATATTTTTAGCACCATAAAAATATCTTGATAAAGATATATATTACATTAAATTGTAATATTAAAAAGTTTGTTTCAGCTGTTAGAAATAATTTTATTTTATGGTCGAGATCTTTTCAAAAAGGCTTTATATTGTCACGTAGATACTTTAGTGTGGAACGCAGTGACACACACAAGAAGTAGAGCTAAACCAATTTATTTACTCAAGTCTGAACTTAGAACACAGTGATTGACTGATTTTTCTGCTTTTATACTAGCAGGGAAAGTTCCAGAATACTTTTCTGGAGACAGTAAGAAAAGTCCAGAACACTTGTTTGGTAAACTAAAGAAAAGTCCAGAATCTTCTGAAACATGAAATAAAGGGAATCATAAAACCAAGGAATTACATATTTACAAAAACTGCGAAGCGTATTGTATCTAACGGGATTCGATCTTGCAATCTCTTGATTATGAGACCAGCGCTATGACCATTCGGCCATGGTGAGCCAACTGTCTCTTTTCAATGCGGCAATATCATTTTTAAAGTAGGTATGAATTGTAAATACAGAAATGCTGTGGGTGCTTGAGAAATTTAGATAGTACTTCTGTTGAAACTGTCATATTTTCACCACAAATATATAATTTTTTATTACAAAACGGTCTTCTCTTAAATATGGAGATTTGCAAGGCATTCTTCTACTGTGTCTTCTACTGAAAAGGTGTAGGATAGATGTTTTATCACTCTCTTGTTATGCTTTCTTTCATTGCCCTATTTATTAGCTACATCTAGTGAGTATTTCAGCTGAAAGTTGCAAATTAAATAAAATTTCATTACAGTGTTTTGCCAATTTTTTCTTATTTCTTCATTAGGTAGTCTTTATCAAAATTGTTAATTTTAAAAATAAAATGTTAATGCTATTTGCTGTTTAAAAGATTGTCATTTTTGCAGACTGTACCGAAAATGACCGTAATAAAAGTTATTTATTACGGTCTCGTAAACTTCAAATTAGATAAATTCCAGAGCTTTTTCGTGACCGTTTTAAAATGCCTTTTAGGTATTAGCACTATGGCTGCATTTTTTTTTTATCTTCTTTAGAATGGCGAAGACTTTAAACCAGAATTCCAAATAATTAAACATTAGCATTTTAAATAATCCAGTATAATTATCTAATTATGCAATGCAACACAGCATTTCGTAAGTTTGGAATTAGTCATATCATTTTCCAAAGAATCCAGACATGTAAGTGCAAATTGCAATTTTCATTCAGTCGTGAATTCTTATTAAAATTAATATCCAACTTTGTGTAAATTTCAGACAACATAAATCCAAAAGTTTTCTGTAACATAATTGGGGCAGCAAAGTTAAGCCTCAACTGCTATGTTTTGAATTTGAAATCCTGTTAATCATCATGAATTGCTTTGAAAACACTTCTTCGACAAATTAATTTTGAAACAACATTTCTCACCAACTTATTTAAAGAGGTCCCATTCTTAATTCTTAACCCTTGTTTCGGAATTAAAGGATAATTCCATGTACAGCACACACTAAACAATGAAATAAATCATTTCCCATGCTCAGTGTGAGAGTTTAAGCAATTTTAAATTTGTTTTAAAAAGATTTTTTTAAGTTAGTAATTACACATAACTTATTTCTGCCCAAAAGTACAATTAATATTTTACCGAAATAAATTAACTTGAAACGGGTAATTGAGAGTTTTTCATATATATAAATTAAATCCTAATTAATTTCAAAATTTTATGTTAATTTAATCCGTATTAAATTTATTCTAAAATGTTCTCTTATTTCCTGATCCAATTTCACTTTTTTTTTAATTAATGCGCCAAGAGATCTGTAAAGATGCTTGAGACGGCAAGTTCCCACACTCCTAGTGAAAGAATAAAATGTCATATTTTGTAAATTTTCTTAAAAGATAACTATAATTTCCTTTTCTAAATTGACACGTGTAAAGAATCCCTATTGGAATCTCATATTGTAAAATCACTGGAAAAATTTTCGGTCTCTTTTCGCTCTTTTTCTCCTGTGTCGTACTGTATATTGAAGTATCTCGTCGCTTCTTGCTTGTTCTTAAACTATAGCTTCCAGGATGGAATAAAGCAAAGTTCTAAAAATTCAAAAGTGTCTCTCTCTTCAGCCACAAAACTGCTTCAAAAATATGTTTTTACATTATATTATGTATATATTCAGAGTGTTCCTGAATTCATGGTCCAAACTTTAACGGTAAACTAAAATGCATATAAAGAAGAATATTTGTATAACAATATGTAGTTGGAGATGAAGAATGTAGGTGTAAAAAACAAAAAAATCTGAAAAAAGTTTTAAAAGGTTTTTTATTTTCATAATATTATTAGAGCAGACGATATAGAAGTTTAATGACGTAATAGAATAAAGATGAATTTTGGTGAAGAGGAAAATTGAATAATTACAGAGGACTATTTATTTTCAATTAACAAATCGTCTGCAAAAAAAAATTATTGAGTTTGAATGGCATTACGCGAGCTTCAAACGATTCTTTGCTGTTGGAGAACATTTTCTTTTTCTTATGAAGTGACTTATATTCTCTGAGAAAGCAGGCATGCATCTTACGTATGGAGCTGAGACTGTACGGGAAGAAAGGTTCTAAAGTTTAAACATGAACGCTAACCCTAATAGGATAAATTTAATCATAGTTTAATAAGTTTGCACCAACAATTTTGTGAGAGCGATTCATTTCATGTCAAGAAATCGAATACATGCCACTCGGTACTCGGCATTTCTAGCAATTTCAGCCTACACTTTTCATTCAGATCCCATATTGCAATACAAAAAAAAATGCCTCTTTATAAGTATTTGACCTACTCTTAAAATTTGACCCATGAATTTAGGAAATTTCTTTATATTATATTATATATCTTAACACGACCACGAAAGATATATAATATGTGAATCACTACATTCCAAATTACATTTATAAAAAAAATATTTCATCTATAAAGACTTATAGATAAAGACAGGCAGCATGGTTTAAAATTTTAGTTAATATAGTACTTAGACAATATCGTGCCAAGTGCGGTCAAATGAAATTTTTCAGGATCTACAATAAGCTCTCTGAATAAAGGAAGTTTGTCGAAAAAATTGTAGTTTTCATTCTTGAGACTACCTTACTTCAAGATGGCAGATTAAATAAACTTTATTTATTTAAAAGAAAAACATGTTCTGTTACATTGATGTCGCTATACTTTACTTTCTCGTACACGAAGCATGCAAAAAGAAATTATTGTGATCGAAAAATTCAAACTTCCGATTTTGACGAATCTCCTTATCTAGATCTCTCTGAATCAGAAAAATACATTTTTGGATATATCTATCTATCAGTCTGTAACAACTTATAATGCATACAGACCTCAAGACTTCTTTTTTTGAATGTATAATCTCTATTCCGAATTTGTGGAGTTCTACTAATTTTGAAAGAAATCCCTTCAGATGAAATTTATCAGGCTGCCTCTATATAAGTTAACTCAATAAACGCAAAATGAAGAGAGTTCCATAAATGAAATTTGGTATACATATTTAACGTTTAAATATAGATCCCCATCTTATTTAAAATCAAATCCATCAAGAGGCTGATCGTCGATCTAGAGTATCATATACTTTTACATTTACGTAAAAGCTGTAACTCAAGCATGTAATGACTTAAATATATAAAATTTAGTTTGTGATTTTGTGACTAGGTTTTGTGTCAAATTTTAGTTTCAATCGGTTCGAAAAAAAATACATTTGGTTTGCAGGCACTCAAATATTAACAGTATAATTTCGATTAATTAATAAAGATTGGATTCTGATAGATTCTTTCGTAACTATTATTTGCAAGTATGATGTGTTAATCTGAAACAAGCGCATTTATACAAAGTGAGCGAGAATTTCCCAAACAGGCCACTCCCACTGGCCCAAAAATTTCACATACTTTGCTTATCCATTTAGTTCTTCATACATTTTACACGTTAAAAAAATAACACCTTAAAAGATTCAAATAATAAATATTTAATTAATAAATTTTCTTAATTCTAATAATGACATTATCTACAATTACATGACTATTCATCGAAACAGAATATGAATTTAAGAACTTCAATGCGTCTATTTTTATGTTTTTTTTAATTTAATTTGTCTTGTATCGCGCTCGCAAAGATTGAATTTTGGCATCAATTTTCACTGACTGACGCACTATTGTTTAAAATTTTTTTTTCATTTGCATATTTACAATGGCACTGCTTTACTTTAATACTTTCAGAATTTAATTACCTTTTATTTGATTAATATAATTACATTTTGATTCCACGCAAGTGGCGTTACATGGTGGCGAATTTGAGAAAAATCGATTGCAACATTCCATTGAATTATAAATTAAAATCAAAAATATAGGAAACAAGGAAAATAGAAAAATCTTAAATATACTAATAAAAATAATTTGTTGAACTATTTAACTAAATTTTAAATATTAAATCATTCGCCAAAAACATTCCAACCATATTATGAAATAACTATATTTTTACATATAAGTTTTGAATATGAAATAAATTAATTTTTTATGCTATTAATTAAATAAATTAATTGAACATATGAACTTTTCGATGATATTAATTAGTTTCCATTTCAAATGCACTGGCTACATAACTAAAAATTATTATTAACTAGAATTGTTAAAAGTTTTTATCTTTATTAAAATTAATTACAACATGGTTTTAACGTTCAGATTTACAAAAATTTTCAGTAACGGGAAGGGTTTTGCAATATAAAACCTTAACTACTTCCTTACAAGCATGAAATCCTTTCAATAATACTTCAAACTTCCACACCAAAGTAATTTGGAAATTGCAATTCTCATCAACTTATTTAAGGAAACCGAAATCTTAATGCCTTGCACCGAATTAAAAGTTAGTTGAGTGAGAATGCCATGTCCGACTCTTCGCTAACATAATTAATTTCGGAACAATTTTGAGGCAGGCATATAATATTGAATTATTCTTTTAATTCTCTTATATTTTTAAAATAATATTCTTCTGTATATGGAAACCGACACGATTTCGGTTCTAAAGAAATTTTATCAAAAAATCTTTCATATAATAAAATTTACATTAAATAATAATATGGTTGTATTAATAATGTCATTTGACTTTTAATTTTTTATCAGAGCTTTGAATTTAGATAAATTACTCTATAATTAATTACTTTATAAATATTAAAAATTTCCTAATTTTCCAGATATATGTAAAGACTTCAATCGACCTTCATTTTACAATAGGACCAGCTCATTCATTTATGGGTTGCTGTTTTTTACTTTCTTGTATATTTATTATATAGGAAGTATTGTAACTGCAAAAATTTTAACTCGATATTTTCTTAGTCCCATTAATAATTAACCCATTAGCTGCCATGGTCCCCAATTGGTGACTTCGTCGTTTACGTACGCCACTCGACTAAAAAAATATATTTGGTACATTTAACAGTTAGTTTCCTTCTATAGATATGAATCAACATTGCATGCAGTACAAGATGTGTATTCTGGGTGTTGTTTTCTCAAAAATCCAAAATATACAGCAAGCAACAAATTTGAAATTCGTCAGAAAGTTGAACGGAACAAAATTGTCATATTTGAGGCATTATAATTTTGGGGTTAGATTTTATATTATGATGAAATAGCGGGCATAAAAATATAATTTAGAGGCTATAGTAACAATATTTTACCTACTCAGTCTTTTATTTTTTATTACAAAGATTTTATTAATCATTTTATAACGATATTTTTTTCAAAAATATCATATATTTTTTAAAAAGACATATTTTGAATCTAATTATACTGTTACACAACTTTTTGTACACATATGCAATTTATTCGGCCAAAAATTTCAAAAATAAATTTGTCGGTTAATGGATTAATGCCCTAAGAGCTTTTCAGGTGCGGCTATTCTTCTAACAGTATTCCAAGAAACATACAATCAATTTGTATGCAATGCCTTTTCTCAGCATTTAAGGTCTCTGGTTTAGAAATTAAAGACCCAATTAAAACTCTCTAGTGCTTTCACGTTAATATAAGGCATTTCTCAAAGTTATTTAGCGGAACTACGTACACTCTTTCAGAAGAATTT
Source organism: Argiope aurantia (assembly GCA_026543865.1). Taxonomy (NCBI): domain Eukaryota; kingdom Metazoa; phylum Arthropoda; class Arachnida; order Araneae; family Araneidae; genus Argiope; species Argiope aurantia. The sequence continues at coordinate 21,522 of JAPMOR010003795.1, read as the reverse complement.
ATCCTCACTTCAATTACCACGAAATTTAAACCCTTTTATTTAAAAGATTATTTTCAAAGCTTTATTCTCGTTTGTGTTTCGAACTTCTAATTGAATATACAATTAAGTTTTCACAGAATATTTTGAAATGGAAATATAGTGTGCAACACTAAATTTCTAATTAATGGAAGGGGTCTCCCTAAAACTTTCCCGCATGCTTTCTAACAAAGGAGTCTGTCTGCCTTGCAAGACATTTGCGTACAATAATTACGAAATATTAACCTGTGGTATGAATTTTTACTCATTCTATTATGTGATCCTTGGCAAACTGTTTGGCGATTAATTCCATTTGGCTGATTATATTTGAGAATCGAATTTGGTTTTAATAGCGTTTATCACAAACGATTGAAACAAAAATTTGACACAAAATATAATATGCAATTTTCTGACTTGTAGTCACAAAATTGCATACCATATAGATTGATACTTGTGAAATCAGCTGGAGTGGTCTTCGCAAACCTCACTTGCATACTCTTTAATAAACTTGTCATTCCAGAGAACGCCTTGCATGACACTAGCGTATAGTAGTTACGAAATATTAACATATGGCGTGAATTTAACATTTTTATTGAATTTTTAGTGTCATCCTTGGCGAGTTTTTTGGCGATTAGTCCCTGGCATGCTGTTAATAGTATCCAAAAACTGAATATAGACACATTTTTCTCAACCAACTGAAACAAAATTACATTTGCAGTCACAAAATCACATACCAAATTTGATAGAGTTTTTGAATAATCGCGTTTCTGAATGCACAGACCGACAGACGGTCAACCTGTAATTGGATTTGGCATAAAATTTCATAGATATCTAAACTATAGCTGTTAAATCTACGCATCGCATTTTATCTATCTAGCGCTCTTTATTTTGCAGTCAATGTTATTTTATTATATTCGAACACACGAAAAGACGGACTTTCTATGAACAAATTTTTCTAGTAAATTTGGCAGAAATTCATAATTCGATGTAAAGATCATATAACAAAATTCATTCGTCTAGCCCAAAGATTCTTTGTGCTAGACGGATAATATTTATCTTTGTTACAGACAAGCGCATATTTTCCAAAAATGTATTTTTCCAACTCAGGGAAGTCTAAAATGTGGAGATGCGTCAAAATCTCGAAGTAATATCTGTTGGCGACTACAATAGTTTCTCTATATTTCATATTCGAGAAAGAAAAAAAGGTTATTTCTTTGCTTTTTTACCCTTAAACTAAGCAGTTTCAACTTTCGAATTAATTAATATGGTTATATAGGATGATCATGTTAACTCCTACTCTAACAACCTAACCTTAAAAATTGACTACGTGCATAATGTGCATTACCGGTTACCGTCATTTTTTAGTTTTTGACTGTAACTGTATGTTGTAGCTCATTCAAACTCATTACCAGCAGATATCTGGATTATTTATATGCAATTTTTCTACATACCGTCTTCCACTTGAAAATGAAGGCACGAATAATAACGCATTAAAAAAAAACCTTTATTCATTTGATTAAAAAAATCTGCAGTAAAAATTCACAAAATCAATTGTGAGAGAAAAAGTTCTTATAATATTATAAGAATAGCTCGCTAAGCCTCTTGTACGTTCAATAGCTTGGCAAACTCTGGAACTGAATTCCAGAGCAGTAGTCTGTCATTTATAGTAGTGAAAGATGTGACAATGAAAATTCTGGAAAGCTCCGTTTCTCTGGAAAACCAAACTGCGACAAATTTCGAAGTATTTGGTGTCAAATTTGGTTGCCAAATCACTAAAAATGCAGTCGAGTTAATTTCAATAAAAAGCATAAGACTGAGTAAGTAGCAAATCGTCACTATAACCTCTAAATTACATATTTATTATTTATATATTTTTGGAGCCGAGTTGTGTACATGAAATTCCAAAATCGTGAAATCGGGATCATGGCAGATAATGGGTCAATGAAAATTTAAATATTTTTTTTATTTTTTTTTATATTTAATAATGTATGCATGTAAGTATTGTAAAAATATAGAATTATAATCATCAAAAATTTGATTCAGACCCGATATATTAATGGATCCCCATATTCAAGAGATTTCAGTCGAATTTTCAATGACATCCCTCAACTGGTTAACTATCTGTCGGTCTCTAACTGCATGGTTATAAGCGCGATAATCGAAATCGCGATGACTTAGATAATCGGTCTGTTAGAAGATTGCTGATAAGAAATTTGGTACTTGATCATGTTTATAAGACTACTGTTTTATGTCAGATTTTGGTTTAAATCGATTGGAGAAAAGGTCGCCAAAAATACATAATCCATTTTCTCCACTACATTATGAAGCGGAATTCACTCATGTGCAACTCAGCAAGAAAAGAAAAAAAAATCTGGGCATTTTTGCCATTTATGTTGACAGCCCATAATTTTTACGCTGTAGAGAGGAGAATAACATTTTTATTAAGAATTTTGGAAACAAATTCCTAAAACTCTTGTTACGCTGGATCATGTAAAAACAAATCGATACTTCATTATAGAGAACGAAAAATTATATTGATAATTAAGTTCCAATTTGAAAGTCAAATAACTGGAAAGAGATTATATGAGTATTTACTAATTTGGATTACAAATTGGTTTATTTTATAAATTATAATAGTTAATCAGCAAGTTATGTCATGCAGTTTTAGGGAACTCTGCTCAGTAACTATTAAAATTAATAATTCCTCATAATTTTTTTTTATTAAAGCTTACTAAAAAAAGCCATTTAATTCATTTGAAAAACAATAACCCAAGCAACCAACACCATCCATTACATCACCATGAGAAATAATTAGCGTTCCAAGTGCAATAAAATCCTCTTGTATTAAAATTCACCTAAATTCTTTTCATTAATGTAGTTTCAGATATTAAAAACATTTTATTGTAATGGTGCCTACTAAAGATGTAGCTTATCGCTTGAGTGGGTCAACAACAATCATCACACCGTCTGAGCGAAAGTTGAAGGGTTACGCTTTGGGCATATCCATAAAGATAACAACCAAATCTAATTTCTTTTTCTGCTGACGTAATAACACCAGTTTTAGAACTCGCAAAACCTGCCAAGAAACGGAAGAAGTACCCCTCGAATAGTCTGTGAAGAACAGTTGGGATTTCTCTTTTATGTTGGATTAACTGCGCATTACTGTTGCGGATATCAACTTTGTTTTGGAATTCATTTTGATGGAAACGCATTCAAAGGTAATGAAATGTAAACTTTCAGAAAGTTAAGAGCGGGATTTTAGGATATTTAAATTCTCTGTTCCTTCTTTAATTATACAGTTAATTAGGAAATATTAATTTCCAAAGGTGGGATCCCTTGGAAGTTTTTTTTTTCTTTCTTTTTTTGGTTGTGCAACTCGTGAGCGTTTTAGTGAAAAATGAGGTGAAGCATCTTCGGAAATCTTTGAATCTGAAAAATTGGAAACAGATTCGAACTTTTAATTGAAACATTGCAGCTTGATGATGTTTTAGGCTTCTTTAGTCTGTTTCCCTTATTTTTAAATTTACTTTTAATTATGTCAACGATAATGCGCTCGCACACCACAAAAATGTATTATCAGCGCAATGTGGATATGTGTATCAGCGTCGTGCCGTTTCTGATCGTACTATTTTATTTTAATTCAAAATTGCGTCTGATATTATACCGTTTCCGTTAATTTCACAATGTTATCAAAAAAATTCAATTAAAAAAATTTAATATTAAAAAAAATATTTTATTTTAAAAATAATTATCAAATTTTAAGAGTATAAATCCATTTTACTATTTAGGCCCCTCGCAGTATTTACTATTATTTACTATTTTACTATTCCTCACTATTTTGCATTAGGAGACCTTGCAGTATTTACTATTTAGGCCCCTTGCAGTAAATAAAAAATTTTCTAAAGTATTATGTATTTTATTATGAACTAGCCGCCTTTGGCGACCAGCCGGTTCACCATTCTTAATGCTCGTAAAACTTTTAATAATTGAATATTTTATGTAATTCCCACTTTAACAGCTTCTTCATCAAAATATTTTAAAACTTCAAATTTTGATAGTCATATAATTCACTCATAATATTATAAAGGCCTTCAGTTCATAACATAATATTTATCTCTCTAATTTTCTGTTAGCTCCCGTATGATTTATGCTTTTAATTAAAGTGGAAAGGATTAATCTACAATTAATATAATAATATGTTTTACTAAAAACACAAAGCATTTTTTTTAAATATGATTACTGAAAACAGAGTCACTGAGCGTTTAAACTTTATGGGCACTAAAGAATATCTTTCTTAATTTATGTAATATCTCCAGAATTTGTCAACAAAATTTTCTCAGATTCATTATGCGCAGATCGATTAATTAACAATGGTTAATTTTAAATGCATCAAACACTAAAAAAATAAACAGAATATTTTAAAATAATTGTTCGAAAACAGGTTAAATTAATACTTAAAAAACGATGTACTTAAAACTATAAGCATATACAAAAACTTACATAAATACAATTTAATTACAAAAGCATGCAACTAACCTAAAAATAATTTAAATCAATTCCGTATCCGTTGAAAATAGTTGTCAAAAATCAGAACACAATGTGCATGCGTGAATTTTCAACGCCAGTTACGTTAACGCAAATGCGTGAATTTTTCTACGCCAGTTGGGGTAACGCTATGCAGATTAGGAATTTTCAGTTTCCTTTATTCGGTTTTATTTTAATTCAAAAGTACTTCAGAAAGAAACTAAAAGATCAATTAATTAACAATGTTTAATTTTAAATGCATCAAACATTAAGAAAATAAACAGAATCGTTTAAAATAATCGGCCGAAAAATGTTAAGACTAAGCCTCATTAACGTGGGAAAAAAACTGAAGCCTTACTCATTTGGTGGTAGGGAAAATTAAGATTTTTTGGAGGGAAAGTTAGTTTTTAATTAATAATTGAAATTCCAAATAAAAATTCAAAAAAAGGGACACCAGGTGCACATTCCCGACCTCTAAGGTATACATGTGCCAAATTTGGTAGCTGTAGGTCAAACGGTGTGGCCTGTAGAGCGTCAACACACACACACACACACACACACACACATTATAAGTATAGATTATTAATATAATTTTTCCACTATATGGCGAGTGATCCGCAGTTTCCACCTCTTAAATCCGCGAATAATCCGAATTTATCTTACGGTTAAATGTAAACATCTCATCTTTTCGTCTTTCTTCTTACACCGATTTTGACTAAATAATCAAATTCTAACGCTTGCGAAAAGTGAAAAAAGTTTTCAAATCCCTGAATAAGCAGGAAGTACCTGACCAAACCACAGCATCCTCCTCATGTGATTATTTTATGTGGTTTCACTGTGTCTTTCATTCTTGACCCATTCTAATTTGAAGAACGAAGTCCTGGAAACCCACTATAGCCACTGTAAAACGGTATGTTACGCTTTTACATAACCATGTTGCGCCTACATTACAGGGAAAATATAGTTTTCTGTCGGCACTCTTATGCAGGATGGTTTCCTTCACTATTTTGCATTAGGAGACAAATCTTTCCTTTTGGGAATTCTCGCTGAAGAGCCAGTGAAAAATCGAGGTTGTAAGTTTAAATGGCCTTTTCTATCACCAGACTTGACCCCAGCAGATTTTTTATTGTAGTGATATTTAAAATCTCATGTTTATCGAGGCTCCCGACTTTGATTAACCAGAAAATTGCAATTCGACTGGCCAATGCCAACATGATACACTTAGCTGTAATAGACGTAGTGATGCACCTCCCTTTTCTAATGCCTTATGGTGGTGATAAGTTAAACATTCTTTACCTTTAAATAAAAGACCAGTGTCATATTATTATGATTCATTCCATTGTCTGTCTTTCTTAATTTGCATAAAACGTCCCAGTATGCACATTCTTTCGGTTATTTTTCAAATCATTTTTAAACACGGTAAGAAAATCCAATGCCCTCTAACCAAATTCGTGCAAACCGAAAATTTTTTTGGAGAATTATTACATTTATTACGAATTTATGAGGCACCCTGTATATAATATCCATGTCATCTTACCATTAAATAGTACAGAATGTTGTAGTATAATTTAAAAATTGCACAATATAATTTAGAATCTTAAGCTACTGGTGTATATTCTTATCAAAATTGTTATCTTTGACTGTCTGCACATACCTATCGCTATTGCGATTCGTATGCTAGTAGATAAGAATGGATTCTCGATGGTCTTCAACACACGAATTCTCACATCTTTCGCATTAGTTGATAAACTCAGTAAGAGTAATCATCTCTCGGTTAACTGGTGATCCAACTTTTAGTTGATTAATTAACTGGTTAGGAATTTCTGGCGCCAGATGAAATTCCATCGTAATTAATCTTCTAAAGATCTCTGCACACATATCGCACAACTAAACTGGAGTGACATATCCGGAATATTTGGCGATACTTAGAATATCCAATTTTCTGTAGGAAGATTAATTTAATCCATTACTATGTCTTAAAATACTCAAAGACCTGATCGAATATTAAATAAATTGAAACAAGTCTCAGGCAAATTCCTGATCATTATCAAGAGATATTGGGTTTCAGAAGACGCGTCTTTTTTCTAAATGTTAGATATTTAACTTGGAATTTTTTTAGTTCTTAAAGTCACGGTGGATTAAAACCTGCTTTTGCTTGGATTTTTATGCATGGCGGGATATATTTTTATTATGCATGGCGGGATATATTATTCAATTTTTCGCCTCGAAAAATTGAAGTTACTCATAATCATGTAAGTTTAATATTTTATCTTAAGTTTTTCAATCAATTTGAATGATAGGCGCCATAGAAAAATACGTAAATAAATGAAAAAAGCAAAACATACAAATACAAATACACACACAAAAAATGCAAATATAAAATGCAATATTATATATATATATACACACACAAATCAAAACCCATCAGTACGTTGTGGCCATTGCTGCGATTAAAAGTAGAGTATCGTGTGTTTAGTTTAGTTATATTAACGTACCGTTTTAAAGCAACACTAGGGCTATTTTTGGAAAGACCTCGTAATTTTGAACCTCTATCAGATGACTAGGTCGGCACTTGAGCTGTCGGGTCCTTCTCCAAACTTCCACACCACACCAGCAGGAAGACGTTTGGCCCCGACGGATTTAACGTGCACCAAACCCGCTTACACGACGGTTCTTCGGAGAAATCGGGTCGGGAACATGAGGCCCACAGATTCCGAAGCCGAGAAATTACCACCAAGTCACTTCGGCCCCCAGGTGTATTTGCGATGCATTGAATTTTTAACTGTAATAACGATATATGCTATTCATAGAAGTGTGTGTTTTTTATTAAAAATAAATAAAACTGTTTTATAAAAAAATTGTTATTTGTAGATATGGAATTAAACATATCCCACTCTATAAAAAAAAAGACATTAAAATGCTATTTTCTCTTAGTATGAGTATTGTTTTATGTTAAATAATCAAAATGAAAAAAAAAATTCACAATAAAAAAATACGTGCAATTATGGTTTTTATTTTCTTTAAATCCGTGTACTTCAAAGAGTTAATGTAAAAAATCTTGTGTTAAATGGAGTGTTATACAGGATGTGCAAAAAAAAGTGGGCAAGCTATTTTGTTTAATATTGCCCCAAAGCGTATGCTATCTTTTATAAAGCGACATTAAATAACAGTCAATTATATGGATATATTTCGTATCCTTTAGGGATTGATAATAAAATACTTTTTAATACATTTTTACTCAGTTATCATAATGTAAAAGTGTTAACAAGTGAAATATTTTTCTTGCAATAATCAAAGTACGCATATTTTCATAGTTATTAAAAGGCAAATTTATTGACATAAACCACTTTTGAAATTCAAAAAGTTCTTCGTAACGGAAATGCGTCATTTTTAAGCTTAATATCACTTACATGTGCGTTGCTTATGCATTAGTATATACAAAATGTCCCAAAGATATTCATATACATTAAGGGTAAATCAAATCTACAAAGTCATGTTTTGCAATAGAACGTAGAGCTGGAGATGCAAAGGTAAAGGATTTGCTGAGGAATGTTTATCAATAAATTCTATAAAAGAAAATACTCTTTTAATACTCTTTACTTTCTTTAAATAATCTTTTAAAATTAATTCCTTTTCTCACCACTAAAACATAAAATTTTAGATATTTTTTTTTCCAAATCCAGCAGGATTTTCCTTTTCCCTCTTGCCTCTGAAATCTTATTACAGCAACTTTAATAATCTGCCAACATAAAATGGCCAATCAGGATTTCTTTGATAAAATTTCCATTTGGAATACAGAAAAGCTGTTGGTTGCTTCGACAACTGTCTCTTTCTGCTTTGAACTGTCACCTGTAAACCTCATGCTATGCATTTCTTTAAAAAAAATAGTTACGGTTCTGGTATATTAAAAAAATTGCAATATATTTTTTCACTTACATCTATACCAAAACGGAAAGGGACCACAAGAATTCTAGAAACTTAGGTGAGGTGTGGTATTAAATATCATCTAAAGGGTTTGAATTCATTTTCCATTATTGAAAAAGTCAATGTACCAAATTTTCAAGAATAAAATAAACGAATTTTTTTTAAATCCTTAACAATTTTTTTACTAACATTAAAATGCCTTTACAGCTGAATTCTTATAAATTATATATATTGGTTATCTATCACCTAGACAAAACTTTTTTTAAGCAGATGTTATATGTGAAATATTTTTGAGATTATATATCGAAGTTAAAGTAATTCAATTTATTTTTCCCTTCAACTACTACTTTTTTGGTTTTGTTTTCTAGAGGGAATTGATTCATTTCCATAAAAATAATCTGATAAATCAACAGTTGGATTACAAACTACTTGGGCAACAAATGCCATCTTGAATAGGCTATTTCTCATAAATCATTGAACCACTACGTATTTTTACACAGGCTGTTTCAATAATATCCTGACACCATCTGAAACTGTAATAGAAATTAGAATTTTGCAGAAAGTCCAAATTACTTTAGTTCCTAAAACAATTAATCATTTTTCAGAAGTATAGGCAAAAATATCTTTCTCTCCTAACCACTTGAAACTCGCACTAACTGTGTCCAAGTCAGCCTAGACGTTATCTTTTGAAAGTGGAAACACAACAACGAAGTTAACTTTGAATTAAAACAAGCACGGATCCAAAAGTTTGTTTAATGTAATGCTAGGACTTAACTATAGTAGATTTTGGTGGAAATTATATTGCGAATGCTCGAAATAATTCTAAATTTCTAAGCACCCCAGTTGTTGAAAATAAATTCTAGATGTTTTCTAATGAGGAAAAGGGATGGCATGTTTCCTGGAATGAATTGGATTTTCATGTTAGGCAAAGTATTATCTTTATGGATATAAATATCTTGGAAGGAAATATTGTCAAAGATGTAATTATTTCATACTCTATCTTAATACATATGCATAATAACATTGCTCAAATACTTAATGAATAAATGATAGCATAATTTATATTCAGATTAATAAATTCACTCAAAATTACTCGTCTGTTTATATCACGAAACAAATTCTATAATTGAAAACGATTTTATGAATTTATTTTGTCATAAAAGTTAATCATGCCAGTAAAAATTATTTTACGCCATCATTTTTAGTAGTTAATTTAGTTGTGCCAATGAATACGATATTATTCATTTAAATAAAATCTAAGATGAATATAATTTGTAAAAAAAAAACATATTTTATTCGTTTATCCAAATATTGGATATTTCCGCAAACGATTTATTCTGATACTTTATTTGATTACAACCAAAATATTATAAATTATGTGCATATTTTTATATAAGATAATTCTAAATTTATAAACCACGTACACAAAAACAAATCGTTCCTTTCAATAAAACATGAGGGAAGAAAATGCAAAGTTGGAATCGCTATAGGAGGCTTTGTTGTCGATAAATTAAGAGAAAGAAAAAAAAATACATCAATTAAAGCATACAATGCAAATTTATGGAAAACAAATTTATTATAGCACAACAACCCACCTATGCAATTAACATGCGAAACGTGTATCGCTTCAAATGGCATGTCCATTGAACACCGATTTTCAGTATTCAAAAGTTTGTTATGAAACTACAGTGTACTTAGTATCCCCGTATCTATCATACTGCATACAACTTGCTTGAAGCAGTTTGGTTATGTTGTAAAATTCATCCAATTTTATCTGATGTATTCTTTATTTTTTTTCATTTAATTCACCAATTGTAAATAAAACTTTTGCTGTCTCTATAGTGCATATTTGTCATTATATTCTACAGCAAAAGTTAGTAGTTTCTGTGCGTGTTAATATCTTTAAAATGCGATCTATGCTTTATTTCTTTTATTTTTCTTTACGTAGTTTAATCGTGGCATTAAAATATGTTGTATTTTAGCATTGATATTATGCGTGTTAAATTAAAGAAAGCGATTTTATTAAATAAGTTTTCATTTAAATTATATAAATAACTAGAAAAAAAATGTTATTTTTTATAACAAGATATTCTGCATATGAAAACAATTTCTTTAAGTTATATTTAGCAATGATACAAATGCAGACGATCTATTTATAATATGTTATTTTATTATGTGAAATGAAAAGATTTATTTATATTATATTTATTTTGTTTCCTTTCATTAAGCTGCAGATGGCATAGCCATTAGTGATTATGATTATTCAGAACTATTTGCAAATTGTCTGAACTTAAAAATGTTAGAATCTGATTGTTTGGATAAGTTTCTTAAGAAATACAAAAATAAAGCTTTGCTTTTGATAACGCTAGGCATCACGTCCTTATAAAATTTTTTCTTTCCAGTATATTATATATATATATATATATATATTCTAATGCTTCACTGAAGAATAGTTTCCAAGTGCGATTTTGCACTTTTTAGAACCATTTTCTTGTAAGGTCTTTAACAGCCAGTGGATGTCCCAAGGTTATTGGTTATGTTTAAATTCAATTAAATCTTTTATTCTCAACTTGATATACATGCTTCCCATAATAAAATATTTTCAAACGTCAAATTGTGACAGATTTTAAATCCATTTTAGATTAACAGCTTTTCACTTTTTCTATTTATTGACTATATTTGGAGACATAACCCATATCATCAAAATGTCATAAATTATTTTAAACTGAACATAATCTATATTAAAACTGTCTTTTAAGTTAATGAAATTTCACTTTCTGGTTCTTCATGTAAAGTTCGCAAGTAATAAAAAAAATCTTTATTCCTTAGATTTCAATAAAGAGAAAAAAATCACCGGATTTAGTATCTGGTAAACAATGCAAAAGGTTTGAATTTCATTACAATGATGAAATGTGTTATTGAAAAGTAAGTACATTGTTTTTTTTTAATTGTCAAAATTCAGGGGAGAAATCGTAGGGCAATTAAAAGAGAAAGAATACAAAAAAAATTTTTAATTTTTTTGTTTAAAATTATAAATTTCTAATTTTAAAAAAAATATTGATTTAAATTTTATTTAATTTGAACTTAGTTTTTAAATCGTTAAATATAAACATTTAAACTGATTTTTTTTAATTTTAAAAACGCCGTTTCGTTTAATAATATTTTTGGAAGTTATCTTGAAAAAACAAAAACCTCGTTTAACATTTAATTAATTAACATTCTTATTTTCTATTCTTCTAAAATTTCAAAAATTTCTTAGAAGTTATCATTTTTATCTTCTAAAGTAAAATGTACTATAAAATTTACGCAAGATTTTAATTTGCCACTATTCGTGCAGTAAAGTATTGGCAACCCTATTTTAAAAACCATTTGACCGCTGATATTTAGGATTAGTAAAAATGGAACGTTACACGATAGAACAACGTGTTTTCTTTGTTGAACAATATTTCAAAAATAATGAAAGTATGGCAGTCACTGTTCGAAAAATTTGAGAATTAGTCCCCTAGATCATTGATTTACCACCATTAGATTTCTTTTTATGGGGTTATTTGAAGTCAAAGGTTTGTGCCAACAAACCCATACATAAGCATGCATTGAAGTAAGAAATTCAAAGCTGCATCAACATTCAGCCACATTTATGCAAAATGGTCATGGGAAATTTCGACATAAGAGTGCGTATGTGCTAGCAAAAACGTGGAGACCCTCTGCCCTATGTGTTATTCCATACATAACCCTATTCTGTGTACTTTACAATTTAATAAAAATATAACAATTTAAAGAAAAAAAGCCTGGGTTTTTTTTTATTATTTAATTCAAATCTTGATTTAACGCGTTGTTCTATCGTGCAACGCTTCATTTTTATTAACCCTAAACTATCAGCTCTCAAACGGGAATTTTTTAGTGGATTGCCAACACGAATGCACTGCATGCACGAATAGTGAAAAATTCAAATCTTGTGTTCAATATAGAGCATTTTATTTGTAGAAATGCCCATGTTTAAATTTCAAGTAATATGTTCTACACTGTTTCAAGTAATATTTTCTACATTAATTGTTCTTTTGAATTCCACCGTCCAAGTCTCATTCTTATGTGAAAATATGTAAGAAAGTCGTTAACAGGACACATCCGATTTATTAGAATAGCCATAAGAAATTCGAAATCATAAAAAATAAAATCCATATTTGCTTCCCATTTTCTTGTGATTTCCAGACCATTCTTAAAATCTCAACCCATTTATTCCCATTTCATTTTTATGAATATTTTACTTTTCTCTTGACTAGAAAGTATATAAACTTCGAAGGAAAAACTTCGTCCACTTTATTACTTTCCATCACATGGTTAAAAATACTTTCAAAATGAATTTCATTTTAAAAAATAATAATAAATAAACCCTCTCTGCACGAAAATCAGAGGAGAAAGAAATTTTCGCAGCAGGCGATTTTTTTTTTCTAATCGAAAACTTGAATGACGATGGCTGAATAATAAAAAGAATTTTCCTTTGTGAATATAGTCCATTAAAGCAGGTGGAAAAATATGCTGTGTTATCCAATTTCCAGAATTTTAAAAGAATCATTCATGCGTAATCATTCCAGTCATGGCACCTGCCAAAGAGTTTGAATGATTGACAAATCTTTACTGTCAGAAACTACTTTTTTTAAAGTAAAAATTATAATTCAAGAAATCTCTAAAGCCATATTCTTGTATTTTATTCATATTCAGAAAGTAAACTGAAAAGTAGAGATATAATGCAAGAAATTTTTGATTTTATGGATTTATTGAAACTAAATGAGAATTCTTGCGAAACCTTAAAAAATACTTGCCGAATACGCCAGTTTGACAGTTTAGTTTAGTTATATTAACGTACCGTTTAAAAGCAACACTAAGGTTTTTCTGGGACGGTGCTCGTAAGTTTGAACCGCAGTCAGATGACAAGGATGACATCTGAGTTGGCACCCCCTCTCCAAACTTCCACACCACTCCAGCTGAAGGACATTTGGCTCCGACGGAGTTAGCTTACACCAGACCCACTTACACTACGGTTCTTGGGTGGAATCGGGTCTCGAATTTGTAACCTTCCGTTTCTGAACCTGAGACCTTACCACCAGGTCACCGCGGCCCACATCATCCCTTTGGCAGACTCGTTATTTATCAACATGCCTTTCAGCATACGTTTTTCGTAGCCAACTAATAAATTTATAAGTGTTTCACATTTTTATTAATTAAAACTTTATCTAATCATTTGATTGCTTTAATAATTAATTATCTAACTAATAATAATAATTTTAATAATTTTTTAATGATGTAATAACCAAAATTTAAGATAAAAATTGTAAAAATTTATTTAGCATAGAAGACTGCAAAACAAACTGCAAACTAAATTAAGTGAAACTGATGAACTGGAACTTTACAGATATCCTCCAAACAGTTTTAAAGATTTTAAAATTGGTAAATTCTACTCCAAGTTTCCAAACTACTACTAAAGTCTGCAAAAATTTTTCACCCATTTCTCTAATAAAAATATTATCTCCTTCCCCTTGCAATAAAATTTTGAGGAATGCTATAAATGCTCAAATTTTTATTTTCAGAACCCTTAACATGAGAGCTGTCATGTTCGTAGTATAATAAAGAAAACTGGCACTTATATATTAATAGCAAGATCTTTCAACATATGTTTCGCAGGGAGCTAATAAATTTATTGTATTTTAAGTTTTTTATTAACTAAAATTTATCAAATCAATTGATTGTTTTAATAATTAATTATCCAATTAATTATAATAATATCAATAATTAATATTATTATAAATCATTTTCATAGTATAACAAAATTTGAAATAAATTTTGTTAAAAACTTATTTTGTATAGAGGGCTTAAAAACAAATTACAGACTAAACTAAGTGAAACTGACGAATTGGAGTTTTTCATGTATTTTTCCTAACAGATTAAAAGCATTTGAAAATCGGTAATTATATTCAATTACCAGAAGAAAACACTTCAAAGTTTTCTCGCAATTTTTTCTAATAAAAGTATTGTCCCCCTTAACTCTTACAAAAAAATTTTTAACCTTTGTCAAAGCTATGAATGCCACAAATTCTCAGATTTTTATATTCAATGTCCTACGCATCAGAGCTATGAGTTCGCATAAAAATAAATGAAACTGATAAATATATTAACAACATGAACTTGACGAAAGATAATTAAGAAATATCGATCGTTATCATGAATCTGGCAGCTTTTAATGAATCTAACAATTTGTTAGCATGCGATTAATGCACAAATATTGGAAAATTAATTACTTATTCTAAACGGTGCATTTAGATTGATTGAAACAAAAATTTGACAACGAATTATAATTATAGACACAGAATTATACAATGAATGTTACTCATTTAAATCTTTGGATTTTTAAGTTATTGACTTTATTCACATGAATGCGAAGATACGGACCAACAGACAATTAATAGATTGATGAATTTAGTTCAAAATTTGATACAAATATATACTTTAGATTCTAAGAATTCGAATCAAATTTTATTTGTGTCCGTTGTTGGGTGTTTAAGTTATCGCTTCTACAATCTCCCAAAAGTACAGATCTACAGACTACTAGCCATTTGGCAGATTTGATTCCACATTTGATATAGATTTACATCTTAGATTTTAAACCTTTGGACCAAATTTTATCTATCCAACTCTTTACATTTAGTAATTCGTGTTCACTTTTACACATACAAATGGACAGACAGATTACCCAATTGAATATCGTTCATAATTTGAATAGAAATCCACTAATTTGGTGTAAAGATCATATACCGAATTTCATCTATCAAGCTTAAAACGTTTTTGAGTTTTTGAGATTAAATTCAAACAGACGTAATTCCTAAAATATGGTTTTGGAAATCGTGAAGAAAGGAAACCAAATGGTTCGTAAATTCCCGATTTTGTTTTTTTTTTTTTTTTTTTTTTTTGCGATTACAATATTTTCTCCTAGTGTATTTCGTATAGGAAAAAATAAAAATTAAATCACTATAATTGTACTGATTAATATAAAAGTGTTAAGTCATTAAATTCTTGAGAAATATGAAACAAAGTGGAAAAAATAAAAAAGATTAAGGATTCTATCCCCTACTGTTCTGTCAGCCAGCATTATTCAAAAATTCTGGTCTATTAACTGGAAATAACCCAGATTAACTTCCAATTCATACACAAATGTGGGTCTGTTTCCCCTGAGAATCCTCCAGAGAACAAGTTTTTATTCCTTCTAAAAATAATTTTGAGATTGATTAGGTTTAAACTTCATCTTTCATTTCGAAAATAACGTTAACCTAAATGTCCAGAACATCTAAGATTTGAAATGTGCCGAGGTGTAAGCGTAAGGAAACTTATTCATTTGTTAATTATTTTTATGTGGTAAATGTGCATCAAGATGCAATGTGTATGCATATATTGATAGTGTCAAATAAGTAAGTTACTATCATCAGTACGGAATGGCTATCAATTCATGGAAAATAACAGCTATTGAGACATTCAACATGTTCAGATAATGAGAAAAATTTAATTCTTTATCAAAATTCTTCATTTGTATGTGCCTATGTTTTAACTTTAGGAAATACAAGCTTTTAAAAAATCAGGTTTAATGTTATATTTTTTTGTATTTTTCGTTCAAAAAAATAGAGAATTCACAAGGAGATAATTTTTCCCATTATTATAAAATACATGCTTTAAATTACAAATGACATTATTACTTTTATTTATGTAAATTCGGAAATTCGTAATTCTTTTTTCTTCTATCTTCTACACAAGCATAAAATTTTGCAAGCTTTATATGAATTCTTTTTCTTCATTTTTTTTTGTATATAGTAAAAAATTATTCGTATAAGAAATTCTCATTTTCTCTCAATTTTACAAAAAGATGACTGAGCACACTTCTACAGCATATCCTCTTCTCAACCCCCCCCCCTTCAAAAAAAAGGCGGCTGGAACAGAAATCGAAAACTTCCTTTCTGCAAGAAAAACAAACACAGCAGAAAGTTCGAAGCAGACGACTTTTTTTATCAAAACTTTTTCACCTGCATTACTAGAATATATTTAAGAAGGAATATTCCTTTTATTATTCAGTAAATGTCAGTCAAATTATTTTACGCCATCCAATTGTCAGAAATTCAAAAGGGTCGTTTTCAGTTGAAATCATTCTTCTCTAATCATATCTCAAAAAGTTTCGTTGATTGACATGATGATGAATTGCACACACACACAAGCAGGCATGCACAAATTTGTGACAGATAGTAAAACTGAATTATTCAAGTTACTTTTGAAGTTTATAAATAATGTAAATCAAATTAAATCTGCGCTTTCAAGATCTTAGGGTGTCTCAAAAGTTTTTTTTTTCTCATCGCGCTATGAGAGAGAGGCTTGTCACTGGAGACGAAACTTGGATTTTATATGAAAATGTGTATAGAAAACGCACTTGGTGTAAGGACAATAGACCTTCAACTGTTGCAAAGCCGGGACTATACTCCAAAAAAGTTCTTTTGTCCATTTGATGGGATTGGAAAGATGTAATTTTCCACGAGCTTCTTCCTCAAGGTGAAACAATAAATTCTAAGAGATACTGTCCTCAACTGAATCAATTGAAAACTGACATAGCAAAATAAAAGGCCAAAATTAATGAACCGACGAGGCATTGTTTTTCATCATGACAACGCGAGACCACATATTGCATTAGTCGTAAGAGAGCAACTCTTACAGTTTGATTGAAATATTTTTCCGCAAACTGCATACTCTCCGGATATAGCTCCATCTGGTTATTACTTCTTTCTGACCTTAAAATATTCTCTTCGTAATAAAAGCGTTCCTCGAGGATTATTTCTTGCCCAAAACACAATTTTTGAAAGAAGGCATAATGAGGTTTCCTGAAAGATGGAAGAAGGTAATAGAGAAAAAGGATTCTTATATAATAAAATAAATAATATCTTAAACAGTAAATGTGTATTCATTTCATAATAGAAATAAGAAAGAAACTTATGGGACACCCTAATATTAACTGATTAGTATGTACAAATCATATATTTTAATTAATTATAAGATGATCACTTTCATTTTTCCATTATTACAGAAGCAACGAATTCAATTTAGTTATATTAGTATATTGTTTTAAAACAACACTGTGTCTATTTTGAGACAAACCTCGTAGTTTTGAACCACGGTCAGATGACGTGGATGACACCTGGGCTTTCACTCCTTTCTCGAACTCCTGCACCTCAGCACTAGGATGGCATTTGTCCAGACAGATTTAGTATACAAACATCTGATAGTGTACTGAGTGTGCTTATTCCGTATTTCTTCAAGGGAATTTGGTTCCGAACTTCTAAGGTACTGAATTCTAGATCTAACCACCGGACTAATACGATATTTAGAAACAAAATGGAGTGGTCTTTCTGGTACATTCTCTGATAAAGATGTCATCTCCTCAATTGAAAATAGTGGTCCTTAGATAAAGTCGGAAACAGATGAGAGTACTCAAGACTTTTTTTCTCGAAACTGGAGATCAATGCAAGGTAGAAGGTAGACAGAATAAGCAGGAATACCGCCCTCTCCCCTTTCTTCTTTGATATGTAAGAGCACAATATAAACGTTTTGCATTTAATGTAAGGAAAAAAGCACAGTATCATTTTGGGTGCTTTTTTATTATATAAGAATATGGTGCTGTTCTGGTAAGGGGTTTTTGAAGCCTCAAAATGCACGGGCAGAAAATTGGCAATTTATCGCTTTTGAGATATAATTTTTTTGCTTTTAGGGTTATTAGAAAATAATAAAGAAGATTGTCGCATTTGGTGGCTTATAGGCAACAAAAAATTACAACTTGTTGCGAATGCCCTCCATGCACCCGACTCTCCTGTCTGGCCAGTAAAGGACATGGATCGTAAGAAGTCATCGCTCTACAAAGCACAGAGAAGAAAATATGAATAAACGTGGAACAGCGAGGGAAGGTATCGAAAGTTATTATATAATTTTTTTAGCTGGTAAAAAAAAAGTTTTGGGGCTCAAACGATTTTGAGATGGAAAAAAAATCATTGCTTTTTAAAAGTTACGCAATACAATAATCATTCTAAACCAGTTTAAACCCGAATTTTCGCAAAAAAAAAATAATAATAATAATTTCTGACCTTGAGATAAAGTTTTGGAGCTCAAACGATTTTGAGAGGAAAAATTATATATATATCTTCTTCTAAATATCGACGCATGCGTAATCTGATAGTCACGTGATTGTTTTAAACCTGTTTAAACTGGTTAATGACTTTAATTAATTAAAACAAACAATGACAAAAAATAATATTTTTACAGAATAGCTTGAAATTTGAGATAGTAGCAATAGTTGCAATTTTATATTATTTTTCTGACTATATCATACAGAAAAAAATTTCAGATCCACAATCTGAGCTGCAAAACTCCGTACCAAATTTTATTCATTTAATTATTAAAGTAACTTTTATCCTTGACAGATTTGGTCCATACTTTGACACTCCTGTTGATTAAATTTTGTGCTAAGTTAAATCTATCTAGCTTTCACCATTTTTGAGTTACGATACCATTTATAGATAGATTACGGATTAAAATTTTTTAATTTTATCTTCACGCTTCTTTAACTCAATGAATTTTTTGGTAGACATACATAATACCAAAAATGTATTTTTCAGATTAATAAAGGTCCTTAATTTGAAAATTTATCAAAATATAGATGTCGAATATGGTGGTTGTAGTGCTTTCTAATTCAGTATCATATCTACAAAAAAGTAAAAAGTGTGCAAATAAATGTTAAATAAAGATAGGATTTCACCGCATTTTTATATTTTATTCAAAAATAGACATGTTTTTCGACTAAGACAAAAATTGAAAAAATTGTTTCTCTTTTTTAAACCCTTCTATGTATAGTTCAAATTCTGATGCCTTGATTCCAATTCAATTTTTACGAATATTTTCATTTTGCTATAAAATAAAAAAACTATTTTATGCAATCTTAGAAAAATAGTTCCAACCTATTCTTACTACTTCCATTACATGGCTGAAAACACTCTTAGGGGAAATTTTATTCCCCCGTCTTACCCCAAAAGAAAAAGGAAGAGAATAGGAACCGTAGACTTCCTTCCTGTACAGGAAACATAAAGAGAGCAAAAAGTTTTACCAGCAGACGACTTTCTTTTTTTTCCGGAAAACTTGAATGGCATTCGCTAAATAATGAAAAGAATATTCTTTGATAAATAAACTCCATTAATGCAGGTTGGAAAATTCTCTACGTTATCCAATTGTCTGAAATTTTAAGAAATCATTCAACCCTAGTCACCCTGTCAAACCAAATGTCAATGCTTTTGAAAAAGTGACAAATTTGAAGACCTTGTTTCAACTTACACGAATTCTTCATAAAAGTTAAAGCATTGAATTCATACCTAATTCTTTGATTGTGCATATCCTTATTTTATTTTAAATAAATTTAAATCTTAAAATGGTGTGTGAGCTATAATGTTTACACCCTATAAATAAGCATGTGTTGACAATAATTTTCGTCCAAATAAATTTAGGCAAAAAAAAATTAAACTAAGCAGATTTCGTTAGAATTTATTTATGATTTAAATCGGGATTTTAGTCAGCCATAAAATGAATTTGCACTGATGGTTAGTAATCAAATGTTATTTGCCGGCATCAATAAAAAACTCTCTCTCAATGTGTTCAAAATTTAAAAACCTTTTTTGGGAAAATGTAATTTTATAATTTTAATCTTCTTCTTTACGTTAGCAGATATTCAAAGAAAACAATTATCGTATTATTTTAAAATTCATATAATTATCTATTCAGTGGTTTCAAGTCTCACTTCATTGCATTTCAGTGCAATTTCCAAAAATCTGTATACATTTATTTCAATATTAGTTAGATGTCGACACCTTCAAATGCATCTATTTAATACTTTCACTAGGTGCCGTATCTATTTATGCATTTAAATAGCATGGTTAACTAAAGAAATGTCCTATATATTCTTTATAAATGAAAGGCAAAAAGCAGTTGAATGCAAGCAATGAATACAATAATTAAAAATCTGTCTTATATTTCCATTTAATAGGAATGACAGCATTAATGTTAAAAAATAATTATAAATATAATGCTTTTAGTATATCTTAATGGAATTATGATTGCATACAACTAGCTCCATCTAGCGGCAAATTTGTGGAAAAAGTACTACAAGATCCAAAATTATTTATAAAAAATAAAATTATACGAATTAATAAAATAAGTAATCTAAAATAAAAACATTGTTTCAAGAACAAAAAATTCTATTTTTCAGTTGAAAATAAAAGTTTATTAATTAAATTTTCATAGCTATCATAATACTTCATATTATATATATATATACAGGGTGTTGCCGAATTCGACCGACAAATTCAGAAGGGTGATAGGAGGGAGATAGGATATACAACATGGGGTCCCAAACGACGTTTAGGGGGTGAAAATCGCAAAAATATAGGAAGTCGGCGAACTTTTGGAAACTGTAAAAAATTAATAAAATAATAACAAAAGGTGTTTCAACTATGAATTTCTTTTAAAGTGAAAGCACATTCTTAAAGGCTATTTTTCACGTAAGTAACATGCTGATGTAATGAACCAGGGGATCGTAAATTATTGAAAACGAAAAAGTAGTTTAGAACACTTATCTGCAAAAATATTAAAAGTTAAAAAAAAATAAAAGCTTGAAAATATAAGGAATTTTATACTCCTTAATTTGATATAAGTCTGCAGTGTGAAAATTGTGGGGGTTTTAAGATATTCAAGAAAAACTAAAATGTTTGCCAGGGAACATCGCTGCAACATCGGTACCGATGTTTACAGAGGGTGTTGCCAAATTCGAAAGGTAAATTTAGAGAAGCGATAGTAGGCATCAAACAGATTAAAAATTATCATAAAACATAGGGTCGCAGGAGACGTTTATTCTGTGAAAATCGAAAAAGCAGACATCGAAGAGACAATTAGCCTGGCGAAGAGAATGGCCCTAAGAATGCAAGGATTTGGAACAAGGTA
>JAPMOR010003790.1:101990-142464 GCA_026543865.1 Argiope aurantia | reverse complement strand
TTATTCTAAACCTATTACCTAAATTTACTTAATTTATCAACAGGCTTTGATTATTGGAAAAAAACTATAGTTAATTATTATTGTTATTGTTATATTGTTAATTATTATATTAAAGTTGTATTCCCTTTCAATGTTCAAATTATCTCTATTGTTACTTATAATAAAGAAGAATGTGTGTGAATGTGTTTGTATTGGCGCTCTACAATCCACACCGTTTGAACTAGATGTGCCAAATTTCTTCCAGATTTATTTTATATAGCTTGAATGTGTGCGATTTTTTTGGAAATTTTGAAATGAATTTAAATTAATTAAAACGATAAATTTTTCTCGTATTTCTTACGAAAATATTTACTCACAAATAAGATTTTGACACCGTTTTATAACTCAAAAAATTGTCTTCTTGATACAGATATGTTTGCTATGAAATCCTTTTGTCTTGATTTAATTAATTTTTAAACATATTTTTAAGTATACTTCACAATAATAATTTCCTTAGTGTAAATGAAACAAAATTGTTTTCATCGTATCATGAAATATTTGAATACCACAAATATTATCATATATTTAGTTTTTCCACTGTTGAAAATTAAAGAATTCTATTTAATATCTACGTATATTGCAAGACGAATAAGAATGAGAAATTACAATATCTCTAAATTTACTCCGTATGGTCTTTGGCTGGGATGGAGTTAATTTCTGAATGCCGCTAAATTGAAAAGATAAATGAACCGGACCTAATTGCCCTATGATGTCATGGATAGAAGAAGGTTAGAAAAGTTCGCATATATATTGAACAAATGAAAGACTATTAAAATAACATCCCTTTAATGTCTGGCAATTTGATGGAATAAAGGGCGTGATATGAACTATTTAAGTGAAATTAAATATATGCAATATCTCCTACAAATCAACCGGTAGACAAATACAGCATATTTACATCATTTTAAAGCTTTCAGATAATTTTATGTAGTTGGATTGAAGAAATTAACGGCAGTTTAACGAAGTTCCTATTATTGCAAATGTACAGAAATGGTTAGTTGAATCTTTGCATTTGGTTAAGTATAGAAATAAATGCTTTTCGAACTAAAATGCAAAAGTTTTCGATAAACCAGTGAAAAGTATACCATATAATATATATGATTACTTTATTTTCTGTTAAATGTCAATTAAATGCTATTTTTGCAATGGTTTTATTATTATACTAATACAAGCAACTATTTTTAGATCAGTGGTTTGCAAGGAATATTGATTGTATTTAATTATTTCTAAGTCTCTTATGTGTAACTTTGAAATTTATAGCTCCTCAGACAGGTATTTTTAAACAAGAAAGGAGGAGAAACTTTATATGAGTTTTATTTGAATTGTCTTGCATTTACTATATTTTTCATTCAAATAAAGTTTCTTAAAGAAGTCGAATCCTATGACATCAATTCCATTGAAAACTCAATTGTATGGACATCTGCTATTTACAAGCCATTTATCGTTATTATAAATTTACTTATTTTTAATCATATGAACTATACTGATAATAAAAAGTATCTTGCTTTATCTTTAATATTTAAGGGAATGATGAAAAAGACTATCATTTCAATATAACAATAAAATGCATTGCTGAAAACATGCAAAAACTATTTTCAGAAAACAATTATAAAACAAGTAACTTAGTATTCGTAAAATGACATTTCTTTTTAAATTTTAAAATTATGCAAAAGCCATTTTTTGCAAAAATGTTTGCAGATATTTTAGAGAGAAAACACCAAAATCATGATTGATTTTTAATTTATCAAGTTTTCAAAATCAGCTTTGAAGTGCACATTTCCACAATCCAAAATATGTTTTTAACAAATCCAGAATATCTATCTCGGATAGTTTTTTTTCTGTAGAAGTCAACATAAACACACGTACATACATAAACACATAAAGTTACAACACGTATTGTTATCAGAAAATTCATTCATAATTGTATGACAGTGTGCACGTTACTTTCCCAAACGCTGCATAAAATATGTAATCTCAAATTGAATCAAATCGTTAATATAAAATAAGAAACAATCCCGCTTCCTTTTCTATTTTCAAACAGCACATCTGAAGTGAACAGGACCATTGCCCTGGACACGAATCAATAGAACCTTTACATGCTATGACGTTCCACCTAAGCATCAGGAAATCCAAAATCTATAGTGCAGCCAGGTGTTAAATGATTACGTCTTTCTGCGGTATTGTTACACCTGAGATATGCCATTTTCCGGGCCAGGAAGGATAAGTCCTCTCGTATTATCATAAAGAATTGACGGCCGATCCATAATGGTTAGGAAAGAGCAATGTGGCTGAGTTAGATTTGATTAGTTTCTGTCAAAGATAGAAAGAACACTGCTATGTTTTTTTTGTGTGTGTGTAAATGAGAACTTTTGTTGTAAAATGGACAGGAATTAACAATTCTTTCTGTCGTATTTAGTGATAAATTAAATATAAAAATGGATTAAACAAAAAATTGAAAATGTATTTTATATTATTAACTTTTTTTACCTTTCAGAATTTTCTTTAAGGTTTTAAAACTTGTCTATTTATTAGTAAGGTATATTTGTAAATAATAGAGAACAGCATGAAATAAATCAAATTAAGGGTTTTAAATTCATATTATTTTTATATTATAAAATGAAGCAGAATGACTGAATTATTTGGCTGCGAAATTAAAGGATTAGACTAAAATTTATTCTTTTTTGAACTTTCGATTTTAGCAGATGAGATGTTGAGATCCAAAATGGGTTAGATAGTCTATCATGTAAAAATGAAATAGACATCATTATCTAATAGGCATTGAAAGCGAGAATAATAATACACACATTAAATCGCCATTTTGTTTTCATGATAAACAGAAAACAAAAACTTTCAATTTGGAAACTGAAAATTAGAAAAAATAAATTAAATTTGATAATTGAAACGTTTAAGTGCTAAAAAGGAATTTCATAGTTTATGATTAATTATTTTTAGTCTTTTGATTTTTTTACCAATTTATTTAATCACTGTATTTTGGTTAAAAGATTTATTTTAAAATAATATAGAATAACGTAAAATGTCAAATGAAAAATTTTAAATCTATATTAATTTTATATTAAAAATGCACAAGAATAGATGAATAGACTTGACTTTGAGATAACAGAAAAATAGAATATGGAGATAATAGAAAATTGAAATGCTTTTTAAAGGTTTTGCAAACGAAATATTGAGATCTACCACGGATTAACCCGTTATTTTTAATAAATTAGCTGAATCTCATTATGCAACCGATTTTAAAAGCGAAAAAAATAATTCACTAATCAGAAGATAAAAAAAAATGCAATTATCAGCATAACTTGAAAATAGCGACTTGGAGTTTGAAAACAAATGATTAAATGATAAATTTAAATATGTCATTAAAATGATTAATGGCAGATGAATGTGAAAGGAACAATAATTTGTGCGAAAGTATTTTTTTTTTTTTTTTGCAAGTTATAACATATACATCCGTTGATTCCTTGATAAAAAAAAATATGCCGTATATTTTAAAATATTCATAACGAAATGTTCATAACTTGGTTGACAAATGTAAAATTAGCGAAAAAGGAGGAAACGGAACTTCATACATCTCATACGATGTTTTTTTTTTTTTTTTTTTTTTGGAAAAATGTAAAAAGATATGCTATTTCTTCATTAACGTTTCAGATTTCAGTAGATTCTATAGAGTCTGTTTTTACTATGAGTATATTTTTAAAGGAAAGGCAAAGGCATATTCTATATGCAGCTGACAGGATTATTTTTACTTGACGATAGAAAATAAAAGATTTCCAAAAATTAATTTTAACTTTTTTTCAAAATTTAAAGTATTCTGAAAAGAAGTTATTCTTAAAAATCGAAAATATTTTTTATTCTTATTCTAATAGTAAAGTATATTCATTAAAAAAAAGGAAAGCACCAAAGTTTCTTTAAAGTATTGTAACATTCCCCGTTTCCCAGTACTGATAAGACATTTACAGCCAGCTGTGTCGTCGATATTACTTACTAAACGTCTCGAGATAGCCAGATGGTGGATCTCTTCACCTCGGTGGTTTCGCATCTGTTCATTAGCGACTACAGTGAATGACCACATGTGGGAATTCCTCGTCAAGAGATATTGATAGTATCTTCAAAGAGAAAGGGGTGTCTAAACATTTGGATGCTAAATGTTTCTCATTGTGAAAGGACTATGATAACTCCGTATTCCAGAATAGTCAGTTATGAAAGGTGCATCACTAAAAGGACTTTCCCACGACCGACTGGCGCCGCTGAGGGAACATATTGCTGAACTCCGATTGGCTGAAAGAGAGCTCAAATGACCAATGTAAATTTAGAGGCGGAGATTGTAGCCGAAATAAAGTTTTTTAGGGAGAGGAGAAGAAACGAATTGCAGGCACACTGTTGGACTACGCGCATGAATTCTGAGTCCGAAAACTACCCCTGGAGTGGTCGTGTTGAATAAAAAGCTGTTAGTTCCATGTGGTGTTGTTTCTCCATATTGATGGAGAACTGAGTTTCAAGATAAACTTTCGACTTCGACTGTTGTGTCTCCTACTATAGGTGTAAATAACTATTTATTTAACCAAGATTAGAACAAGTTGTTCTTTTGTATATATAGGGCTGTAAAATAAAGAATTGTTTGGAAATTCTGCTTCGTTATTTGATCAGTCTAGATCAAGACATTACAGTATAAACTCTGTTTCAACTCTAATTAATAATAATAACTTTAACACGTTTGCTTATTTCTTTCCTTTATATTTGAAACAATGAGACATAAATAGAGATTATACATTTTCTTTCAAGATTTATCATTGGAAAAAATAAGCTTACAATCTAAATTCATATAAATGAAAATTTACACAAACAATTATCATGAACATCCTATCGAATAGTGTAATTAATTATTTTAATTATTGGATCGTCGTAGGCGGTATTCCTGTAAGGAAGTTATAAATTTCCAAAATTTTGATTAATTTGAATTAAAAAACCGTTCGGGTTTAGAATATCAACATCTGATAATGTTATATAGGATTACAAATATAATTACGGTACTTTACATTATTAGAGTTCTGCCAAAATATAATATGCAGAAAATTTGAAATGCAGTAATAATAACTAGAAAATAGCTAAGGATAATTGTTTTGACAATCACTGATTTGAGAATATGAAATTCTAAATATGATTCTATAATACTGGTTATCTATTGTTCCAAATTATTATAGTTGCATTATTTATTTAAATAAAATTATGCCCATGTAATCTTCAAAATTCTATCTTCATAAAATCAATCCTTATTCTGAGGCAAGCACAATTCCTCAAAACAAAAATAAAATTTTTTTCATTAATGATTAATATAGAAATTACGCATGGATAAGTATAATTGAGTACATTATTGAATTCCAAGGCTCTTAAAGAATAGACAGATTAACTCTACTTGAATATTAAATATATTGGTACAGAATCTGTACTAACTTTAGGGATGTAGAATCTGTACCATTCTATTTGTTGATTTAATAGTACATAAACTATACCATCCCGTAATGATACAAAATCTGTATCAGGTTGTAAGTTGATAGTTGGTTCAGAATCTGTTCCAACTAGCAAATAAATCTGTTGTTACAGTATCAATTTTGGCTCTATGTTATTTAATTTTCCAGCCCATATATTGATTTAATGCTAAAGAATTTGTAACAATTCTAACTATTTAATTGGACAGAATTTGTATTCCGTAAGTTAATTTATTGCGATAGAATCTGCATTTATATTGTTTTATACCACATAAATTTATATAGCTTTAGTAACATGGATTTACCCCAACCATAAATTGGCTACTCTTATGTTGAATCAATACTTAAAATCTGTATTAATACTTATTAGTACCAAATCGATACCACCAAAAATCGATTAGAGGTAGTGGATGGTATTCCACTTGAATAACTTTTTTTAAATTGTATAAAAAGTGTAAAACTTCTAAAAATTGAATATTTTAATATAATGATACTATATAATATAATATAATATAGGTATCTATATAATTATCTCTATATAGTAAAGGATTGTATGTTGTCTTGAATGCTCCACAGGTCACATTGTTTCATATAAACCGCTGAATTTGGAACATATATAATTTATATGCAGGAAACACGCACTTTAATCAATTGTTTGATATTTAAATTAATTAATTAAAGAATTAGGCTAAATTTTGGACATTTGTCTCAATAATTTACAAAAATGTAAAAGTAAAAAATATTTAAACCTATTTTGTAATGACATATTGAATTTCTGAAATGAAACTCAAATCGTTTTCTTTGTTGCTACTACTATAAATGATGACAAAAATATGAAAATTCGTTTTGTTTTTGTATGTTGGTAAAATAAACTTAAATTTTAGTTCCTGCGAGCGAAATTTTTTAAATAAATCAATCTTTAACGAAAAGGGCATGCTTAATTTGAACTTAGAGATGACGAGGCAAAATTTACACAGAAATAAAAATAAAATTTTATTCAGTACACGTACCAAGGCTTAAAATTCCTTTGAAATTCATTACATGACGATAAATATAAATTTTTCGAATAAAATTCAAATTATGAGATAGCAAATATCAGCGGTTTGAAGTTTGGACACGGAGCACTAACAACTATCATGAAAGATTCCATTTCTCCCGCCAAGCACGTTTTATACAAGCGTGCTCATTTTACATTAACATTGTCCTTTCCACAGCTCTAAAAAAAACTTTTGCTTCCCTTTTATGTACTCATCTTTCCCTCTCCAGCCTACGATCGAGAACACAATAAAATCCTATTATTTAAGCCTTCGAGAAATTCCGTATGCTTATTTTAGCCTTTTCTTTTTCTTTTTTTTTCTTCTTTCTTCTATTTTAAATCTCTCTCTTTTTTTTTATCTTACGTTGCAGAAAATAAAAACGTGCTTAAGAGGACAAAGGAAAACTTTTATGCGTCGGAAGCTATGTTATCAGAGCGCTAAAGGAAAAAAAAAGTTTCAAAGCATTTTAGCAAAGATTCTTTGTGAGTGTTATTTCTTTGTATTTTTGTTATGCATTTTAATGCACCCCCAAATCTGCCCCGATTGCTGAGGAAGCTTAAAAATTTTCAATATTTTTACCCTTTTATAATATTGGCAGAATTTTTGGCTATTTTTTTCATGAAAAGAAAGACAAAATAAGTTTCTTAATCGTACTAATGTCTTCTTACATAGATTGTTACTCCAGCATTTTCTACAAAGTATGAAATCAATTTAGCAAAAGATTTGTAAGAAGCTGCAGCTGCATTGTTGGAAAAAGATTTTTAAACTCTGAAATAGGCTTAAAGCTTTATTCATTGCGATTCAGTTTACTGAAATATTTCTCACATTTTATCGATAAACATTGTTGCGGAGGCTACACTTCGAATAAAGATCACTAAAATAGTCAAAATTTAAATATAAATGCATTGTCATCAAACGTAACGAAAAACTCCATAATTTAGATTATACTAAATATTATATGAATGGAATTAAATAAAACAATATTTGGTTTCAAAATAATAGATACTATGAGTAATTAAATTCTAAAATTACAATTTTTAAGTAGTTTTTTTTTTTCATAGACAACTCATATTACACTTTTTGACGATTGTAATGACTTAAAATATCCTCAACTTTAAAATAATGAACAGAAAAAATAAAAAGATACACATATGGTTCTTAAATGCTTTTTAAAAGAAAAAAAAATTTTTTTCACAAAGCGAAACTTATTTTAAACTGGAATGATCTGTCCGGTAAAGCGACAAAATAAAATCTGAATAGTTCAAATTTCAATTATTGTAATTCAAACGGCTAAACGTACGCAATACAATCTATAATTATAATAAAGCTCAATGAATGTGTGTTGACGCTCTACAGGCCAGACCATTCAACCTACAGCTACCAATTTTGGCACGTGTATACCTTGGAGGCCGGGAATGTGCACCTGGGGGGTTATTTTTTTAGAATTTTTAAATAGAATTTTATTTATTTAAAAATTAAGCGAAATTTTGACGTGTTTCTGCTATAACTTCCGAAAATATTACGGCACAAAAAAGATTTTTACATGAAGTTGAAGATCAAAAATTTATCTTTTAAATGATACTAATGTTTTAATCTTAAAATTAAATTTCTATTTTTAATGAATTTTTAAATAAATATTTTAACTATATTTTTCAACAATTTTTTTCGTAAAAAATAAAAATTAAGATTAAGCACGTTTCGCATTCATGGGAAAAAATTAGCTTTTTTCAAAGTGTTGCCATCACATTGATTAAAGCTCCAATTAAAAATAAATTAAATCTTTCTGGAAATGAAATCTGCAAAAATATAATTCTCGGCACGTGTCTGTAGGAAATGAAACAAATATGAAATATTATTTTTTCTAAAAAATAAATTCAAGAAAAATTATTTTATGATCTTTTGCACTCTCTATACAGGGTGTTTATTCAGTCCCGGACCCATTTTGATGTTTAATGACTCATAAAATAATGAAGATATAAACAAACTTATGGCATTTATTGATGGAATAACTCATATATTTTCCTTTTCAGGTTTGAATATTTTTACTTTTGTAAATATCGTCTGCGCGTGTGGTAAATTTCAGATAATTTCATTTTCCAGTGTAAATATCTGTACTTTTCTAAATATCGTCTGCTTATTAATTGCATTTTTTCTCTCTTTTGTTTTTGGCAACTATTGAAATGTTATGTTTACTTTTGATGTGTTTCTTCTATGTAGTACTTTTGTATGTGATGTTTTATTCGAGCGGATATTAAGGAGAATGCATACACCACAAGAGAAAGCACAGATTTTATGGTGGTCATAGAGTTAATTTCCAATCAACTAAATCACTGACTTTTAAGAGTTAATTTCCAATCACTTAAACTGACTGATTTATGAAAATTTGAATATCACTATTCAATAAAAAAAGGATAATTTTAGATTTTCCATCGATCATTTCAAAGAAAATACGCCAATCAGCGCGCGCAGGTTTCTGAAGATTAATTGGCCTAAAATTATGAAAATGTTGAGTTTTTCTAAATTTTTAACATTTAAAACTTCATAAATAAGTCTTAGTTGATCGTGGAAAATAGAAACATTCATTCATTTATTTAAAATTTGGTGTGTCCAGAATATTTCTCAGAATAGGATACCTTACTGCATTAAATTTAGACTTCATAATTTTTGAAATATATTTATAGGCTGGAACAAAATATTATTATTGATTTCATTTCAATCCTTTTGAAAGCTAAATTAAAAACTGAATTTAATGCTGAATCTCAGAAATTTTTGTTGAATTATTGTTTGAGATATTACACAAACGATAAAAAATATTTTGTAGTTAACATAAGACTTAAATTCCGAGCGATTCTGTTTGCAATACTCATATTCAATAATAATAATAATTAATAAATAACAATGAAGATGATAAATAAAATAAAACGCTTGGTTTTATTAAAAAAATATCTTTATATTAATTGCTATTTCATCATTTCCACTTTAAATTAAAGTTGAAGTTTTACCGGAAATAACAACAAATTAGCAAAATATATATAGTATATTGAACGAAACGATCTAAAGGGTATAAGTTTGGTATGGCTATCAAAATTTGAAGATTAAGAATGTTTTGTTTGAGATTCCTTTAAGAGACCAATTACTTAAAATATTTAATTGAAAATTGTAGCGAGCGGTAATACTTGCGAACCGGCTGGTCGCCAAAGGCGGCTAGTATAAAATAAACAAAAAAAAATGAAGCAGATGATAAACGACTTTATTGAAAGTGCAAAGATCAGGACGTTTTTATTTATGTATTGTTCCTTTATAGCAGCTGCTATTTAAAAAAATGATTAAAAAAAACAGAATTTTTAAGACTTTGTGTAAATATTTTCACTCTCCTTTATTTATGCGGACGATGTAAAGTAACAAGAACAATTTTCTGTAAGCACCTATTTTAGTATAATTAGTGTCATCTGGTGATTGGTTGGTTCGTAGGGAATACTAATTATATTTGATTTCAGATGAATTGTGTAGATATAACTTTATGTTCATAATTGCGTCAAATTAACAAACATTAATCTGTGTTATTCAATTGTCTCTTACACATGCTTCGTTTATTGTGCGTACGAAGCTTTTGTAATGATGACAGTACTATAATATTACAGTAATTTAAAAGCCGACATCCTAGCATAGGGGTAGGGCGTCTTCCTCGTCACCTGGGCGTTCTGGGTTCGAGTCCCGGTTCGGGCATGGCTGTTCTTCATCTGTTCTATCTGTGAGATGTATGAATGTGCCCCCCTCCCCCCGTAAAAAGAGGTTGTGTAAGCGAATGTGATGCGTGAGTAGCTAAGGCGTACTCTTGGCCCTAGTTGGCGCTACTAAAACAAGATACGCTCCTTTGGCTTAAAATCGCTGCCTTCGTCAGCGAGCTTGTCCATGACAAGTACCATTATAAACAATAGTAATTTAAAAGCTTTAAATTTCGCGATATTGGAAGAACTTTTTATTAATTATAAAAATGACAATTGATAAAAAAGATATATAAGAACAAAACTTGATCAAAATTCATTTTCTCCATCATTTCAATGGTCCCTTTAATATACAAAAATAATTATGGCTTATTTATAGATTTGTACTTAAACATTTTTTTTTCAAAAAATTAATGTTTTTTTTATATTATTAATAAAATTATGACTATAACATTATAGACTTTTGTAGTATTCAGAGTATGCCATTCAAATCCTGATTTAAGCTTGTGAGTAAACAAAGTTCGACCAAATGAACATAATGTTATAAAATATATATTATGATGAATGTTCGTTTTTAATCTAAAGCACATCATATATTTGA
Organism: Argiope aurantia; assembly: GCA_026543865.1. Classification (NCBI taxonomy): domain Eukaryota; kingdom Metazoa; phylum Arthropoda; class Arachnida; order Araneae; family Araneidae; genus Argiope; species Argiope aurantia. The sequence goes on along the minus strand of JAPMOR010003790.1, from coordinate 131,561 downwards.
TGCCTATATGTATAGTATTTTATTTATCCACAAAAATGTAAATTGTGTTTAAAATCCATCTAACTAACCAGTTCTTGCATTTGTTCGCAACAAAGACGTGGTTCTCTATCGACGTTGCAATGCATTTTAGCAGTTTTTTATTTAAATACTTGCCTCCGTATATTATGCATGTAATTTTTTGTCTGAAAATTTCATTTTCCTTTATTCACAACAGAAAAAGAATCGGAAAAAATAATAATTTTACTTGGGAGTTCGGATTCACTAATAAACATTTAGTATTTTATTAAATTCATATTCTGATAAAAAGTAAACACAAAACATATTTTTCAGAATAATTTCATTTTGAAATTTATTACAGAAAGTGAAACAATGCAATATTATTAACATAAACAAAGATATTAATTTTTTTTTCGACATAGTGATCTTATTTTATTCTGCCGTTAAATAAAATTAAATAAAATCGTTAAATAAAGCTCTCCTCTAGCTATTGCTATTCAGTAGAAGCTATCTATTCGATCATTACAATCTTATTAAGAGTATTTTAGCTGACAATTATCATTATTAAATACATTTTATTTTTAAGCAACGTTATTGAAATTGAGAAATGAAATGAGATGCCCTAGGATTGGTAATTTGCCACAGATATGGTAATCAAGTAATTAGGGCTCATTGTTCATTTATTGTCTATGTTGCTACATTTCGCTGAGCAAAATCGATCCATTTACAATAATTTACATAATATACTATTAATAATGCAATAGGTAAAAATTCAATAATTCCCGCTTTTATATTGTTTCCCTACAATTTTTCAATTTCATATTTTAAAATTTATACTTCAAAATGTACCCCTTATTGCATAATTTCCTTCATTTAATAAGGAAAACGATGAGGAAATAAATATTTAATATATATAATGCAGGCCCTTCAAATTTGAAAATATTTTTTATGACAAGAAACACACACTTAAATTTCCCTACTATTTTAACCACGTAAACTATCTAACAAGCTATATAATAAGCGTATCCCTTTGTCCTGCAGAAGCACTTAATTAGGTTGCAGTATCCTTTTATATCATGTGGTAAACAATTCATTTAAACTAATGACATTTTCATCTGATTTCTTGACACTTCATCAACGCTTTTGCACCGCCATCTATTTCCTCGTTTTCATATGGATTTTAAAAGGTTTTAATCTAACTGTTAGAAGCTGTAACAGAATATCTACTGGTGTCCCATTTAAATGCACCCGAAAAAGACGGTATATGGATATTTTCTTTTGCATGATTTAATTTTATTAAGTAAACAAAAGAAAAAAATGAATAAATATTTGATTTATATCAAATGGAAAACATCCAAAATAATTTCTTTTTAATACGCTTACTATATCATAGCCTTATAACAACGTGTAAATTCATAGATACTATGAGAGTTTCAAAACGAAGTGCAAACATAGAATAAGATATATTGAACTGAGATCGGTTTTTAATAAACTAGATATATAAGCGTTATAACATATTGATATGAGGTCTGTTTTTCCTTCAGATTTCATAATAATCTGAAGTGTGGAAGGAGATATGTGTGTGTGTGATTTCAGATGATATTTATAAATTTTAAATTATTTTATATCTTATAATTCTCAACTTTTAAATTAATACTAACTTAATGATAAGAATACTTATGATAAATATATATTTAAATACTGTTCTTTTTTTGTAATTTATATTGCAAAACTGGAGTAAAATGTAATTTTCAGACGTTTCAAATGGATTATTTGATCGAAATTTAAACGAGTAACTTTATTATAATAATCTTTTTGTAAAGAAATTTTTAAGGAAATACTCATATTTTAATTTTCTTTCGAAAAAAATATAGTATTTTTTCATATATTTCCTTCATGTCGTGTTTCTCTATTCTGATTTTAGAAGAAGAATTTTCTGTGGAAAGCTATAATGGTTTTTATTAAACGTTAACTATAATTTGCAAGACAATATAGAAATTTGTTTTTCATGGTTTTTATCAGTTTCACTTATTTTATATTTATAAAGAAGCAATTTTTTATAAGTTTTTTATTCGCGTTTTGGTGCAACAGTTTTGAAACGTTATATGCTAGTGTTCTCTTACCTTAAAAATTTCAAAATTAAATATGTTTTAGTGGATGATTTTTTTAAAGTTTTCATTCCAAGTTATAAATTTTCAAAAAAAAAATATTTCAATGTTTCGAGAGTCATATAATAATAAATTATAAAATGAAAACTTAAAAATATAAAAGATTAAAGCGCAAGAATTCGATATTTTACTGAACTGATAAAAACGTGTTTGTAAAACCAAAGTTAATTAATTATTATTACAAATTCTATATAAATTCTGTTGTTGCAATTTTAAATTGCAAGAAAATATATCAAAAAAATATTGACGAAAATGACTTACTTTTATTTATTATTGTTATTGGCTGCAGAACTTAGGAAATATGACAATTTTATGAGGTTTATTATTTGAAAATCCTATTATTAATTCATTGAAAATGACATAAACCAGGCATTTTCTGAAAGTAATACTTGTTTCAGTTATTAACAAGTCCTAACAAACAATCACAATTACAATCGAAGAATTGAATATTCGAAGCTATTAAACATCTCTGACTCTTTCACGTGGCCATCGATCAAACAAATTTGTTGGAGGACTTACCGAACGCTGCACTTGCGAGAGGAAAGTTCGGGTCTCTCAACAAGAATTGGCTTTCAAAGTTTCTAAAGCTCATTCCTTCTACGAAAGTGAGCCAACAGATGAGAGAGGTAAAAGATAATGACATGCGAAGATATGGCTCTGGTTTTCAAGGAGATGATTGATTATGCCTCGACTCCCACAGGAATCGTTACGCCAGTTTGGTCTTGTTATCAAGCAGAAATTGCAGTCCCTTCTGGAAATTTCAATAAGATAAATGCTTCGTTTGAGAATATGATCATTATCTTGGAGGAAAAAAAATGGCAGGAACATGAATTCTTTATGCATTTCTTATGCGAAATGGAATAATCGAACGAACTCTCCAACTTGTTCTGCAAATGGGTAGGAGGAAGAATGTTGAAATAATCATCTTCATATTTGTCGTAATATTAATTCCAAATATGATCTGTATTTCACAAAAGGCGCAAGTATAATGCAGAAGTACTTTTTAACTTCATTCTCTAAGAGATTAATTTTACCATAAATATAATTGCTGTTTAATTTAAAATTTCTTGTTTTGATGCATTTATACGATAGTAAAAATTATTTTTCCATATTGGTTTCATCTTCTTACAAATTCAAAAAAAATTGCACGAGTAGTGGATTTTCATTCATTTCCAATTGGACATAAAAATTTTTGGACCCAAGTTTTGCTGTGTCCTTGTGTATTTTTCCAATCCCGCTCCATGATCTCAAATGCATTATTCGCACCCGATTGTTACCAAGTTATGCCTCTCGTGGTTGGCATCCCTAAAGATGTAAATACTGAATGTATTTAAGGTCGGCCGTGTGAGGATCATTGTGTATCAAAAGTGATCATATTAGACCATCAAGTCGTCCCTCCGATTGTTCTTGCGGTGGGTACGCTTGCATCCTGTTTTGCTTGATGGAGCTTTGGCTACGTTTGGGTTAAGATGGTAAACTGATTTTTGTGAAATGCACCTGTTTTTAACAGGTCAATATTATTTTCCTTGCTCGAAGCGGTGAGCTTTATGTTTAAGAAGAAATAAACTGTTTTTATGGAAGCTGTTGTTATCATTGAACGCCTGCTGCACAAATATCCACTATGTATCCTGTTTTAGGATTAATGAATACCCTTCCTGGATAACATTAATTTTAAAATGAACTTTTGTGAATTGCAATTTTTAATACTTTTAACCATTAATTGTGAATTAATTTTCTAATTTACTATCCCTTTTTATGGCAATAGCAAATATTGCTACTGACACTTGTAATTCATTTTTTTTTTTGCTAAAATGACAGCAAACATTAAATATATTTACGAATTTATTTCTTGTGATTAAGGAGTACTTGCTTTTAACTAGTGCATAATTATCACAATGAAATATAATAAAAACTCGCAAAAATGAAAAAGAAATAGGAATGACACTAAATTGATGATTCAAAAATAGTTTGATGATCAGACAAAGAATATAAAATTGTGCATTTATTGTTTCTTATTGAACTTCATTTCAAATAAAAAAAAATGTGATCTGTTATTATGTAATTTGTGTTATTAAAGTTATGAAGTTTTAAAGAGGTAATAAATCGCACCATTTCAATTAAAGAAAGAAATGTGTTGGGAAAATTTTGCAAACGATTTTAAAAAATAAATTTTGATAGAACAATTTGATAACATATTTTCACTTATAATGATGTAAATTAAAAATATATTAAACAACATTATTTTGCCATAAATTTCGAGTACTGATTATTGTGAAATCATTTATTAACCTATTCTAAATTTGGAAATTCGCAAATGAAAAAATCTAGTTACATTTTAGTGCACATCTGCTATACTTGTATCTTAAACATCCAACTATTTTAATACAGAATAGGACGAAATATAGGTATATAGCGCAATGATGTTTGAAATCATTATTTACATTTAAATAATATTTATGCATTTTTTTCTGTTATAAGTTATATAAATAAGTTTTTTAATATCCTAACTAAGCTAAGGCATACTTAAATTTTTAACTTAAAATATTTCGCTTTTTTTCGTTGGTTATATTAAAAGCTAACATTATGATTATCAGTATTTATATTTAACACGTAATTATCTATAAAATATATTTAATTTAAATTCCTGAGAAAATGAACAATTTCTTATTAAATAACTTTTTATCAAAATTACATTCGAAAATACTTTCCAGATGATTAAAAGTAACGCAAGCGAGCACATTTTATATATAACTAAACATTTTATTAATAACTATTCCAAACCCAGTTCAGTGAAACTGATTGGACTGATAATACAAAGGATAATGCTTTTCAATAATTTTCTGACTACTTATGATTATTGTTTGTGACCTTATGCAGGGAGGCCATCTTGTTCTTAAGAAGGATTATAACCTCATCAATATGATGATTCACCATTGAGGTCAATGGATTTCGTCATTTAACCATTATGCTGCTCAATAACCACCCTAGGATATCCCTTCCACATTTTTGTTCTAATGGAGATTTTGTTTTCGGAGACAACACGTCCTAGTAAATAGATGAAATCTCCGCTTGTAATGAAAATGTAAGAGAACAACCCTAACATGCCCATTACAGAAATGATATCGTTTATTCCGAAAATAGTCCTCTGTTTTTACTGGAAATGAAATTGATTCGAGAATTGCATTCTGCCTTATCAATGAAAATAAGAGGATTATTTTTTATCTTCCTAGAGGCTCTCTAAAATTATTGTTTAATGAAAGATATAAACTAGTTGTTTCTTTTAATATTTTTATTTCGTTACAGCATGTATGAATATAAGAAAAAAAATATCATAATCAACAAAATATTTGACACTTATTATTTGAGAATCTCTACATTTAAAACCATCTGTCGAAAAGCTATTTTTCGAGTTGGAATTTTTTTGCTTTGCTTTTCTATGAATGTTTTCACGCAAAACAGAATTAATTGTTAACTCGTAGTTTAGTATTTGAAAATAAATTTTCCACCCCAAGTAGAACATTGAATTTGGTATTCAACTAAAGTTTTTTACATTTACTCCACAGGAAAAGAAAATACTTTAATTGAAGAATCTACTTCACCACTAAAATAGAGAGTATAGCTTTTATCCAATACTCGAAAATAGTAAACTTGCTATTAATCACAGTATTTATTTACCCACTTTGGTACTCTGCTCATTTACTATATCCAGCTCACCACTATTAACTACATGCATCTTTCAAACGTATAAATAAAGAGATTGGATTCTGAAAGTTTTCCATCAAAATTTGCTTTAAAAAATAATCCATGGTTGATTCGAGATAGGTTACTTCTTCTATCTCCATAGCCTTCACTCCATTTTAAAATTTTCAGTTTTCTATATTAGCATTACACCGTATATTACCTCATAATTTTTTCATTAATTATCACACTTGATATTAAAGGGCTTCACATCTTTATTAAAGACTTTTTCCCCTTTAATATATATGGTTAGATTTCGTCACATATTAGATTTATTAGAATTGTCATTTTGTAATTTCATAAAAAATAATAGATATTTGGTTTATTACTTTATTTCTTATCTGTTTTACTACATTTTATATTATTTCTTATCATATAATAAAACATACTCTCTTTACAATATTTATATATAAGAAATTTAATTTTTTATTGCTGAAAGACCTGCTATTGATTACATTGAGATTAAAAGTGTCAGAGGTAATCGAGGACAGAGAGTTAATTTGGGGGGGGGGGGGGGAAAATTTAAATTTTGTTTAAAACTTTTAAATTTTAACGATGTATGAAATAATAATGATTAATTGGCAACTAGTTTTATTAAACAGACTTAGAGAACGCATAATATGAATGAAAAAGTGTTGTTCTTACTTTTTCTGAAGATAATTCTAACTAAAGTAAACAATCATTAAAAATTAGTCCTGATAAAAACTGAACAACCATGTCAAATTTTAATCCTATTTTTTTTTTTTACCTTTTTATATATGAAGTTTTTTTATGCATTTTATATTCGAATTTATTCCATTCTTTTCAAATAAATCTTAAATATCGTTAAATCTCTAAAATATTTGACATAAAGGATGTTTTTTTTCCCTGGAGATTTTTATTTACAATTTAAAATTGAATGCACTTAGAAAATTTTGTCAATTAAATTTTATTTTTCTGAATATTCACTTCATATTGTAGCTTTTCTGTTCAAAAATAATTGTTAATAACAACAACAATTTCAAAAATTTTATTTAATCATATATTCTAGATATGTCTTCATTTTTAATTTTATTAAATTAATGTACATAATTTAAATGTATTTAATCAAATGTTCCATTCTTGTTCTTTACGATGAAATATTAAGAAACAATATTATATTATACAAAAGTGCTTTTGAAAGGCAACTCAATGGAATTCCATTCTCAAATACACAGAAGGAAATATCAATTGAATCAGCTGCGGTAGGGAATTGTTAGGGAATGTATAGGTCTCAAAAGCGACATACCGATGTCAGTGCCCATTAGAGTATTATATGTAACTGTGAGATATATGTATCTCTCTTATTAGAGGCATATCGGTAGATATCTTGAACAATCCATTCGTACTTTCGAGATCCATTTCATAAGTATGTTTGAGAGTATAGCAATATAATATTGCATAGCTAGTATACGCTTATAATAGTTTAGAACACATAGAGTCCTATTGGTTAGATATTAAAACTGTGATAATTTCAGAACATGTAGATTAAATGATTTATCTATTTATTATTATTGTTATATATTATGTATTTTCTGTTTAGATTTAACCGAACGAAAAATATATATGATTACAACTTTTTTATACATTATTTCTGCTGTCGCTAAAATTTATTAAATAATCTTATATTAAGAAAAAAACTATTATTTCTTCGTATTGCTTGTATAATTACATTATAAGCAAATATTATATTAGAAGCAGATATATTATAAAATTGTTATTAATAATACAAAATTATATTAGTAGTAAAAACATATTATAAAGTTTTATTATAAATAAACAAAAATTTCGATAGAAATAAATTGGTTATAGTTGTTTTATTAGTCCTGTTTATATTTAATTTCAATTAACTAATTTAGATGAAACTTTATGCGCAAGATTCATTTAATTTGTTAGACATTAAAGCAGTTTTATTTTAATAGTTTTACATATGTTCTGGTTTTTGCTCATAAGAACTTCTTTAAAAGAGACAATTCCATGATATCATATATATTCTTCTATAAATTTAGCGATATTGAAACTTTACTTTTTGTATTCGTCCTGTAAACCACACATATATTAAATAGCATCCTTCTTGAAATTTTAGCAATGAAAGAAAATCAGATAATAAAATATTTGATTTAAAAAGGAAAATATTTCGGTGTCATTCACAACACTGAACATATTATTTTCAAATAAACTTAAAAATATATTTGAAGCGTTATTAAATTTAGACTAAATGATTTTACAACAATTAAATTTGATCTCATAGGAAGCATTTCTTTCTGAACTTTAAAACGGTTCAAAAATAATTCTTTGCGGGAATATTTTCTGAAGTTATCTCGAGAAAGCATCGAAATCTTTTAATTAATTTAAATTCTATTTAAAATTTTAAAAACTCACTTCGAGGTGCATATTCTCACCATCCAAAATATGTCTGGATCTAATTGAGAGTTCTAGGTCTAACGGTGTGCTCTGTTTTAAAATGGTTCATTTCTCAATTTTTGATATAAAAATTAAAGATTGAATAAGTAAGTATGCACTTCATACTACTGAGTTGTTAAGAAGTATGCGATATTTTATCCTTTTCAGAATCAATAAAAATAATGATTGTTTATTAATGTTTTCCTGTCAACATTATTTAAAAACTGTTTTAAAATATTTTACCCTATTTAGATATAGTAATTATGTGTTTTTATCTTTAATTCACTTTTCTAATTTTATACACTCAGAAATAAATTTTCCTGATCTAAATTTAAATTTTAACATTACTCGTGAAAATTTAATACATGTGGCATGGAGAAAACTGAGAATAAAAAATACAGTTCTTTTGTGTCAAATATTACGCTTCGAAACAAATAAATTAATTAATTTTCTAATCTCGCACCACTCCGATCAAAGGATCAAACATGAATATTCGAAATAACATAAAAAAGAAAAATCTATCCCTCATTCTATTCTCAAAGGCAAAGAGCCAAAATTCGAACCGCATTATGTTACTTTAGCAACAAATAAATCTCTGATGCAATTATAATTCGAGCGAGAAACGAAACAAGAAAAGAATCCAATGCAGATGTTCCCTACTTTCCTAGCATAAATACCAACACCTCCAATATATCCCAGATAATCTTAAAATAACGATAACATGCAAACGATTTAATTACTTCTCTTCTACCCCTTTGCCATCCCCCCTTTTGAAAGACACATTCTCTCGAAATGACTTATGTTTTGATATTTCATACAAACAGATGGGTTTTATTGTTTTTACTCCTGTAGTAATATCGTTTGGCGTCGCAACGTTATTTGTATTATTTAAGTAGCAGCAATGAGGAATTTAGCAATGCCTTATGGGTAACACCTTGCTAAATGTTTATGTCACAGGATTAGGAGAAAGAGACTCGTTCTGATTTGTGAACATTACACTTTCAAGTCATAAAACAAATAAAATTTATGTCGGCGTAATTTTTATCCTAATGAATGCGTAGGTGGAAAAATTCATTTGCAAAATGCCTTGGCATATCTCGGCGCTCTTTAGAGAAATATCCAGTAATACTTTTGGAATTTAAGCAGTAATCTTTAAGACATATATTGCCATCGCTTAAATACAATGTAATTAAATTTAATTTATAAATGCACTGTAGGATCGTCAAAGTCACATTTTATTAAAAATTTCATGCTCGGCTGTTATTATGTTGAATTTTCAATAAAATTCTTAGTTGAAAAACTGACAGGCAAAAATGACTTTTTACAACATACATACTGATATTACAAAATCTCGTGCTACATTAGCATGGGCTTATATGCAGTGTTTTCTGAAATGTGAAACAAGAATTCTATTGGAGTTATTCGGATATTTACTTACATCTTTTAAAACAGGTACTAACAATGGTGCTAAATGCAAATATTTAAAGTGATGTAAATAGAGAATTAAATTTTGTCAGTGTCGTTGAATATAAATGCACCTCTTTGAATGAAAAGTTTTATCTTGCTTTTTATATTGTTTCCTAACTTTAATGAATCATATAATCTGTAAGAAGTAATGAAAGAATTCATTTTAAATAGTTTAAATAAGAATTCGTTTTAAATAATTTCAACAATTGCCTCAAAAAAGATACGCCAATCAGCGGTTTCGTTTTCTCCAGCTGGCCTAAAAAAATTCAAATTATCCAATCTTCAAGAGGACGTCATTTCCTCATGATAAACTGTAATTGATCTAAAATAATGAATTTTTAAGCTTCATAATTAAATCTGCAATGATGGTGAAAGGTTTAAGTTTTATTGTTTAAAATATTGATGAACCAAAAGCTCTTTAGATATGAAAAGGATCAGGAAACTGAACAAAATAATGAGATATAATTTTCCATCAGTATATTTTTTGATACAAATAACACAAAATATAATTCTTTACATCATTTTAAAGTAATTATCTGGCTTTATGTAAATAATTGCCTGTATACCTGTAACGGTTTCAAATTTCATGCCAGACCTTTGATGTGAAATTTGCTATATATTCTGATGATTGCCAAGAGATTATGCTTATAAATGCTGATATAAATTTTATCATCTTCAGGATCTGAAATATTTAAATTTTGGGATTCGTATTTCTATTTTAACTCTTTACATAAATTCAATAATATTTGATTAATAAAAACACTTAGGGTCAGAATATTTATCTTCAACAAAATATCTTCAATATTAATAAAAACTCTTTCTTTTACACTTGCATAATAGAAAAGAAGGCTTCGACTTTTTTGAGTACAAACGGTTAATTTATTTTTTCAAAAAAAAAGTTTTATTATAAATCCATGAATTGTTAATTGTTATTGCTAATTTTTCACAGATGAAAAATTAACATTATTCAATATTTTTTAAGAAGTAAGCCAGTTGTTAAAAATAAAGTGCTGAAGGCGATAGAAAAATTCACTTAAATGATTTTAACCTTTTACTATGAATTATTTTAATATAATAACTTATCAGCGTAAATGAATATTGTATATAAACGTAAATGCAAATGCAGTAGTTCACAAAATTTAAAGTATGCTCATCTCAAAATTAGCAGAAATCTTTATTCTATGGCACAAAAATAAAAAAAGAGGTCGTAATAATAATAAGTATAATTACCCAGATGTATTTTACGCTTGGTCTACTTAGATAGTTAACTGCTGAGTTTTTTTTTTTTTAATCAAATCTCTGAAATTTCCATTTTCACAGTGAAGCGATTTTACATACACACACAATACAAATTGTTGCATAGTAAATTTTACAAAAAAAATCCTAATAAAGCTAACAAGATTTTATTTTTATGAGATAAAAAATTACAAATAAGTCGTGCCAAATTGACTTGTATACACGTTGAACATTATAATCTTGTTAATAAATTGGATAAGATAACTACCTTTATTGGCACTCCCTCAATTAAGAAAACGACAATCATTATATTCTCTTTGAACTGTATGAAACATAGAATAAACATATGATACAAGCATAACCTTAATCAAAAATTAGTATCTTCAGTAAAAACTTTCTAAACACAAACCATTTATAAGAGAGGCTAATTGCATTTACTTATACTATCACTAAATAGTTTTGGCATACTATATTTAATTTCTATTTTTTGACATTAGAGAATAATTCTTTTTGCTAAAGATCTCAGTCAGGACATTATCTTATTTTAAAAGAAACTATTAACTATCCAAATCAAGGAAGTTTCTTTTTCTTGATATTCTTAATCATTCCAGCTGAAATTTAAAACTTCTCCTTTCAATTTAAAAACTCCTTGGTTCTCCCATAGCCAATGTTAAAGACAAGGAAAGAGATTTTTACATATATTGTCAAGCACCCACATTTAAAGTATTTTTTGTCCAAATTTTTTTGAAAAATAATTAATTAAGTTATTATATCTTATTGGTTTAATATACAAATTCAGCAAATTAGAAATATATCACTTTTTCTTATATACATCCAGAAAAATTAGACTTACGCGAAGCAGCTAATAATAGTGTATAGTATTTGAAACTATAGGTCTGAAATACTTTAAAACAAATATTCTGTTGAAACTCAAACACCATAAAGTCTACATTGATTTTTTTTTAAACCAAGAACCTACATTTTTTTATCAAGTATTCAAGAATGTATGTCAGCAGCACTTGAGATAGCGGCATTCATCAATCATTTATGACTCGATGCAATTTGTGTGAGTGGTATCTCTCAAGTACTATTTCAACACATTTTTTTTGCCGATTTGATAACAATTGAATGGCTCAAGAGATTTTTTAATATATTTTTCAAAGCAGGCAAGTTTAGCTTAAGTGTATGAGGTAAGATGTTTTCAGGCACATAGAGTAAAATAGTTTCTTTGAATTCCTGTGCTTCAGATAATTTATCTTAAAATTTGCTTTTGGATCATTTTTATTATGAAATAAAGCTATAATTTCTATATACCGTAATTAGAGGTTTTCTTAAATAATATTTTTAACTATGAAAAGTGTAAAGACGCTTAGCCTTTCTTGAATTTTTTTTCTATCAAATATCGTTCTTCTATTACTCATGAAAAATATTTGAACTTCCTAAGATAATAAAAATATTGCTTCTGAAAGGTTTTCCTGAAAACAATAAGTATACTTTGATAGCAATATTAAGGCTATTAAAATTTTAAAAAATAGAAATCTGTAATTATTTTTTAAAGACTAAAGAAAGTTTTGATCAGAGTGACATATCATTTACTTGGATCAGAAATGAAAAAAAAAATCACAAGGAAAAAATTTTTGGAGCTCACATATCAAAAACTATTTCTTGGATGTTAACAGACGTAACTAATCTTTAGCTTTAAATAGAGACTACAAAATTAAAAAATCTTCTTCAGTGATAAACACTGATATAGAAAAATCTGTTTGGTGGATGTGAGGTGAAAAATGCAACAGATTTAATAAGGGATGAAGATGTTTCGTTCGACACGAAAACATTACTCAGCTGTATCTCTATGTTTATAGTTTTCTTAACTGTGTAAAGTAGCTGTATAGGAATATCATTTCTTCGTTCTTGAGCGAGATATCTAACAAAATCCTATAATTTCTTGAACTTTTATTTTTGTATCCAAAGTCGCCAAATTTCATGCCAAATTCCAAGTTTGTCAACAAAATGAAGCGGTTTGGGATCAATGACCCTATATTCATTCCGTATCTGCTAGAGATATGTGTAAATCCTGCCTTTTAAACTGACTACTCTAGAAAATAGTATTATAAATTCGCAAAAATTTAAAATTGAGCTTATGATGTCCCGTCTCATAATATGCATGATAGTAAGTCCTGCAAGCGATAATAATTTTTATAAAAAAACAGAAACAGTTTCCTGTGATAATTTTCTTGTTATGATAATAGATAAATACTAAGAGGGCAGTTTGGCAGATATAAAAAAAGCTATAATTGCAAATAATCTGAAATCTATTTTTTTAAATTTAGAAATGTTGAATATTTCACAATAATCTTAAAGGAAACTTTTCAAAGTGTATTATAATCTTTGCAACATAAAATAAAAACACGGTTTTGCTGACATAAAAATCAAAACAGAAGAAAAAATTAAAATATTAGAAGCCAACACAAGATAAGGAAAATTAAAACAATCATTTTAGAGCATTTCTATATTAGCAGACAAATAAAAAAAAGGAAATGATTTAAAAACAGTTTTTTGAGATCATTTTTTTGGTAATTATTTATTGGTGATCGCACCTATAGCATATAGGTTAGATTTTTCTAAATTAAAAAAAGCTTTTAACTACTTTTAATCAATAATTTAATGGCATGACTCTACTGCAACTGACAATGATTTTACTTTAATTATTATTTCCTCTATAAAATTCTTTCATAAAAATTTATGTTTTTAATTGTGTTTCGATTTTTCTATTGATATGAATTTTTAGTGCCAAATAAGTTTGAAAATGCAATAATGATATATTAATTTTAGATTCGATTTAATGACCTATTTATATTTTGTTCTAAGGTATTAAAGAAGAATCTTTCTGTAATCGTTATTACTACGGTGTGTAATTAAATGCAAGGATTCATTTGAAATCTTAATTCTGTTATTTTTTCACGAATTATATTTTTTCACTTCAATAATAATATATTAATTTTAGTTTCAACTTCATGACTTATTTATAATTTTATTTATTGCATTTAAGGAAGATTTCAATCTGTAATCGCCATTACTATAGTGAGTAATTAAATACAAGAACTCATTTGAAATATTAATCCAGTTATTTTCTTCACGAATAGAGTTTATAATTATTTACTTAATTCATTGATATAATTATTTTTTGTAATTATTCATAATTATTTTATTGATATGAATGTTTAATACCATATAAGACGAATAATAAGAATTTTACAAAGACAGTTTTTACTTTATTTTTAAAAATGATGTGTATTTTTCAGTTGCGTTACAATATCAAAATTTCAGTGTCAGTGGAATTAGAGGTTTCAACAACAAAAAGTTTCTAATTCATATTACATAAAACTATTTAATGCCTTAGTTGTATTTTGATCTACTGAGAAAAAAAAATCACCTAATCGTCATTACCATAATAAGTAATTAAATGCAAGCGCGCATTTGGAATCTTCATCCAATTGTAGAATCTGCTGTTGCTCGCATTACAGAAATATACACTTCTCAAATTACTTCCCCCCGATTAAGCCATCAGCTGGGGAACTTGTTGGCAATGATGAATTCCGATCATTATGTCGGTGGGGGGTGTCGATTTAGCGAAATAGCGATGGCAATTAAGGTCGAACAACGCGCATGCTAATGATGAGGAGTTACAGCACATAATTTGCGATTTGATGCAATTAAAGCATGTTGCTCGAGCGACGGGCCAAATCAACGGCTTTTATCTTTGATGGAATTTCTCAAATGAGGCAACAAATTTCCACCCCCCAGATCAAATTAAATGCGGGTTCGGATGAACGGGAAAGAGCAGTGGTTACCTTTTACTAATTTTGCCGGTATCAGGATTTCGCTCGCAAGTTTTCTGTTTGCTACTGCGGATTGAATGAAATTATCTCATTAAAACACAGTTGGACATCATTTTGGATAAACATAAAAGTAACATCATGCATGTGTGAGGTTTCTAATAAGTTTTCTGTAATAAGTGTTCTAATAAGGCTGTTAATATCGCTGCTTGATTTGTGGTATTGACATATTCGATACATTAAATGAAATGAAAAGCTAATATGAGGAATGTTTAATCTAAATATTTGGTAATAGGGTATTTACTGTATGCTAAGTCTCTAAAGAATCCAGATGAACTTCAAAAGTGAAATTAGAAGCCAGGAAATCCACTATATTTTATCAAAATAACTCTCTCTCTCTCTCTCTCTCTCTCTCTCTCTCTCTATATATATATATATATATATATATATATATATATATATATATTTTTTATATTTTTCCCCCCCCCCCCTATTATGACTAGAGTTGTGGTGCAAACTAAATACTGGTAACCGGAAATACTAATGGTAAAAACGAATCTTTGATTCTATAACTTTAGCAAAAACTGTATGCATACAAAATATTGGTATTTTTTTCCTCTTGAAAGACATTTTTACTTTGAAAAGTGTTGTGATTATTTGAGAAATACAGTGATATTATATTCATGGAAATGGTATGCAGAATTTGACTTATATAACAATATATATATGAATCTGTAGCACTAAATTGCATGGTTTTATGTTTATATATATTTTTACTTGGTTTCAAACTCATTTCATTTCATTAGTTTGCTTAATATCTTTTATTTTTTTATTGTCATCGTCGCAGTATATAACAGTCGTAATCTGGATATATTTCTTTTTGAGAAACGATTCTTTTTTTTCAGATTTCATGATTTTATATGAGATGGAAATAATTTGTTTTAAATAAAAAAAAAGATAGTAACATCCTATTATCTTTTTTCCTCATCACTTTATTCAACATTTAAAACATAACATAAACAGTTATTTTTGAACGCTTTATTAATGAAAAAATACTGTGCATATATATTTAAACAAATATTTCCTTCCAGAACATCATTTATTTTAAAAATAATTATAAAATAGCATGCAAATTTGCAGTTATTCTCTGCTGTTATTATAATTATCATGAAAAAACAGTTTTTTTTCCCAGGAAGAAATCTCTTTTAAATTAGTTACTATGCTTTTTTCAATTATTCTCTTAAAACATGACATACTATAAAATGATGTAGGAATATTTGTTTTTTAATTCTTTATTTTAAAATAATGAGTATAAATCTAAATACAATATCATTAAATTTATACCAAATGAAACAGCTTTTTGTTTTGAAAATTGAAAATTAATAATTGAAAAATAAAATTAAAAAAAAAGAAATTATTTTTAATAAAAACTCTTTTCGGCCAAAAAATAGCACCTTCTTTGACCCACATTTTATATCAAAATACCAATCATATTCAATCAATGCTATGTAATGTTTCAATCATCGAATGCAAGATCTTGCACAAACAAAAGAGTTTTAGAGGAGGGAGGGGGAGGATTTAGAAAGTAACGAGTTGAGAGAATCATTTGCTACTGGTGAGCACTGTTGAACCTGGAAGGGAAACGACCGAATTTCTTCTGCTATGATTTCGCTAATTGAAAATCGAAAAGCAAACACTTTAAGACGGACTTCTATCAGAGTAATCCTGCAAGCCAATCTAATTGTTTTGATTTCTACGAGCGATTCTTTTTAATAAAAAAAGACAGGCTCGTTACTTCTGTTGAATTTAATTAGTTTCTTACTCAACGCGTTTTTAAATTAATACTCTAATTATAATATTAATTAAGTGCCGTTCTTGAAAGTGAGTAGTTGCCATTTTAATTTTAGATGTTGAATGTATTTAAAAAATTTTGCTATCAGGATTACAAATATTTGATGCCGTCTTCGCAAGTATTAAATAGCTGCTTTTTATGTATATCAGCAAGTGGATAAAATAGCTTGACTTGTTTTAATTTTTGAGAATAGTTACATGGTTGATTTTCGTTCCCAAATCTTGCACAAATTGTAATTAAATAAGGAGAGAAAAGAAGTAGACAGATTACTTGAACTGGATGAATTTCATTTATTTCTAATAGCACTAATGACGAAATTCACCACTGTATAAACGGATTGAGAAATGAGAATCAAGGAAACATGATATATTCTATTCTTTAACTGAGACCTGGATTAGATTTATTCATCCAACGGGAGTGATCTACCAAAATTTTTTAATATATGTGTTAATGATATATGTATGTAATTAATGAAGGTATTATCCCCCAATTACCTATATAAAATCGTAGTCATATCAGAGATATTTACAAAGCATTGCATAAATAGTTATCGAGAATATTTCACTTGTAAATTTGGCCAGTTTTATTAGATCAAATTGGATTAGATAACTATAATTGGAAAAAGCAATAGGACGAATAATAATAACAAACCCATATGAGTTATCTTATGTTTTATCTTATTATTATTTTAATTCAAAGAATTAAGCTCTTTCGTTAAAAGATAGGATAAATTTGTTAAACTAATGCTAAATTATATATATATAGACTAAAAAAAGAAAACTTGCATGAAAGATAAATCATTACGCAAATATATTCTTGATATTATTTATAGTAACTATAAATCAATATTTTCCTTAAATTATATAAATTTAAAAGGCATTTTCAGTATTAATAACATGGACATTTATTGCAAAATATATCGTAAGAAATGTTTAATCAATGTTTATATAAACATTTAATATTTTCATCTGTTGAATGATCAAATATTAAAAATATTAAAAAATATTCATATATTGAATTAAGCTAAAATATTTTCCTATCTATTGGGAAAAATTTGTAATTAACTGAAGGATAATACATATCTTCCATATGATTTAGGATGCGTAATTCTTCCCAGAAAAAAAGTATCAACTTTCTAATGAAATAGAATAAAATACAATTAGATACACAGGTAAGATAAAACAGTTTCAGAAAAAAAATGCTTAAAATTCTAAAAGCTTGAACGCTTTTATAACGCAGTAAAAAAAACATCATTATATTTAGTAAACTGTTCATAAATTAACAAGATATTTTTTAAAATTATAGTTAGATCGTAAAAGTAAAATTGAAATGAAAGTGAGATCTGTTATTAAATTAAAATTAATAACTGTTATTAAATAAAAGTTCTAAAGCAGCTGCAGCTAAGATATTTGAATCAAAGAGATTTAAAATTCTTTTTAGCTTATATTTAAAAAAGAAATTTCACAACAATCTCGAAAAACTCATAGAATTTCCTTTCCTGTTTTATGTTACATATATTTTTCATCAATGACTTAAAACATGTAATGATTGCCCTTTAAAATTATTTTTTAAAAATTTATTTAAATAAAATTATTGTTTCTTTTATTGTTTTTATAATATGAATCTATTGTTTCCAACTGGTTGTTAAAAATTTTATTCGTTGAATATAAATTAATAATAAATTTCAAATTCGAGTATTTCTAATACGAGTTAAAATTTTACACGTCGAAATTTTTTTAAAAAATATAATTCGATTTAGAAAAGAGAGTTAATTATAAAAGTTTATATATAGTATTAATAAAAGTAATTGATCATCTAGAAATAAATATTTTGTAATAAAAAATTGCATTTGATATAAACACATTTTACAATTTCATTGGATTGATTGAATTCTGTTCAATTGATTCAATCAACCAAGAACAAGATGTTTCTCAAAGTTATTTATTCTTACAAAATGAAAAGAAACTAAGGACATTAAAATTAACATTTTAGCGTTAATAGAGATTTAACGCCTTGAAAATAAACTACAAAGAACTCTTTTTTTCACACAGTCAAACAGGAATAATTTTCAAACCACTCGAAGTTTTAAAATTACGTTTTAAGTGTTTTGCATATACTTTAAATATCCAGAAAGTGCTTTGAATTATATCTGTTTTTCTGTGATGAAATTTAATAAACTTTTATTTATTGAACAATCGTTGTTTTGCTAACATAAGACAGAGAACTTGATTGTAGAAAGAAGTTTTACATAAGTTATTCCATTCTTTTATTTTTGTTAGATATCGCAAATACTGGACTAGGAGCCACATCATTGTAATATAATCCACTTTAACAGCATCGTGTACATAAAAAAGGTGCCTAAACTTGTAATAAATTCAACTGAATTGCTAAAATCACACACGCTCTGACATAACATTTTGTTTTCCTGTTACGTCAAAGAATCAATTCCAAGTAGTATGCCTATCAATTATAAACTCTGTTATAAAAGTTAATTCTTCCGCATAAAAAGGAAAAATTCACAATGAAAGTGAGATTTTGTCATTAACGGAAATTTCCAAAAGAGCTGATTGCAACCACTTTAATTACATAATTATTTGACTTATTTTTAAGTTAGATTTTATGTCCATTTAGTTAGAAACCATATCGATGTAAAATAACCTAATTTAATAATAAATATCGTATGCATAAGAAAGGTGAAATCTTTGAAATATATTGAATTGAGTAGCTAAATAAACACTGATTTTAATATAACAAAACATATTTTTCCCACAACACTCTGTATCGTCAAAGGATCGATTCCTAGTGGTATGCCTATCAACTATAAACTCTGTTTAAAAATTGTATTTTTAAGCATAAAAAAGAAAAAAGTTACAATGAAAGTAAGATTTTGCAATTGATGAAAATTTTCAAAAAAACTGTTGTCAACCATTTTAATTACATAAATTGTTTCACTCATTTATTTTTAAATTATATATTGTGTCCACTTATCTAGATATATCAGTGTAAAATAATCTAGTTTAATAATATCATGCACATAAGAAAGGTCTAATCTAGTTTAATAATATCATGCACATAAGAAAGATGCAAAACGTTGAAAAAAAATTGAATTGAATAGCTAAAAGAACAGTAATTTTTTTACCGCCATATTCTGCTCCGGCAAAGGATCGATTCTTAGTAGTATGCCTATCAACTATAAACTCATGTAGAAAAAGTTTATTCTTCCGCATAAAGAGGGAAAAAAGTTACAATGCACGTGATATTTTGTCATTAACCGAAATTTCAAAACAGCTTGTTGCATCAATTTAATTACATAAATTATTTCCCTCACTTATTTTTAAGTAATATATTGTGTTCACTTAGCTAGAAACAATATCAATTTTAAATAATATAGTTTTAGAAACAATATCTGTGTTAAATAATCCAGTTTTAGAAACAATATCAATGTTAAATAACCCAGTTTTAGAGACAAATATTAATGTTAAATAAACCAATTTAACATTATCATATACATAAGAAAGATGCATAACGTAGAAAAAATTGAATTGAATAATTTAAAGCACGCAGACTTTAATATAACAAAACGTATGTTTTTACATTCTGTTCCGTCAAAATATCTATTCAAAGTAATATGCAATATGGACAATGTAGTAATATGCAGTATGTAAATAATCCAGTTTAATAATATCATGCTCATAAGAAAGGTGCATAACTGTGGAAAAGAACGTCTAATTGAATGTTTAAAGCACATATAGTTTTTACCACCACGCTCTGTCCCATCAAAGGATCGATTCCAAGTAGTATGCCTATCAACTATAAACTCTGTTGAAAAAGTTTATTCTTCCGCATAAAGAGGGAAAAAAATTACAATGAAAGTGAGATTTTGTCATTAACGGAAATTTCCAAAAGAGCTGATTGCAACCACTTTAATTTAAAGCCCCGCGTCCTGTCGGGCAGAATTCTTAGCAGAAAGGAGGCACTCGGTTGAAAATTTTCCGACGATTCGCTGCACTTTCGAAACAACTCTCCCTTCCTCTTTATTTGCATACCAATTGTATGAAGCGTCAGGAATTAAAGTGTGATTCTTGTTTCTTGTTTGCCAGCGAAATTCCTCTCCACGGAATAAATTTTCCAGAGACGGTGGGAGATCACTTTTGAAAATGCTCCTTTATTTTAGGATGTTTGCTATCATCTGTGTCATTAAATAAATTGCTTCTGCGCGATTTTGCCGGAATAACATTCTACGCGACGTTTATTTTTGAGAAAAGGAAGGAAATTCTGTTAATTACCATACAATGCGATTTTCTGGTTCTATTCGGAATTTGAATACTGATGCGGATTTGTTTATTTATTTTTAGTTCAGTTAAAGAAATAAACTCTTTATGAGGTAACATGGAAAAGTCGAATCAATTAATTATCGAATTAAAGTTTAGAAAGAGTTTTGAAATCATTCACTTCGATAAGTTTTTAACGAATATTTGGAGAATTGGAGGAAAAGATATGTCACTGATATTCGTAATGCATAAAGAAATGAAGATCCATTGAGCTCATTCAATAGATTATTTACACAGTATAATACTAATTCAAAATCGTCGTATGCAAATGTAAATTTCTTGTACACAGTATCATAAGAAAGTTATTCCTAATGCTAGATAAAACTAGCTTAAAAGTGTTTTTGTGTTACTTTCAATGTGAGATTCAATTTTTATGCTCGTTTCCAGTTTCGATGAGCTTTTATACTATTATTAGCATAAAAACAGCGTTATACAACCTCATTAAATATTTTAAAGAACAGTGTATAAAGAGAGTAAAAAGTAGTTAAGGAATGTGATAAGTACGTGCTAGAGTATTATAGTTTGTTACATAAAACAATATAGTTTACCAGCTAGAGCAGTATAATATGCTAGCTGAAGCAGTAAAGTTTACTAACTAGAAAAATATAGCAATATAGTTTACTAGCTAGAGCAGCATAGTTTACTAGATAAAGCAATATAGTAAACTAGCTAGAGCAGTATAATATACTAGCTAGAGCAGTTAAATTTCCTAGATAGAGTAGTATAATATGCAAGCTAAAGCAATAAAGATTACTTGCTAGAGCAGTATAATATAATAGCTAGAGCTATTATCGATTAGATATAGAAAGTACTACTAGGGCCATGTATCTTAAAGACTATTGCAGAATATCGAAGAGAATTAATGCTGTATATTTTAAGAAAGTAAAATTAAAATAATGAAGAATAATCAGAATAGGCTCGCAAAATGGTGTTATCTAAGAATAATTAAGTGTTTTTGAAAATGGAGTATATTAATTTTAATTAATTGACAAGCATAATTTCACCCAGTAATAGAGCTTGTTGCACAAAATTGTGCAAATTTATATTGTATTATTCAATATTAAACAATATTATACAATTTTGCGAATTTTTTTAAGATCATAGAATATTATATATATATATATATATATATATATATATATATATATATATATTACCCAGGCAGCCAATTCCCAATATTGTACAATATTATATTGTATCGTTGAATATTCGACAATATTATATACTGCTGTGAACATCGTTTAATATCTTACAATATAGTGTGCTAATAGACCAATATCTTTCCTAATTATTAGCGAAGTTGTTCAACCTCATCTGAAGTTATTCACTGTCGTAATAATGTTGATATGCATTTTCTGGTACTTGGTATTAGAGTGCGAAAAGCTTTAAATATCCTCTGAAACTAGAATTTTAATGCAGTGAAAGTAAAGTATTATTTCCAAATTTTTCTTTACTACTAAAACTGTATACCTTAAATAAAAATAGAAAATAAATTTATCATAAAAGTGATCAGATATTTTTAGATAAGATAAGATTCAGAAATAACTTTAGTTTCAATGCATTTGTTATGTATTTGTTCGAGTGCAACAGAAAAAAAAATCTGATATTGCAGGATCTGCACCACCAGTATGAGAAATGCTTGGATATTAACATTTACAGGTAAACAAATTTCCACATGTCACTATCATAGATTTTCTGGAGTTTAGCAATATATGTAACTTAGATTCAAGTTTGATATCTTAGAATATTTAATAAAACATTAATTTGATGCAATTTTTGTAGATTTTTGTGCAAATTCGAAGGTAAAGAAGCTAATAAAAAATACAATTAAAAATAAATTTTACTCACGTTTGCTTTTTAAAGTTGAAATTAGATTAAAATACAACTCAAAATTTCAGAAGAAAAAATGTTGCATTCAGAATAAATAAAATGCTAATGCCATTCTAAAGAAGATTTTCTTTAATATTCTTATCTGTTCTCTTTACAAACTACTGTGTAATACAAATTTCATCAAAAGTATTAAATTGTTCAAGCAACCAAAGAGGTGGATCTTATTTCACTTGGTCTGCGCAAGTAGGATTTCAGCAGCTTGTCGCTTTCTAACATCGAGATTGCAATTTTGACGTAAAGAGCACAAAAATAACCATCAACTGATTGATGAGACAATGAAGCTTAATGCAGCAGTCAGGAAAAACACTGCATTGGGCTTAACAAAAAGAGTCTTTTTTTCTTGGTCTTTTTTCATTTTCTTGTCACTGATGAATCACTAGTCGTTTATCATTATTTTTTGTCTCATGAACTTTGCTATATTTTAGTTCACTTTTATTTGCAGAGTTAGCTAAGTGGATTTTTAGATACTGATGAGAATGAAAGTTTTATCAAGCAGATTTGAAATTAATTTGATGGAACTTAAAGAAACAAATTTAGTACTTGTGTGGTGTCAGGATGGAATCTAGGCACGGTGGAAAGAATAAAAATTAATGCATGTTTTATACGACTGCTTATTAAAAAATAATTGACATCGAGTTGTTTTAGAAGGAAATTTATTGTAAGAGAAGTGCATGAATGTGGAATATTATAAGAATTATGGAATTTTAATATATTGTATCAGAAAAGTTTTAGTCCAAAAAGAAAAAAAAATGATTATGTTAAATAAATAATAATATTTATTTAACCTCAATATGAGGTTAATAATAATAATAATTATTAAACCTCAACATGAGGTTAATAATAATAATATTTATTAACTTCATCAACAGTTCTTGTTTTGTTAAAAATAATTTTAATATAGCAGAAAAACAAAATGAGGTTAAATAATATTTATTATTCTCATTCTGTTTATTAAAATATGTTTTGTTATATTAAAATTTCCTTTAACAAAACAGAGGCAGTTTTATTCTTCGTAATACAGTGTTCACATAAGGTATATAATTGTGTAAACATACTGAATAAATATAAAGGCAAAAATAATAAAGTACAATGTAAAAATATAATATAAATATTCAATAAATATAAATGAATAAAAGTATATGTAAAGTATGGGAAAAATATTTTCTCTTCCGGAAGTAGAATCTCAATAATTTTGTCTCAAAGTAAATTAATTGAAAAAAGGCAACAAAGGATAAGAATTGTTGTTTATAGAATTTATCTAAAATGTACTTGTACTAACTACTTATTAAAGGAATTTTTTTCATTAATTTTTTTCTGATTGTTGTTTCTAAATCTCTTTAAAACACTTTTAAATTTTTTAGCAAAGTGAGAACATTTAGTTAATTAATTTTTAATAATGTAATTTACTTTCATTGAATATTTCATTTTGGTGATTTATTTGGAAATGATTTCTATTTGTTAATATTTTTAAGCATATAGTCGCCAATAAAATCTCAAATTTCTAGAAATATTTTTCTTGTAATTTTCCTCTTACCTTGAATGTTCACAGTGCAGGGTGAGCTCCTCCTCATTTTTTATGATAATAAAGTAAAATCTTACAATGCTAAAATAAATTAAACTGTTATTAATTGTATTCAATAATCTCAGATTATCATTGGTTATTTGATTCAGATACTCGCTTTATTTTCTGGATTAATACAAAAAATAACAATATTCCATTCTATATGAAAAATCTGAAAGCAGTTCAAATGATCAAGTGACCTGTATCATTCTTTTTATTCGCCAGCAAGAATACAGCAAAATATTTGGAGATACATTAAGTCGATACATTTATCTCAAAGACAGAGCAAATTAATTTAGGTCACCACTGCTCCAATATCAAATAAATCACTGAGGATTTCATTCATAAGCGATTTTTCACAGATGTATCGAACTCACTATCTTATTTCACTCTTCTTTTGGGCAATTCCTTTCCACATCATGGAGCACTGATGCCATCAGATACATGCATTCCATTCCTTATTTAAAATCTACAGAAAAATATATCGATTCGTTGTTTACCTTCATTTACTTTGCGTGAACACAAAGGAATGTTGCATCCCCTCACACACAAACATCTGTTTTTATTTTTCATCTGTTTCCTTTTCGAACCCCTCCTTTGCTACATCCTCCCCAGTAGTAAGAATAGAATTAAGGTGTCTTATTCATTTGTATTTCCTGTATCGTTAATCAATACTGAAATCTGGACCGATATGCACCCTTTTCTAGAATTCCCGCCCATCTTATTCATAACTGCATAAATACTATCCCCTCTGCATCGTTACTATCGATTTCTTTTAACTCCTTTAATTCTAGTTCCCCTCATGTTTTTTCTACCTCCCCCGTAGAGAAGCAAACGTCAGGAAAAACTCAATTACAGTGATCGATTAAATATAAACATTCCAGCTAATGTTTTTTGTGCTTCTGACATTCAAATTGAAAAAAAAAGATACTATATAATTTCAAGTTGGAATTCTAAGTTTGATAATTTCGAGAGGGTGAATGCTTTATTATTTATTTTTTCCCCGAATAATTTATCAGAGTAATTTCGAGTAAAAAAAAAATATATCATGACATGGTTGAAATGATGATGCACAGAATAAAGACGAAAAACAAAACATATGTGACTACTATTCGTTACCACCTCATTAAAGAAAATATGTATTTCACTTCGTCTTTAGGGATTTAGAATTATTATTAAGCATTTGCTTACACACTTAATCATAAAGGTATTGAAATAAATTACATTTTCTTAGGAAGTTATGCATGAAAAGATAAATAAGTGAAGATTCATGAAGCAACATTTATGCTAATGCTATTCAATGAACAATATTTATCCGAATTTCATTAATTGAAACACTTTAAAATTAGAACTAACATATATATATATATATATATATTAAACTCGCGTTTTATAAAGCTGCTCACTTCAACATTTTCCCACTCTCCGAGTAAAGGAATAAAAATGAGGAGAAAATGGTGGTTCTTGCTCTTGTATCGCGATGTTCTTGCTCTTGTTTCGCGATGTTCTCTGTTCTTGTATCGCGATGTATATATATATATATATATATATATATATATATATATATATAATGAGAATGCTGAATAATTTCTGTGCTATTATGAGGAAGAATTGACAAAGAAACTAGACATGATGAAAACAAAATCGTTACAATATATTTCTTTTACCATAAAGTGAATTGTTTTTTGGAAACCGAAAATCTTTTTTTAGTGTTTTTAAGCTTATTTGTAAGTTATATCGTTGAGATGTGAAAAGAACGCATTAATCATTGTACAGTTTTGTATGATACAGTTGCTAATGGAAATGTTTGATTGGTGATTTAAAGCATGAAATCTATATTCGCTCTTGTTTAATTTTTTTTTCATTTTAATAAACCTTAAATGTTTTCAAAGATTTTAAAATAATCCTGATAAATTCCTTAAAAAATATTCGCTGCAAATATAAAATAATATGCAATATTTTCTTTAATTTAATTTGAATTTTTCAATGAAGAATAGTGGAAGGTGATACTTCTCTAAGTGAAAATTTGACGTTGTGTTTAAGAAAATTTTTTACGGTTTCTTTATTTTAAAATGCATTTTATATTATATTATATTATATTATATTATATTATTATTTTATTTCATACTATATTATATTATTTCTATATTTCATACTATATTATATTATTATATGTTATTTTATATCACAATAAATTTTTTTTTAAAAAATACATTTGTTATACAATTAAATCCTGTATATTGTTGTGAGAATACATGTTACATCTATGTAGCTTCTGCTAAAATTATGCTTTATCCCTTTCATATCATCAGGTGGCGCTATTCTTGTGTTTTCATTTGATCTATTCGTTATATTATTATTATATAACATTTTATATCACAATAAAAGTATAAGGATTTAGCATTAATCATTATGCATTTAAATCATGGGTATGGTCTTAAAAATACTGGTTACGTCTCCGTTGAATCAACTAAAATTAAGCTATATCACTTCCTATCACCAGGTGGCGCTTCTCTTTGCGTTTTCATTTGATCTATTCTTCACAATGTCAGATTTGCATAGTTTATATTAATCTAGAATTCACCCTAGACACACATATCTATAATGATTAAATAAATTTATACATTTTTGTATGCATATTATTTTGCTTCTAAACATTTTTGGTGTTTGAAGAAGCGTTATTCAAATATTTGTGATCAATTTATTCTGAACGTATTCCAGGTAAGGTTTTTTTGTGTGTATGTGCGTATGTATGTGGAATATAAAGTGATAAATAATAGTGCATTATATAAGTTCTATGTTTTTGTCTTGAAAAAACACCAGACATATTGTAAATTTCGATTTTTTTTTTTAAGGAGAGTTATAAATTAGTTTTCATTTTTATTCTTTTCGGAAAATTTATCAGCATTATTTTGAAAGTTAAGGGGAAAAAATCGCATTATACTGCGAGTGAACAGATGATGCATGAAAATAAGGGAAAAAAAGAATGAAAGAGGCGAATTATGTCACGTAGTCGGAATGATAAAATGTTTTTCAGTCTTGTTACTTTGAAAATAATTCTGTTACTATCTCAGAAAAGAGAACTGCTTTTTAACATTTTAGTAAAGAAGTTAGAAGATTGAAAAATTAATTTAAAACATTTATTAAACTTGTTTGTAGATTCCATTGCTGGTATTTTAATTAAATTACTTTTTTGATTCCTTGCGATGTTGCGATGCCTAAGAAAATAATTCATTGATATTTTAGAAAATTATTTCATATTATTTTCCATTCAATAAATCCCTTTATATATTTCATTTATGTTTAATTTTGAAATATCTTGATGCCGAATAAATTAATAAATATGCATGTTTTTAAATATTTGCATATTTAGCATATTAAAAACATTTGTAAACTAAAAATTAATTTCTTCAATACTTCAAAGGAAAATCATTTTAATTTAAAATGACATTAAATTTTAAAGAAAGCAGAGTTATTAAAAATTTCTTTTATTATTCATCTAAAACCAATGAATCTAAATTGATTACTGATTTACATCACTAACGCTTTTAGAGAATTTTTATAATTTTTTTCACAGAAATAAAATTCTTAAACAATGTATTTTAATTGGAATTCATTAATATTTATAAAAATAATGTTAGTCATCAGTAAATGGATTCAAAGTGTGGAAATTGCGTCGATTAATCTTAAAAATTATGTACATTTATCCTTAATAACAAAGTTATGATTTTTTTGTACTTTATTGTATGTAAAATAATGTTATCGTTAAAAAAATCGAACTCGAGATTTTGCAAATCTCCATGTTTCAGTCTTAGAGAAGACTATTTTTGGAATTATGTCGTATTCTGAACACTATAACTAAAAATAAAAAAAAATCAGCTATATAGATGAAATTTAGTATATGTTCCTTACGCCAAATTGCATATTTGTATCAAAGTTTGAACAGAATAAATTCTAAGGAAGTCTGTACGGCTTAGTGAAAGTGAATACGATAATAGCAACACAATAAAAGTTAGCCGTATAAAATTTAGTGCACAGATTTACTGTTCATAATGTAGATTTGTATCAATTTCAAAAACAATTTGTCAGAGAGTTGACCATCTGTTGGTATGTACTTTTTTCTTGTGAAAACACAACGATTCAAAAACAGAAGGACTTGAACATATAAAAAAATTATATGTATTGTTGAAGTTCCCATTACAGTTCTACACCAAATTTGTGTTCTAATCTGTTGGAAAAATTACGTCCGCCATTCATGTTCAACTTTCTGGTACTTGCGTATTAACCGGATGTTAGCAATTAATAGTAAACAAAAAAATGCAAGATAACACATTTGACTCATTAAAAGTGCTGGATTTATATTAAAGTATGTATATTTTTGTGTCTACAATTCACGTATATCATGCTATTAATATACTTAAGTTTCACTATACTATAATAGCTATTTTATGCAAATTACAGTATTTGTGTTACTATCTTTTATCCAGTTGTTCAGTTTTTCTTAATGAAGAGCCGCAGGCAATTTATTACGGCCTTTCTCTTAAAAGTGTACTTTGAAATAGTCCAAAAAATGACAAAAATATGATTTTTTCAAGTGCAAGTCATACAATTCAGAATGAAAAGTAATGGTGGTTTCGAACTGAACCCTGACACATTAGATCTCATGTTGAAACTTATTTCCATTTTGTTCCGATGGAATAAAAAAAAAGGCATCTGAACTCATCCCAACTTTCATATTTATACTAAAAGCTATAAGCATTCATAAGTAACCAATAATAATAAGTCGATTATAAAGAAATTGATTCTCGGAAAATAGAAAAGAATAATTATAATTCTCTTATTTAAAAATTTGAAATATTGTCTTGAAAATATCCAGTTCATGCAATCATTTTCCATAAAAATATGGGGCTCAAATCTCTATAGCTTTCAGATTTTATATAATATTCCATTCTGTACCATGTAATTATTAATATAATCGTACAAAAAATATACATATTTATGCAAAAACATAAAGAACAAATGTTTTAAAGATTCATTTGAAAAAAACCAATCCTTTGCAAAATATATGTACAAT
>JAPMOR010003790.1:76826-95475 GCA_026543865.1 Argiope aurantia | reverse complement strand
TTATATTATATTACATTTATTTATATTATATTTATTTATTTATATTATATTTATTTATTTATATTATATTGTACTTATTTATATAATTATATTTATTTATTTATATTATATTGTATTTATTTATATAATTATATTTATTTATTTACTACTTATTATATTATTATATTTATTCATTATTATATTTAATTTAAATACTAATTAAATTCTTAATGTTTTTCTTAATTTTGCTCATATTAACTTCATTCTAAAATGCCCTATTATTTCTTGATCCTTTCCCACTGTTTATTTAATTAATTCTACACGTGCAGATAAACATGCACGTAAAACAGATAATCTCGGCATTCTCTCACGCTCCAAGTGAAGAGATAAATATCCTTAATGCTTATAACATTTTTTCAAAGATACACCTTCTTAAATCTACATGTCAAAGAAATCCATATGAAAATTTCATAGTAAAATCACTGAAGGGGAAAGTTTTGGTCCTTCTTCCATTGTATTGCTAGAATTGGCAGAGGTATTTCCTACCACATATTTGTGAATAAATTATGCCTATTATTATTACTGAAACTGTTGTATGTAAGATGCTTAGTGAAAGAAGGTTCCCACAAATGTTTCAAGATTAAAAAAAATGTCAATAATTTCAGATTGTAACTTTTTTTTTTGATTATGAAGTTAATACATGTGGTTCTTAGTACTAAAATAATTGCTATTTCTTTACTTAAAAGGTTTTCATAAGCAATATAATTTTGATAAAATTTGCTTGTGTTTAATATTTTTGTAAAAATTGTAAACTTTAAACAATAAGTTAAATGAAATCCCAAGCTATCCTTTCAAATAGAAATTTGGAATTAGGTACCTGAATGAGCTTTTCCCATATTTAATAAAAAAATCAGAGGTATAGCGTTTATTTTGAAATTAAGAGTGTTACCATTTATTTTCTCTTTCATTAACAGTAAAACTTCATCGCACATGGCACATAGGATGATGGAATGAAATGTTCTATAAAATGATTAAAGAGCCTAAAGATCAGTTGACGGAAGGAAATAAAATGTTAATGTCTCAGTATAAAAACAATTTCCTTAATCCACTCACAGGTGAACTTATCTAATGTGAAACATCTTGGATGAATACATTCATCAATGTATAGAAAAAAAGTGTATGCCTAAAAATTTAAGTTTTAACGTACTACTATTAAACAAAAAACAAACAAACATAGCGTTGAAATTTCAAATTTAGTTCTCATTTTCTCTCGACAATTATCTACATGTACTCAATAATCTTACTTATATACTCTATATGATACGATCTATTTTATCTAAACAATTATACTTATTATTTTTCAGAATACGAACAGATATAATGCCCAGATTTTATCAATTTCAACATAGGACAAGTGAAATATTAGCAAAGCGGAAATTTGAAAAAACATGTCTAAATTACTACTTAAAGTTTCCCGACATTGCCTTTACCTACAATGAAACAAATTTTCAATCTTTAAAGAAACTAAAAATAGCCCAGTAAATTGATGGGTTTAGTGTACTTTATATTTTAGACCAATTTGGGGTGATAATTCCGCATTTTTTTATTTCACATATTTTTCAAACTCAAGTGTAAGTTATCATATTGCTTTTAAGAATAAATTCCGTAATATGAGCTATTTAAATTATAAAAGGACGTTTAAAGAAAAGCGGATTAATTTTATTCATAATCAGAATGACCTTTAAATGGTTGACTCTTATGTTTATTTATTGTACAATACTAGATGCATAATTATCTGTCTTAACATAGATTTTCGATTAAATAACTATTTGTCACTGTAATATGATAGATACTTTAATTTAATTCGTTAACTCTTCTTTATAATAATGGTACTATTAATCATTTCAATCTTTAGCGAATAAATTTATTTTCTTCTTTATCGAAAACAAGCCAACAATGGAGAATTTAGATGAACTTTTTCTTGTATGCACCAGTTTTTAATTACGTGTCCTAGTTTGTAATTAATGTCCCGCAGAACGCCAGCAAGAACTCGCTGAATCTTTATGTGAAAAGGAACACCAAATTTACGGCAGCAAAAATATAATCATTGTTGGGGAATTCTCAGCATTCCTCTGGAAAGATTTACTTCTTTGGAAACGTTTTCTTTGTGCAATGCTCAGAAAATAGAACCTTCTAAAACGCTTTGATTTACAAGTTAAAAAGCATTTAAAAAGCTAATGGTGGCATGACTGGTATTTTCCAAGCTTTAATGAAGATTTATTGAACTTTAATTTTGTATATTGGTGTTTTTCAGCTTTTGAAGTAAGATGCACGTTTCTTTTCATAAATAAACAACTTGAAACTTTTTAAGTTGGGAACTATGCGAGGATTTTGTAGTACTTGAGAATTATCGGCGAATTCTTGGATGCTGTCCAAAATGGCCATAAATTTTGCATATTTTAGAGAAGAAAATAACGATGTAGCAGCAGAGGTTAAATAAATTTTTGAATATTTTTAATAATCTAGAACAAATATAGTTGTTAAAATATATTGAAATCCTATTCTTTTTAATGTATGAACTCTTGTGAATTAATAATTATTTCCAGACATGGTTCCTAAAATTAAAATTAAATCAGTATTCGTCTCTAAAATTATTTATTTTTCATATTTATAATAAATTTGCAGGAAATAATCTAATACATATATTTTTAAATTTTAAGCATTGTTATTGTAGATATAAAGATATTTGCTGAAAATAATCTTTACGTTTATTGGTAAAAATCATTTTCATTTGCCTGAATTGAAATTATTAGATAAATTCTTCATGAACAAATCAGTAATATGCGTTCCAAAATGCTTGAGGAAAATAACGAAAGCAAGTTTTTTCTTACTTCTGATCAAGTATTTTTCTCAAAATATACTCATGTAGCTTACAATTGTAGTAGAAAGAAATTGGCATTTCCTTTTTAATAACATTTATTTTATTTTTTAATTATTTCCCAGTTTTAATTTGGGAAATGTTTTATTTTAATGAAATCCTTCATACTCCTCAAAATCTGTTAGAAATGGTCCAATAAACTTAGGATAAAAAATAAAAAAAAACGGATGTACTTTTATTATCCTTCAATGTAGTTTTTTAATTATCATATTAATTTGCATCAGTTTTATTTTAAATTCAAATTCGTGGCACACGAAAAATTAATACTAAATAAATATAATGAAGTATTGCAGCCAAACTTCGAATATACAAATTTATTATCTCATTAAAGGAAGTTAATAAGTTAACTTGGAATTTTAAGATTTATTAACTGATTAATGGGGTTTATTAATATTAGATTTGAATTAGTTTGGTTTCTTTATTTTCCATACTTGGATAACAGCATCAATAGAACTAAATCTGCAATTTGTTTAAGTTTCTCACGATAATATTTAATTTGGGAGTAAGTAAATATCAGACTCAGGATGACCGAAGAATGTTATTTTATATCAAGTCCATTTCTGATCGAAGTCAAAACTGAACTTACAGCTTCAATGAGATTTGCAGTATAACATTCAGTTTGGGAGCAGACAAATATCAGTCCAAGAGAACCTAAACCATCAAATAGAAATGTTATTTTATATCATTTTTCGATCGTAATTAAAACACGACACCTTAGAATATCCATCAATCCTTTCTCCCAGCTTGCCCGGCTGACAAATTAATATCACTATCCATCACACTCATGTTGTCTGACACTTGGTCTGATGACAAGAATGCCACTTTGCAGCTTCTACTACTTGAGAAGATAATCTGCAGTTCATATTCCGATGATTTTTAATGGACTAATAGATAAAGGAATGCTATCACATATGATTTCAGTATTATCAATAGGATGGGAAAATAATGATCATTCATTCTGCTAGAGGAAAAGTTGTTTTAAATAAAATTTTCAGGGCCATGCAAAAACGAAACAAAGTGCGATATTATAGACCATGAGAAATAAAACAACAACTGAAATTTTAAATTAAACTTAATTATGTATCGCAAAATTATCATTAAGGCTATGGGATCATTGAATTGGCATCCGTTCAGCTGACTTTAAAATATATATATAACTCCCATCTTTACCATTAAACAAACTACGCGGGAATGAAGTATTAAATATTTGTAAGAACAAGAATTGAATCATATATGTAAAACTCGCAGTGTTCAGTCTCACGTCTGCTCGTGGCGCTACCTATTACCACTTGCACATATCTGCAGCCTTTTAAAATTTCACACCAGGTAGAGGTGCTCTAAAAGAGTTCAAACTGAATAATTATGCCGGCGTCCTTGCATTGGGGTAACGCATCTTCCCCGTGA
Source organism: Argiope aurantia (assembly GCA_026543865.1). Taxonomy (NCBI): domain Eukaryota; kingdom Metazoa; phylum Arthropoda; class Arachnida; order Araneae; family Araneidae; genus Argiope; species Argiope aurantia. Next base: position 91,154 of record JAPMOR010003790.1, on the reverse strand, counting down.
TCTGGGTGTGCCGGGTTTGAATCCCGGTTAAAGCATGGTTGTTCTTCATCTGTGTTCTATCTGTGAGGTGTGTGAATGTGCCCCTCTGTAAAAAGGGGTTGTGCAAAGCGAATGTTTGAGTTTCATCTTCATATGAATTAGAAGTCAGGTTTCTGACCTTGGGTGATCAGGGTTCTTTACCTTCAAAAGCTACTGCAACCCCTTTCCGTGATAACGCGGGCACGGCATCATCACAGAATACTTATGACTGTGTTGAATTTAGCTATCAAATATTAATTTTAATGGTATGCGAACATTAACGATGTACCTTATTTTGTTTTCTGTCAATAGCTCTGCAAATATGGGATATTTATTTATAATTACATTGCATTTGGTATTTTTAGCTTGATATTACGCGAACTGGATAAGCAAATAAAGCAAATTTCAAGAATTGCATAAGCATATTTTCATAATAAAATAAATATTAACTCATTACTATGGCATGTTTGAAAAGTTTATGTTGAAAGTATTGAGCCAATAAAGAGAAATGTGATAGTAAAATTAGGACAATTATCAACTTTGAGCCTTGTTTTGAGTAAATAATAGATAAAGCAGGATTATCTTTATTTATCCCTTTGTAGCGCTATTTTTTTCTAATCGTATTATGTTAAAATATTTTTAGGCTTGAAATTAGAATAAAAAAATGGATTCATTTAACTTATTAGATAAATTTAATTTGATTAATTAATTAATTTGGTTAATTAATAATTAAGTAACAAATAAAGACACATTATTTTGTGTAAGATAAAGAACTGAAGCATCTAAGTTTCTGTCTTTCTAAAAAAATTTGTCAGAACTGATGCCAACCTACATAAATTCATACAAAGATTGATAAATTTGGTGGGAAGCATACTTACCATGGTCCTAGAAAGGGTTAACTACAAGAAAGTAATTCAAAATTCTTACGAAACTGAAGTTTCAAATAACTTTGCATTAGCACAAAAAACGGCAATGTTCCATTATTTGTGAGTTTTAAATATCTCTCAGCAGAACATTAGAAATTATTGTAAAAAATCGAAAAATGGTATTAAATCCCTAGTAAACGTTTTATTAGCAATGAAATGTGTCCAGTTTTAGAAACTATTCCGAATTCATGGCATCCCATAAACGAAGAAATAATACGTAAATTACGTCGTTTCTATTTGAAATCGTACTTGCTGATATTTGAATACTAATTCAAATTTTCATTACAAAAATTAAATTTATCTCTGTATTATGTTGTGTTTATTACTCATATATAAGCTAAAAGGTATAAATGAGAAATTTTAAAAATAATAAATTATATTACCTATTTTAATAGTTACCTAGAGAATATTACCTAGAAGACTTCCTTCACAATAGGCCATAAGACTAAATTGTTTGCTAATGATCTTCGAAAAAGTTATTCAAAATTATCGCAAAATTTGAAATGAGGTAGATTTCAGACTGCTCAAAAAAATTCTTCCATGTCCCTTAATGTTAGTATAAAGATACGAATCAAGTTAAGGAATATAAATAGTTTATTGATAAGTAGATATAGAGAGAGCGCCTGTGAAATAATTTTCCCTGTAAGGAGATAGAGCAGTTAAAATTAAAGGACCAAATGAAAACAAATTTCATTTGAAGGCTTTGTAGAATGTGAGAAGAAAGTTAATTTTGGAAAAAAGTTGGGAAAAAATGAGTAATAAGACATTAAAAATATGAAGAATTATAGTGCTTTCGACACGGAAAAGCTCAATTATAACAATGAAGGTACGGAAAATGGTTTACAAAATATTTCAATATTTTCAAATGTTGAAAAGTTTAAAATGAGTATAAAAAATCATTAAATCAATAAAATAGGGTTTTTCTGAAACTTTCCTGCATATTCTCCATTAAATTTCCAATTCCCGTGTGGAATTGCGGATCTTGTACAAAGCTGTCAATATTGTGCATAACATTGGAGATAAATAATTACGAAATGTAGATTTTTACTGAATATATCTTGTAAATATGCATTTTGTACACTTTTTTACTGATATGTAACAACAATATTGGACATAAAATTACAGTTTCAGTCACAAAATAAAATGCTGAATTTCATTAATTTAAATCATTGTATTTACGAGTAACTGCGTTAGCATGAAAGCGTACGGACTGATCAACGGACTCTCAGATTTGTTCAAAAATTTATAAGATCAATATTTATATACTATGCTAAAACTGTTTATTGAATTTTACTTACATAGCTACATAGCTTTGCAGTTTGTAATTATCAAATTCTCTTATACTCTAACAGCTGGACAAAAAATAATAATAATAATAAACTTCCTGTGAATGAATTTCGTTTAAAATTTTATAGAAATTTAAAATGTAGTCTACAAATTGAATCCAATAACGCATAACTAAATTTCATTCGTTTTGCTTAGCTGCTTTTGAGTTGTCTTGTACACAGACAATCATACAAATAGACTGATTGACAGACAAACATAACCAAAAATGTGTAATTTAGACTCGGGGAGATTTGAAAGGAAAAAAGTCGTCAAAATTTTGAATTTGAAATTTTTGATAATTACAATCCTTTCTCTATACTTTGTATAATCGAAAGTAAAAATCTTTTATTAATAAATATTATATCAAAAAGCCCATATTTTTACTTTACTATGCACAATTCACTCTTTGTGGTCTGCACTTATTGAATTCTCTTGTACACGATCAGACAAACAGATTTCCTGTAAATTTATTGCGTTCAAAATTCGAAATGTGATCAACGAATTTAATCCAAAGTCATACCAAATTTCATTTGTTTAGCTTAAATCGCTTTCGAGTTATCGTTTCAACAGTCAATTAGGCAGATAAAATGACTGTCAGATAAACAAAGTCAAACATGTGCTTTTCTGATTTAGGGAGTATTTAAATGTAGAAATTAATCAAAATCGGGAAATAATTTCTCTTTAACTTCTGCAATATGGATAAAATATTTGGTTCAAATCCCTTCATTAATTATAGTTTTACATAAATCCCAAAAGGGAAAGATATTTTAAAGCTGAACTAAATATTAAATGTTATGAAAAAATCGTAATTGATAGCATTCCGAAAGCTAAGACACATAAATATCAAGGCTTCCAAACGTAATATTATGCTTGTTAGAGATCTGAATACTAATTCGAGCTTTTTTTTTTTTTTTGAAAACGTTAACGCATTATTGTTTTATCATTTTTAACACTTATCTATATCAGAAAAGCTCCGAGTATAGCAATTTAAAAATAACGAAATTAGAATAATTATCACCTAGAAAGCTCCCTTCATTAAAGAAAAGTATAAAACTAAATGACTTGCTAATGAGGTACGAGAAAGTAATTCAAAACTGTTGCGAAACTTGGGCTGAAAAAGGCTTTAGAACGGTCAAAGAAAAATCCCCAATGTTCCACCATGTAAGAATAAACAAAGGAATAAAGAAATCGGCTCTTTTAAAAGGGATGAAAAAAGTATAGGAAATCTATTCTTCATTTTTTTTATATTACGTTCTTTATATTATGTCACATTTTTTTTTGTTGCTGGGCATTAAAAAAATGTGAACAAAAAATCCTTTTAAAACTACTTCCACCGACATGCCTTTCGATAGTCATTGATATTTCATTAGAAAAAGAGAGCGTCTTCAAAGAGATTTGGCGGGGGAAAAAATGCAAGAATAATAGTAAGAAAATGCCGTTGTATCCAGTTTACCTACTCCATGTCAAACTCTCTAAAGTAGATAGTGTAAAAAAATCTAACTGCAATTCTAGCTTGTTATGCATTATTTTAAAGAATGGATTTTGTAACTGGCTAACAAAATAGATTCAACAGTTACCGAATTAAGAATAGATTTGAAAAGTAAATTTTTTGGACAACCAAGCTGAGATTAAATTTATATCAATCGTTCGCATTATCTTATATTAAAAAGTAAATTTTGTAAGGAAAGACACATTTTGAGAATGGCTTAACAGTATTTTAAGGTAAATTTTATTTTGATTCTTATGGAGGTTTTTATTTCTTATTTTTCATATACAGTACACTCCCGAGTGTCCGGTTCGCGACTATCCGGTTTCAGTACTATCCGGTATAGTCTTCTTTTATCGTAATTAAATGAGGAAGGCATAGCTTTGAATTTGAAACATTACAAAGGCATTGGAAGCGGATATTGCTGCGATCCTCCTACGTGTACAAGTTGTGGCTGAAAAAGAGCAGCGTTCTGCTCGTTTTTCATTGTTTCGTCAATGTGTAACGAACATGAATTGTTGCCACTGTTCCTCGTTATAACTGCACATTATGTACAGTATTTTTAAATTGTTCTTGGAGTATGCTTAATGTTTTTTTTATGTGTATGACAGTGAAAATTTCAAAATGGGTGATAAACGAAAAAAAATGGCGTGACTGGGGAGGACAAATTGTGTGCTTTACAGCGACTAGACTCTAGTATAACCACAAATAACGTAGCTTCGGAGTTAGAAAAAATATAGCAGGAGATTGGGAAAAGAATTGAATAGCAATTGAAGAATGGTGTGTTGCACAAGATAGTGGAAGTAGAATAAAATTACGGAAAACCATGCTGAAAGGCTGTATATAAACATATATATACTAATAGTACAGAGTCTTCTATTTTAACTCAACACGTTACATGCAATTGCTTCGATGATTCACCGGGCCGTGATTACATTCTTCATGGCTTGAAGAAAATGGAGGGCACTCAATAAGAAATGTGAAAATACGTAATATGACAGTGAGTTTTGGTATAAAAACTTTGTCTATTGGTGAGCAAAGAAATGTCAATTTGTCTATCGGGCTTTTTTTTTGTTTTTGTTTTGTTATCCCTTCTGACCTTCCGCCAAATAAAGCAGGGTATTCTGGAGCTTACTGCATTCATAATTCATCTGGAAATAAATACCGGCAATGCAAGAAAAGACAGCGAATCATGATTTTTATAAATATATTTTTTTCTACATTCACATACATTTCTAGAAGGAGTCTTCTTTGACATTGCTCCTTTATTTTCTATAAAAAATCTAAATAAAAATTTGAAAAAAAAAACATTTTCTAAACAAGATGTGGCTATGCGCCAAATTTAGATCAAATGGCTTTATCGCAAGGTATGTCATTTGTCTCAATTTATAAATTGTAGTCTATAAACAGTAATATATTAATATTACTATTATAATAATTATTACTATATAATAATTAATAATCAATCTAAATATTTTCGATCTCACTGTTCACAAATAAATAATTCACATTCTTGATATACACAACCAATGAGATTCAAAGAAGAATTTAAATATGTTTTGATCCAATAAATTTGATTTCTATAACTATCTGAGCCTTCATACTCCGAATATTTTATTTTTATTATTATAATAAAATGTGACAGTGCTTGCGTTGTTGCCAATTGGATATGTTTTCTTGAGTTATTTTTCACAACTGTGTTGTTGATTCTCACAAAGACTTTTGATTTGACAGGTAGGAAACGTAATTTAACATCTTGATCAATGTTTCTCATAAAAAAAATAAGGTATAATGTACGGTTTTCACCTGTTATTACATAGACTATGCATTTTGTATATGGGCTGGTTGAAACTACAATATTGCGAGTCATATTTTCTTCATTTTCAAAACTAACACACCTCAAAATTTATAGTATTATTTGGGAACAAAAATGTTGCAATCCAATCATTTTAAGGGCCTCTTGGAATAAAATTTATCATAGGGGCTGAATTGAATAGAATTTATACATTGACTACAGTTTAAAACATCACTTTATTTTCTAAAAAAATATGACTTATGCCACTATGAAGTCAGCCTCTGCATATATAAATTTTCAAATAGCATAGCAGTGCAATTTTATTTAAACTTGTATGCAATTGTATATAAATTTTATACAAATTTCACATACAATTTTATTTAAAAAAATGATAGAATTTATTCAATATTACGCTGCAAATTTCGGGGTTTATGTTTCCTCATTTTTTCTCATTTTCTTTTTTTCAAAATGTGGTTGCCTCTTATAAAAGGTGTTCAAAAAAGTTTACCTGTTTGTTACGTAATCCAAAGTTTTTGTTTTGGGCGTTATAACAAATCTTTTAAGTTGTCCAGCATTTCGTTTCCAATTGTTGTCTATTAGTTATTCCACCGTCAGTATTACCATCATTTTATTGTCCAACCCTAAATTTTATTCCCAAACATATGTAACAATAGCAAATCTTAGCCTAACTTTTACGTAGTAAAAATTACTTTTAGTCTGTTTTAAGATTCGTAATATTAATTACTCTATAGCAATATAGCCTCTCTGACTGGTACCTTTTTCCTGGATTTGATTTCTCATTTTTACCTACAAATTTACATTCTATATATTTTCTGTGGGAAGGGTGACACTGCATGTGTTGGAATGAAATAAATACCAAATAGTAAAATAAGCTAAAGCTACATGTACATCTTGGCCATAAGGAATAAGGGAGTAAAAATATGCACTCCTTGTAGCCCACAAATATATATATATATTAACCAATTTTTCAATAGCGGATTTTCAAGTATATTTGTGAATAAGTTACTTTGCATTTACATATTAAAACCACCACGATTGAGTATCATCATTTCGTTTCTAATTTTCTAATTAAGATGGTATTTTAGCATAAAATCTGTGATGCAAAATTCGTTCCACCCTACTCATTACATTTGTCAATTTCTGCACTCGTACACAAAATGATTAGATCGGAGATTTCAAATGTAGAAATACTGTAAAATCATCATTCCAAGAAGCTCTCTATTTTTAAACATTATTTAAACGGTTTATACTATATATTTGTGCATTCTACAGTTTTAATTCCTTTCCATTTAACTTTAACACTTTCAAAAATGTATTCAAAAAGAACATTAACAAATATCAATGTCCAAAAAACTCGGTAAATGTTAATTTCGTTTTCCTGAATTGTTTTAGAAAACATCTTGAAGAAATGGCGCGATCTTCAGCTGCGTTAAAGAAAGAGAAAATACTTGGATTCCCTAATATTTCCACAAATATTGCAATAGAATAATGATATCATTCTTTAAAATTTGTGTCATAAGAAATGCATTTCTTGGATCAAATACATCTTTTATATTTTGTAGATATTGGCTCTCAAATACAAAATTAGACCTTAATAAACTTTACGAAATACGAAATATTGCAATCCATTAATTTAATTACATTTAAAATTACAGAAAATACATGCAAGCGGCATAAAAGTCTGTCAATACATATAATTTTCGGATTCAATCTGTAACGCTAGGTGGAGTTAAAATTCCTCATCAAATTTTAAGTTGTGTCGTTATAAGACGCTAAATACACATTTTTGTTTTGGATTTTTATGGTTATTTTATGGCTTTTTATTTTTAAATCACATGATACTTAGATTTGCTAGTAAACCTAAGCAAGACATCTTCTAATATATAAAAAATATTTTTATTGTAAAATGGAAGTAATCGCATCCAAGCATTGCAAAGATTTTATCATTGATGATAAATTTTAATTACTAAAAGATAATTTGATTTTTTTTTCAGCTCATCGAATATGTAATATCATAAACATTATGTTTATAATTAACGATGTTAAAGGGTTTATATTTTTCAAAACTTTTAAACAAAAATTACATAGCATTGAAACTTTAAAATAAAGTATATTTAATTATCTCTCTCATTATAAAAGAGAAATTTAATATTTCGGAATAATATTTGTCATTTACTATTAAAACAGTTCGATGATATTCATTTAAAAACACTTATCGGGATTTTCAAATTTATTCAAAAATGAGATCTGATATTAAATGAAATAAATTCCGCGTGCTTAAATAATTAATGGGAAGCACGATTTGGAGTGTAAATTATTAGTCAAAAAGAACATCATTTAAGTTAATATTAAATAATCTTATTGTAATTAAATTTGATATTGAATGTCAATTATACGTAAGTCATTGAATTACACAAAATCATTTCGGCAATTATGTTTGATTTATTTATTTGAAAAGCGGCTAAATGGATTTTAATATTATATTTATCGCATTTCATATTAATTTTTAATGATCGAACATTTTTAAATTGAATTTTTAACAAATTATCGTAAGCACGTATCCTCCTTTGATATATTCTTTTTAATTGTATCTTGGAACAAATCAAGTATACGTAATAAATCTAAAAGAAAAATAAGATTCATTTCCTTTAATGTTGGCAGTGCCAACAATGGTGCTTAATTTATATTAATGTTTAAACTATTACTGATAAAAGATTTTTCAATATTTGATTGTTTTTTTAAACGAATGAAAGTTAATATACTAGTGGAAAATTGCAAAGGACGAATGCAAACGGCATTGTTATACAAAAATAAGCGTGTTATTGTTATACAAAAATAAGCGTGGTTGGATGCAATGCCAAATACAATTATGTCAGAATATTAAGTTATTACAATAACAATAACTGCATGTGCTCTGCAATCCAGAGAAGTTTGAAAAGTGGTCAAGGGACAAAATGGTAATCTTAACCTGAATATGTAAAAGTGAAAAAAAAACATTCACCGTTAGGCATATATAATCTGAAGAAAGATGTCAATACGGGATATAGCTACCATGGAGAGCAATGCAAGATTTCATATGCCGTGGCATACTTTGCACAACATTATCCAGCAGCTATTGAGGAAATTTATTCATTTTTTGTCACTGCACGGATGAAAGTGTCTTTGTATATCGGAGGGCATTGTCAACCAACAAGATTCCACCCTAAAACATCCCAAACAGGTTCAATGAGATTCAGATCTGAGGAAAATGCTGTCTATTCGAGGCGTTGAATAATTTGCCTTTCTAGACACTATTGGACAATATTGTTCGAAGACACATTGAGTTGTCCTTCATGAAAGCTAATTTTTCACCGACACCACCACGGAATATTCGAACATGAGGCAGCAGAACATCATTAATATGTCGTTCGGCAGTTAGAAATACATGAAAAAACATGTTGTCAGTAAGTACGATGCCCAGCCATACCATGGCACGACATGTAAGATATCGGTACTTTACTTGTATGATTGTTGAACTATAAGCAGAACCCCTCTCACGCTAAATCAGTTGCCGTTGATATCGGAAGAGAGATTGAACCTATTTCAATCTAAGAAGGGTACGCAAGCCCATACCTCTTCTCTTCATTGGCGATACTAACGACGCCATTATAAACAAGCAGTACGGTGACGTCAAGTCAATGAGATGCACATGACAGGACAATCGTCCATTTGCAAACGTTTGGGGACAAGTTTTCGGAAGATCTTCTTGCCAGTAGCAACAAGATTAGGATTTGATATCTGACTAGTTGGGTCACGCTGGTTCATTTTTAATCAGAGTACTATATGCTTATCTTTTGCAAGAGTCTTACTGCCAAAATGACCTCTCCTGTGACGTTTTCTACACATTACCTTTCTTTGAAATGATTTCCAAAACCTTAAATAGCACGTGGCTGATGTTCGAACTTCCCGGCAACGTTTGTTATTTTTCGTCATTCTTCAATCTGCCAATAATACGACCATGCATAAAATTATCTAAATTATACCAGGAAGGCAAGTTCATGAATTTATTTTTTTCCCGTTAAAATTCAGGTTTGAATAATAGGTGACAGACATCAATTATTTTATATCTCTTATTAACGCTATCATAAGATGAACAAGATCGAAAATCCAAAATTAACATACGCACAGTACGTCTTACGTGTCCCGCACTTATGCCAATTTCCATATTTACCTGCGTTCCATTTTGTGGTTGTTGAAATTTTCTATTGTCATCCGTTCTTAGCTATTATCCACAAGTGAATACTATTTTTTTTGCCCTTTTAATAACCATTCCAGATATATATACATCGTCCTTTAAAATTGCAGCGAATGTCTCACTCATTTATGTTTCAAAGATATGGAAAAATGATCTAAGTCTATAAATTTATCTCCTAATTCTTTAGAAATTTTGACATTTAGAATCAGAACTTTGTGCATATACATATATGTAATGATATTTTAAAATTTCATTTAATCCTGGTTAATTTCCTAAATTTATAGCCCCTAATTTAGCCCATGTCAAAGTCATTCTAAAGTGTTCTCTTATTTCCTGATCCCATTCCACTTTTCTGTTTAATTAATTCAACTGAAGTTTTGTAAAAATGGAGCCCCATCAGGTCTACGTGTCGAGTAAAAATTATCCCTCCGTTGCCCTTGTCAAGGTCGACACGTGTATTGAATCGACACGTGGCGGAAGTCTCATGTTATATACGAACAGGGATAAAATGTTCAGTTTGCCTTCATTCTTCTTTTTTCGCTCTGCGTCGTTGTTCTGTGTTGTGCGTTTGTGACTCATTCTTGTATAGAATGCGTGCTTCTCCTGGATAAAATAAAACGATGTGAAGAAATCGAATGTCTCTTCAATGTCTTCAAATCTGCCTTCTGCTTTCAAGAATTATAAGCTTACATATATATATATATATATATATATATATATATATATATATATTAATTCCTAGTATTTTATTAAAAGTAAACGGAGGGAAAGTATTTTATTAATTCCTAAAGTTTTTCCCTACTCGAGCCGTATGAAAATGTAATTTTCTTAACATTTTATAATATTCTTTTGTAGCCGTCGAAATGTTTTCATACATTTGGGTACGTTATTAGACGAAACTTTGTAACTGGAAAAATCCGCCTAATTCCAATATTTAAGGAAACACATACATATGAAATTCATTTTATGATACATATGAAATTCATTATGAGAATGCCTTCTTTTTCCTGCTCCAATTTTCTACAGTACTAAAAAGTAAAAAAGGATGTAATTGCTTTTATAAAAAAATAATTTTCAATAGTTCGCAATATTTAAATTATAGTAATCTGATAGGCGTAAACGGAGTCCGCACGCCTCTCTCTATGTTTCATTCAAAGCCAATGGGATTGTTTAATCTTCAATATCAGATTAGACATGCGCAGATGTACGCGCGTTTGTTTGGTGAAATGAGGTTTATTCCTAAACAATAATCCTTTATTCTGAAATTGTAGTTTTGCAACCAGGTCATCAGTGTAAACATTTATAAATATTATAAATGGTATAAAATAAAACTGCTAAAGAAGAAATGATATCTTTTCAATAATGGTGTATTTATTTTCTATTCTATTTAAATTATTCCTCTCACAATGAACTATATAAAATTCTTTGAGAGAAATATTGCTGTTGTTGCTTATCCCCTTTGGATTGAACTCCAATTCAAACCAAGTAAAAGATTGGGGAAAGACGGTTGCAATAGCTTCTAAGGGTAAGGACTCTTGAGCGCCCGAGGGTAGAAGTCTGACTTTAGCTCATATGAAGATGAAACTTACACACTCTCTTGCATAACCCTTTTTTACGGGAGAGGGCTTTTTCGCAGCCTCACAGATAGAATGTAAGGTAGAGAACAACATGCCCGAACCAGGAATCCAACCCTTGACACGCAGATCACGGAGAAGACGCGCTCTCCTAAGCCAGGACGCCGGCCACGAAAATGTTTTATAAAAAAATGTTCTTATGAATTGAAACCTCACTAGATTATATTTTCATGAAATTTTCTACTATGGCTTTTATTACCAACTTGATGCTTTTTATTTTAATTTATTTTTTTTCTTTGCTTGCTTCTAATTCACATAAAAATATGAAAATTCTGATACATCTGTGCTAAAAGAAAGCTTTTAGGTTTATTTTATTAATTTTAAAATGTTATTTTTAAATATTACCATGATGTTATAATTATTGTGTTTTGTTCTATAAGCAATGCATATCAAAATTGGTAATCCCTTCCATTATTAATTCAGTCTGAAGAAAAGTTCATATACTTTTTTAACTCGACATTTATAATACAAATTTGTCTCATGTTTTAATTCATAATCAATTAGTACTGTACTTGAATTATAATTGATTTAATGCAAATACTCAACAATCTCACTAATTCTACCTCACAAGGAATTAAGCTACGCCATGTTATCCGATTTTGAATTCATCCTATATTTACAATATAGTCTAAATCCTGATAATCCAAACCGCTGATTCATATGTCAGTCAGTGAAACTGAATCGCATGCTACTTATCCATATTGATGTTAGTAGTTATAAGCGTATGTTAACGGTGGATGCAATAATGCCAAAGACACTCGAGAATCTATGGAATCACAAATGTCCCTTTCTTTGGATGCAATATGATTAGAGTATGAACATAAGCCTGATATTCCAGTTTCAAAGGGTTGTAGGTCAAATCAATTTAGTTTGATTTAGTTAGATTAATGTCTCGTTTTTATGTCATACAAATACAATTTCATAATACTTCTATGTGAACATGCAATAGTGTTTGGGATAAAAATTAATTAAAATAGAAGTAAAAATGAGGTAGGGGATTTGCTCGAAAATCGAGACATGAATTTCCTCCCGCCGCCAGGTACGTGGAGTCAAAATGATTCCGAAGTTATTTTTCTTTTTTGTCCTTTGTAAAAAGCATTGGAATTTATTTTGGAAACACAATAAATTCTGGAAATCATGTAGTAAACAAGCATATTAAAAATATTAATACTAAAAATGTTATACTATTTAATGTTGGAAAGATGTTATACGAGAAATATAAACATTCATTTAATGAGTATTTATTTCGATTAGATATTGCGAAATTATTAATAATTGTTAGATATTAACAAACAAAAATGAAGAATACGATTATTTTAAACTAATTCTTTAAGAATATTTCCTTATTCTTTTAGCATTATACATAATAAAAGAAGTTTCAAAGACATGGAGTCAATGATTCCATAAATAACAACAAAAATTTTGAAAAAGAATAACTCGGTTATACGCAGGTGTTCATACTTAGACTTTTGCCAACGTATTGCTGAAAGAACAACTTGAAGCGACTCAGGAGAGGATTGTATTCAAGGATAAAATACCACTTGTTAATCATAGTTAATGAACCACGCGGAGTCATTTTGACTTCCGACTCCAGTTACTGGTGAAGTTACTCTGTTCAAAAGTTTCGAAAAAAGCAGTGAACAGGAAATTTACAAAAATTTCGGAAACTTTTGAAATAATAAATCATTTATACTTTTTCCAATGTGTTGGCGCATAATTCGGAATAAATTTAAAAATAACGAAAAAAAAATATATAAAGTAACTGAACAACAAAAAAAAAAACACTTTTGACCCACCTGGGTTTAATACAATAATTTATGCGATAATGAACAGGGTTGGATATTTTTCTTCAAAAAACAAATCTGGTTGGCATCTCTAAGCCTTTTATTTTCAGTACGGTTGATTATGTTGCGTTTAAAAGCTAAAAGTTTCTGTTGGCTATGGTATATCCTTCTTCAACATTTTATTTAAAAACAAAGCAAGAAAAGTATTCCCAAATGTTCAGTATCTATCCAAAGAAGATGAATTCATTACTCTTCTTTTAGGCATAAAAAGTAGGTAAAATTTTGCTTAAAGTATGTATTCGTTGCATAAACAGTGCCATTTACCTGTAAAAAAACAGCCTTCATTTCTTACCAGCATTTCTTTTTATGTTTTCAATTATTTTTCGCCTCATCCGCCGTCCATTTATAACAGTTACTCACCTAACTGAGCATCTTCTCTGTTTTAAAAATCCGTTTAAAGTCGTTGCGGTTTGAAAAATGTGGCCTCCTCGCTCCTATTTTCATCTATCAAGCCGAGATGCCCAAAAGGGATTGCCTGTCAAATATGCAAATGGAAAACATGAATAAATGCATATCGCACAATTCGAATCCTAATAACGGAATAAAAACCAGGCTGGAACGGAGTTTCCTGGGCTTTAATGAAGTAATCATTCTTTCTCAATGAGCTTGGACCGGAAAGTTTTGGTTTAGGTCCAAGCTTAAGACCCAGATTACTTGATCCGATAAAACCTGGCGAATTAATTAACCTTTGTGTTTAACATTGGCCTTTTCCTTAAGATATCTCAATTATATGCATTGTTCTAGAAAAACTTAAACAGATCACTATATAAGAGTGATTGCTTGATTACTCTTGAGAATAATTCTTAAATATTCACCACGATTTATACAGATTAGAAAATAAACAAGAAACCAAGTTAATAATTCGAATTCTTTAATTATCTAAATATTATGGTGTGATATTTCATTCGTTGTTTCTCAAAACCTTTGATTAGAGCAACAGAAAATAAGTGATATCCAATCTTTATTTTTTAAACTTTCCGGAAAATAAGTAAAGTCATAATTTTATATAAATTATATAGTGTTTCTTAATATCATTTCATTGGT
>JAPMOR010003790.1:42109-69458 GCA_026543865.1 Argiope aurantia | reverse complement strand
AGAATATTTCTAATTTTTGAATCGTAGTATATGGTACCGTTTCCTAACCCATATTATTTAATGATGTGTGAGGGCAAATGAGCTGTAGATTACCTTTCTTATTCTGTGGTTACTTCTATTTTTTTTATAATTTAAATTGCATGGAAATGTATACATAGAAGATTAAAAGAATAAAATTACAAATTTCAACAATTTCATTTAATTAAAGCCTGTATTCATATAAAACCAAAATCTAAAAAGATAATAAAATTTAAAATTAGTTAAGTAAAAATCTGAAATGCCTACTTGAAATATCGAAATAGACTAATAAAAATTATTTGTTTTATTTCCATAAAAAAGAGGATAGAGAAAAAATGCAATACAAGTTTTATATATACAAATATAACTGAAAATAAACGGAATGTATTAATACTATTTTAAAATATAAAAAATCTAATCATTTAATGGACATTTGCTGATAATTAATATATTGTAGATGATAAAATTATGTAAAGTAAAATTTTAAAACAAATTGCATAATCCTTAAATTATTCAATAAAAACCTAAAATTACTTTTGAAAAAAGAAATTTTGGCATATATAATAACTATTGAATAGTATATATGTATTGATATATTTTAATATAATTTGAATTCTAATTAGTTTACCAATTTTTATCTTAATTTAGACTATATTAACATCATTCTAAAACGGTCACTTATTTCCTGACCCAGTTCCAATTTTTTTTTTTTTTATTGATTCCACACTCGATTTATAAAACTGCATATTTCAGCAGGTTCTCACACTCTGAATGAAATAATAAAATTCCTTATATTTACAACATTCTTTTAAAGGTACCTAAATTTCCGATTCCTAAGACTACAAGAGTCAAAGGAATCCCTAGCATAGTAAAATTACTGAAGGGAAAAATTGTGGTCTCTTCAGCTCTTGTAAACGGACATCAGCTTATCATCGATGTTTTAAAATTTCAAAAGTTTCTTCTACACACACACACATATTTATATATTTCAAAAATAATAAGCCCTTTCATTAACAATAGCATAACTGAAAATCCTTTGTTACAGCAAAATAATAAGTTCACTATCATTTTCAGAAAAAATAAGCGAACATTTGACCTTTTCATATTATCAAAAAATGTTGCTATACATATTACTCTTACAAAATAATTTTATTTCTGATAAAATACATTATAATATTTTTTAAACATTTGTGTGTGATTTAAGGGTATAAATTCAGCTCTTTTCAGAAATTTGTATTTTTTATCACGTAGGCTTATTCCCTAATTACCCAAAATTCTCGGCACGTATTTAATTTTCTAGAAGATATGATTAGCGACAGCGTTCATTTCTGAAAATATCAACATTCTAGATTATAATTAGTATTATTTATCATATACTTCGCAATTAATGTGACTAGAGAATTTATTATCTTCGCACAGAAGAAGAATATAAAAATATCTTGCAATTACCTCGAAATTTTACCAATTTTATTCTGGTTTTGTTATTATTTTATTTTTTTACCAATATAAGGTAAATTAACGCTTTCTTGCTATTAAGGAGACATAAAATTTTATATCAAAGACGGGTCATATATTTTGTAGATAGTTATCAGATTTATAAACTATTTTGAAAGTAATGAATCATTTCATTTGTAGAAAAATGAAATTAAATTATTTACATATTTTTGTATTTAGTTTATGCATTAAAAGTTGGTATATTATTGATTTTTTTCAATTATATTTATCTCATGCAATAAATAATAACTTTTAATATTTACTTTTTGATTATTTAGCAAACTATACATTTAGAAAAATTTGAAAACTATCTTAACGACAACTACTCCCAGAATTTGTAAGGTTTTATTCGTAATTATTTTTAATCTTTAGCATCAATATATGGCAAATTAATGCATTCTTTCTATTAAGGGTACATAAATATTCTAAACCAAGGACTGATTATATATGTGGCATGTGTGTTTTTCAGATTTATAAAATAGTAAAAATAATGAATCATTTCATTTGCAGAAAAATTAATTTAATTTATTTACATACTTGTTTTTATTTTTTAAACGCTCTTATATTACGGTTTTTCAAGCATGCACTGCTCCATAGAGTAAATAATAACTTCCTATATCTACTTTTTGATTGATTTGATTCACTTCTAATAATTACTTCTTTTTCGTTCATTTGATTTGTTTCTAATAATTGCCTTTTTGATTCATTTGATTTGTTTCTAATAATTAATTTAACTTCTAATAATTGCTTCTTTTTTATTGGTTTGATTTTTTTCTAACAATTACATTTTGATTATTTAGAAAGCTATATATTTATAATAATTAGGAAAATTATCTTAACCATAACCATTGCTCGAATATTTAAATTTTTATTTCGCATGAATGACCATCTCCTCTCATAGTGAACCTACAGTATCACAATACTCTCCATTTTAAGAGAAATTCTCATAAATAGTGCTTAAATGCACATTCTCTATGGCAAAGACTACCCCAATCATTGTAACAATTTCGCCAATTTTTATTTTAATTAAAAGATCCTGACGTCATAAATAATCGCATTTTCCCTTTTCTACCCTCCTACTTTGAAAGACATCGCAAAATAACAGCAACTAACAATAGGCTGAGTTGACCTGTTTGTAATATAGCTAATCGGACAGAATACCCTATTAATATTATGTTGTCATAATTTGCATAGTGCTCTCCTTTATTGTGATAAGATGTAGTTGGTCAATCTCGGTTACTATAATTATGGTAAGAAAACAGCTAGTTGTCGAAGGCATCTAATATGTAATTATAGGGAATCAATGAAATATTATAGTCTGCATACATTTTGATGCTTACTTCCCCTTTACCATAATTCAATGCTAATAAAAAAACTGACTATCTATAAAAATGGTAAGTTTCTCAAAATTTTATTAATATCATTCAGAATGATTAAAGTTATTATGGAGACCAGATTTACAGGTCGTTTTAGGCAGTATTGATATAATGTTTCATAGTTGATAAATTGATACAATAATCTTCAAAGAAGAGAAATGAAAGCCACAACCATTAAAATGATTTATGAATCAAATTTTACACTATACAACACATGTAAATGGAATTCCTTCCGCCAAAAACCATTTTATAAAAATCACAATACATGAATAAGGGAAAGAATGATTTCGCAATGAGAGCGACCTAATTTTTTCCCAAAGAAATTCGAGAACAGCATTAAGATGCTGACAACAATCTTGATATATATTTCTGGTCTGATAAATTGATACAACGCATGTAAGCAAAAGGTCTGATAAATTGATACAAAGAATGCACGGAAAATGAAGCATTTGGGATTACAATCATCAAGATGATTTATATCCGTAAGTCAATATTGTAGTGAGGTAGGTTAATATATATTTAAATGAATTACAAGAGCTCTAAATTATATGAGAAAAGTACATTAATGTTTTATATCATTTTGAAATTATTAGGCTTATTCTAAATAAATAAATTAGATTATTTATTTAAAATAAATATATATAAGTTTGTAATGTATTATAGTATATGGATATTTAAGAAAAAAAATCATTAACTGTTTCGAACGTTTTTACTTGTAAATCATAGACATTTGATTTTTAACTCTGGTCCTTTCGATATCTCATCAGGTAATTTTAAAATATCGTCAATAAATTTGAATTCAAAAATAAAACAAAAGGTATACAAAAATATTTCATTTCTAAATTTCTTTTGTTAAGTTAATCTTTTTATTGCTTCGGATTGATATTATATAGCAAAGTGTTAAATCAAAGTAAGCAATAAAATGTTATAAATGCATTTAAATAATAGATACGAACCATACTGTCCATTCCATCAAAAATCTGATATGTTTTTTCTATTAAAATCATTATTAATAATATCTCTTAAAATTTAATATTAAATGTAATTAAAGTTCTTATCATAAATTGTTTTTAAAAAGATCAAATGTCAAAAGTTTTATTTGAATATTTAGCTTAGAAATTTTCATTTTCCTATCCTGCATGCTATTACAAATTCTGCTTATCATGCTTTCAATTTTTAAATGAATGTAATTTTTATTGAGTTACAATTTAATCGAATTAGCCGACTGTCGTGATATAAATATATTAAAAGACTCATTTATTTTGTTCTAGTTCTTTAAATTTTCTTTATTCTATAACTACGCGAGACAATTATTTTACATATTTTTAAAAAAATCCCCAAAATTTAAATAAGTATGCATGGGCTATTTAAAGAAAACCAACAGATTTTGAATTTATTCCAACCAGCGGAAGTTCAAAACGTTCCTGTATATTTAATACCCTTAACGTTCCGTGTAAGCAAGTCATTAGGACTTTGTTATCTCAGCGAATATATCAAAATTAAACCAGCCACCTTTAGTTTGATATGACTAAGATAAGGCAACTCTGACGTACCACCCCATAACCCTAAGACTTGCGTGAAAATTACCAATTTCACGAGTAGCTTAACTGCACAGTAGTACCCATTTTAAACAGGAAACAATCTCTGGAAATGATAAGGCGGTACAATAGGAAACGGCGAAAACAACTCTTTTATCCCATGGCATTTTTTAAAACAGGGTTGGCGAGTAGTATATTTTAAGGAGCCGTTTCCTAGTATGTGGGTTGTTTCAACGCCACGCTGTAATATATCATTTCTGGTAGTGTTTGGACACTTTGGTCAGATGTAATCTACTTTCTGCGGTTATAAAAGGAAGAAACAGGGTTATCCTCACTTCTATACTTCATACTGCTAGAAAACGGTATCCTAGCAACCGGCGACATTCCTCACTTACTAACATGACAGTTCATTGAGAATAAGGACACAGCCACGCAATAAAAATCAGGACAAACCCCATAATCTTCTGTGTCGAATGGAGTAGCACAATAACTCACTGCTGCGCATAGAGGAATATCGGAAATGTAATATTTGTCCGTGGACGAGTAATGATTATGCTAGAACTGTCTTGCTATTAAAAATTATGCTCTATGAAATGGAAAAAATGCATGTAAAAAAGCTATAAGCAAATCAATGAGTATGTGTGTATTTGTCCAAGCAGAATGTTTTTTCTGGGTTAAATTTCTGCGGTATTTTTATATTTATCCTTTAAAATGTTATGACATTTAAGGGATATTTTATAGATTTTTTTATAGGGGCATATTTGTTTCTTTAATTTTGTTAGAATACTATAATTCTACTTCTTAGTTGAGTGTAAACGAAAAAAAAAAAAAGAAAAAAAAAGAAAGAAAGAATTTAGCGTTTGGAAGTAATATTGAAATTTTTTTTGCTTCGAATTATTTAAAAAAATCATAAATTATTCATGTTTTTAAATAATAACATTAATAGGAAAAATTTCTTTTCAAATTTCCAATGCTGTGCATGGTACTATAGTATTATATGGATTTATTTACTGATTATAAGGAATTTAACTATTTTAAAATAAACAGGACATGATTATAAAAAGAAAAGATTAAATAATAGATGTAATGGAAAAAAATAATCGCATTGTATTTTGAGTTGTGAAATATTTTTTAACTACTGTTTATACTTCGTTCATTTTTGTATTTTGTTTTTTACTCGATTTTATTTTTGTCTCGAGAAATCAGAATTTTGAGTAAAATTTGTTAATATATGTTAGTATCAAGTTTAATTTTTACTATCTTAGTGTTTATGAAATTTTCCCAATAAAATGTCTTGCTAAAATTGAATCTATTTAATTTGTTATATTTTTGCTTAACTTATATATTATTCTAAAGAAACTGCAATCAATTAAATAAATTTATTCTCCAAACATGTGACAAACTCTTAAAATTAAAGATCAATTCAAATTAATGAATATTTCTTAACATTATTTTATTATAACAGTTTCCTATTTATTGCCTTTTTTGTTAAACAAAATAAAATAAAATGCAAAACAGTAAAAAGTATACATGAGAAACAGTCAAAAGTGTGAGATGCAGTATAAATAATTGTTAAAAAAACTCTGATAATTGAGATTTAGGAAGCACAAATTATGTGTAATCATAAAAAATGTTAAAAAAAAGTAATACGTAAAATATAAAGTAATACTCTAAAACATTTTTGTGATTCATTTAAATATTGCGTTCAAAATATATTCATTAACTTTCACTACAATAAACGGAATTTCAACTGAAATTTTTTGGTAGGCATTATAAGTTATGTAATAAGGACTCGCAATATTTATGTAATAAAACTGATTATTTTTTTAAAAATATCATATACATTTAAATACAAATTTCGCATTTTGTTCCTTTTTAATTACAATTCAATACATTATTTTTAGGAATATGGCGCTTTATTACATTGTAATGCAGTTTGTAGGGAAATGCATAGCAATACCTTGCATAGCATAAACTTGACATACATCCTTACATGTATTAAGTAGTGAAAGTGTTAGAATTAAATTGATCATTAACTGCACGGTGGTAGTTGTACCAGCCGGTGCATGATGTAACATCTGGAATGTGTTATATCCATTAGGAACATATTAAATACATAGAATTCTGACAGTAATTTTCAGTATTAATACACTATGAAAGATCTGAAGCGAAATTTGTGCGACAGGCTTAACATATGATATATAGGTAAAACAGGAGTTTATATAAAGTGCAATTAATATAAAGTTTATTACGAGATAGTTTTAAAGTTATGCATTAACAACGGATTAATATACAGTGCCGAATGCTTCACAGAATTAGTATTTTACATAAAGGAAAGATTGCTAATATCATCAAAATTTGTTACATAATGCTAGCGCTAGATCATATTGTATAAGAATGATTAATGCGCTCAAGAAATTTTGAGAAGAGAATTGAACGTGCATGGAAATATTCGAGTCATTTTGGAATTATCACTAAATAAGAGTTTCCACATTTTATTCTTTGTAAAGCTAATTCTTAAAAAAATTCCAAATTATAATTATTATTAGCTAAACGGAGTCCACAACTTTGTCCTGCATCTTTTATCGTACTTCAAATACATGCATAAATATAGAAATAAATAAGCTAATGTAATATGAAATAAATGCAAATAAATTCGGAGTGCAATCTGTTACTGTTAATAAGGGTTAAAACATAACGTTGCAATTATCTTAAGATTCAGTTGTTATCTATATTAGTTTATGCATGTTCTTAAAGATATTTTTTTTAAAAAATTACTTTTTGAGTTGAATAATTAATAGAAATCTTTGTGTCCTTCAAACCAAGAATTAAAAAAAAATCTCTTGTTTGTATCGAATCGGGTCAGAAATAATATTGACAATTCTTCAAAGGGACTAATGCTTCAGAAATTTTTTTAATTTAATAGTGGTAATAATAATGACCATTGGAGAGTGTATAATTTATTTAAAATGCTATTGCATTTTAATGAAATTAACATTTTTCAGTTATCTTTGTCACAGATAGACAAACAAATAGACAACAGACACAAACAGACATTTTTTCAAAATTTTGTTATTCGAACTCAATGAGATCTAAAACATGGGTATTCGTCATAATATCGAGAATATCGTTCATATCGAGTTTGAATTGTTTTGACATTTCAATACTATATATGTAAATGTGAAAAAGTGAAAAGATACTGAATAACTAAATAGGAATTTGAAAACGGTAGCTGCAATTAGGTTTTCTTACAAGAAAAATATTATTTTTTATTAGCAAGAAATAAATATTTAAAACAGATAATGTTTGTTTCGAATTTTAATTAATAGAATAATTCTTGAAAAAAACCAACAGATAATTTACTGTTTATCTATAATAATTTTAAATCACTGGTGAAAATGATTAATGGCATCGAAATATCGATTTTTTTATTAATTATTGAATTGGATTTTAATAAATAAAGATATTAAATAAGTTAATGTTTTGTTACAAGAAGAATATTATTTTTATTAGCAAGAAATAAATATTTAAAACAGACAATTTTTGTTTCAAATTCTAATTAATAGAATAATTCTTGAAAAAAAAACACAGATTATTTATTGATTAAATAAGTTAATTTTTTGTGCAATTTTATTCCAATGTCCTTTTTTTTTAATAAAGATTATTCTTTATTCATAAATATGTTATTTATTAATTTTTATTAATAATAAGAAATTTTGTTGCGCAATTTTATTCCGAGATCATATTTTTAATGATGGTCATTCTTTGTTTATAAATATGTTATTTATTAATTTTTTGGTTCTATTTTCAGACTTTTTTATCCTGCGAATTATGGAAAGGAGCAAAAACGTATTGATATGTATTTAGCATGTTGAAATTTATAGAAATAAAATTAATTCTTATCAAATTTTCTCTTTATTCGAAACGCAGAAGACTATTGAAAGCATAAATTGAAGCTTTTCCTACCTAAAATTTAATATGCAGTGCAATAACTGCCCGAAACCTGAATCATTTAATGATAAAATATTTGCTAACTACTGATTTGATCAGATATACTCACCAATTAAAACGGTCGCGAAATTCGGATACAATGAAATTTGCCTAGAGGAACAAAACACTATCCAGTATTCTTACCAAACTTCGCAACAGTGGCGTAATTGAATCAAAACGCACAAACGAAACAGGGATTTACAGCCACTCTAATATCCCCAACACCGTTCACCAAAAGCTTTTATCTCCGCCTTAATTTCCTAACTTCACCCAATTGTGGCATTCATGTGAGTTGTGTTATCTCAGAAACACGCATTCTAGGATTGGGAAGACACCTTAAACAGTATTCATGACACCCAGAATCGTCTGAAATAAAAGCTGTCAGTATAGATTCCATTCCTCCTCAGAGCTTTCGAATGACAGTAATTAGCTCCCCCTCGACCTTCCACATATTTCCATCCACCCCTCTCTTTGTAGCCTTGCGCCATGGTGCCCCGCCGTGGTGCCTGGATCGATTCACCAACAGGCCTGAAAATCCCACACAAAATCCTTTCTCTCGACTCACTACCTGCCCGATGAAGGCTTTCATTAGCAATTTCTGATTAAGTGCAGTCCATCGAATGACCTGGAAACACACCCTTTGTATTAATTCCTTGACTCATTACGGAATTAATCAGCGGTGTTGGAACTGTAATTCCGTTTGGTAGGGAATAATAAAGAGTTTTGGATACAAAGAGTGACAGATGAAATAATTAGAAGGAAGAGAGATAATTATCGCCAATATCGCCAATTCGGTGAAAAAGAAAGATGTAAAATCAATTTCCTGAAATGTATTAGTATAATTATTCTTGGGTATTCGAATTTCATTCGGAAATACTTTCCTGAAAGATCAAAGTTTTGCTTTCAACTTGGCCGATTTTTAATTGATCTTTGGAAGAAGAGGAATTGCTTTAACTTACTTTGACTACTCAATAAACTTCCAATTGCTAATTTACAATTTATTTCCTACATAAGAAGTCTTTATGCTGGGGAAACCTAGTAGAATTGATAGCCTCTGAGACCTAGTGATTTCATGATCAACTTGAGAAAATTGCAACAAAATGGATACAAATAACAAAGATCAAATAACATATGAATGGATCGGAGTTTGTATTTAATTTTAATGGTTTGCAAATGATATGACATATTTTAATTTACTCATTTGGTACAAGCACAAAATAAATTATGGCTTCTTTTAATCACCGGGATAAATTTGCTAATGAATAACCTGATAATCAATTTCCATCTCAAGGTACCCAATGAAATTGCTATTTTAAGAAATGCAATGACAGTTCAGATTTAATGATTTGGTTTAATAATTGCTTAGATTTGAAAATTTCTCCAGCATTCAAAATTAAAATCGCACGGCAACAAGTACAGCATACTTTGAATCATTAAATTAGCAACACTGTTTTCCTCCTTACATTTGCATTATTTGTATTTATCTCTCAACGTGCATGTCAAATTTCAGATAATAGTGGACTAATTCATAACTTTTATGCGATATTTTATTTTAAAATTTATCATACATGTTGTTACATTTTAAATATTTTCTTTACGTTTAGGGAAGAAAACATGCATTTTCACCATCTGCGAACTACTAATTTATGTATTGTTTCAATACAATATTTATTATTTTTGCATTCTTAATGAAATTGCAGAAACATTTCACAAAAATATATAAACATATTAATAATTAAAACAGTCTTTCAATCAATTTATAATTCTCCATTTGAATTTTCCAAATGTTTTTTTATAAAAATAATAAAAGTGAATCTTTATAAACAATATTGGAATTTTTAATATTTTTAATGCTCTTTTAAAGATTTGAAGAAAACAATGTTCAGTGAAAACAGTTCAGTTTAAATAAATGTTTACTAAGTGCTGTTTATATCTTTTAGCAATGTATTTAGAAAATGCAAATTTTAAAACATTCCTTTTTAAAATTAGATTTGCAGTAAATACGATAACTTTTTGTTAATTATATATGTATTCAGTAATTGCAATCTTTTAAATAGTTTCTTTTTAATACAAATTAACAACACATAAATAAAAAAGATTGAAAGAAATATATATATTTATATCAGATCTTAGAGTGAAATTAATTATATGATAGCAATAACACGTTAGTAATTTTTTTAAATGTATTCTAGAGAGTTGACTTCAATCTTCATTTTTGTTTTTTTCTCGTACCTAATTGATAATATGAAAATGTAATAGAATGGTTTCTATGTTTGAGTTTGACTTGAAATAAGAAAGTTGTAGGACAAAAAGTGATGGTGTGAGAGGTAATTAGAAGGAAAGATATTGTTATTATTTGTTTGTATTGATGGTAAGGGGGGAAAGCAACATGTCGCTGAAGTGAAAACACTGTGTTCAGTTTATTAGTCACAATCTGTTTCGAATAAAAAAATTGTAAAGATAAATCTGGAAATACATCGATTATTATCCCAAAAAATAATAATCAAAAGATGGTAATAGATTATTTTGCTCCCAAAAGTACAAAAAAAAATACTGTATTCCAGAAATTATGTTCAAAAAATTTATTCATTGGTAAGGATAATATAGATAATTTCCTATTGTTACTTTTATGGAAACTTTTTCAATACAATTCGTAACTTGATTTTTTCTACAGTGCATTATAAATAAATGTATATGAATTGTTATTTTTTATATATTGCATGGATACATAGAATATCATATGCAGAAATAAAATAATTCGATGTTCTTAAGTATTGCTTTTTTTCAACTCTTAAAAAAAAGATTTTCCTTCTATATTTTTAATAAAGAATGCATCTCACGTAAGAATATTTTTTTAGATTACTGTTTAGATTACCTATCAATGTTCAAAGGCGTTAATTATTTTGTACAGTTCAGCTAATAAAGATTATTAAATTCTTGTGAATCCACATCGCTGATTTTTTTGAAATGCATCTGCCGAGAAATGAGTCTGTCATCTTTGAAAGAGGGTGAAAACAGATTATAGAAAATATATAATAATTTTTCTCGTGTTATCTCAATGTATCTTTTGAATTCGGGATTTTCTCGAATAAGCAATTTTATCCTTTACTTTCTTTCTTTTTTTTGCGTCTTTCGAATACAAAATTTGTAGCCTCTTTCCTACAGGAAAACTTAATTATTTTTTCATATCACCTCTTTATTAAATCTAAGGATTGCCAAAAAGTATTGTAATAAAGTATAAAATTTATTATCTGAGAGGTTTGATGGTAGGCAAATTTTGCAATGGAAATGCAATCTAAATGATTTTGTGGTAAAATGTATTGCAACACTTCATGGTTGCCAACATTTGTATCTGTCATACAGATGTTCTCAATGTAACTTATCAATTTTTTCAGTTGGTAATTTCGTTTCCCTGTAAGTTCAACCCTTAGTGACCATTTGTTTCAGTATTCTTGTCTCCTCCATCCAGTTATTACTTCACCAAAAAATTACAGTCGCGTAGGATTTGACACCGATGGGATTCTCTTTGGAGAACCCCGGATGGTCTGTCGTCTCTTACTTTATACCAACAATTTTTTTTTATTCCTTCCATCTTGTGCTTATCTAACTGGTTAGATAACTTAGTGTTATAGGCACCGGGGGCACAGGATGGCGTTATGTTATGTATGTGATATATGCGTATCACTTATGAACCTGATACTAAAATATTGAAAAAGTGTAAGAGTAGTAAGCTGCTTCTTCAATTACCACAGTTTGATTTTCTTTGGACGAATACGTCGCATTACAATTTAAATAAAAATATTGAATAATCTACTTCCACAGCTAAAATTGTTTGCGTCTCTTTAATTGCTCCGAAATTCTATGAACATAATAAATTTGAGTTAAAATAACATTATACATCAAATACTGAAGCATAGTAATATAGTATTGGCAATATTAATATGCTGTATTCAATTTGAATTGATTTAATAAAGGAAATTCCTTTAATTTGCTTTTTTATTCTTTCCTATTAACATTATTATTAATTGGTTGGTTTGGATATGGAGACTTTAGGTCTATATGCTACATTCAATTATATTGTACTAAACACATTGCATTATTTCGATTAGTTTATGCACGAAATTGATGTAACAATAATTTTTCCTTAATAAATTTCATTTATCAATTTGATTTAGCTAAATTTTCTAAATATTTATTAAAGAAATTATTTTTATTAAAAATAATTTAAAGGAAAAATAAATATATAATTATTCTTATCATA
Source organism: Argiope aurantia (assembly GCA_026543865.1). Taxonomy (NCBI): domain Eukaryota; kingdom Metazoa; phylum Arthropoda; class Arachnida; order Araneae; family Araneidae; genus Argiope; species Argiope aurantia. Next base: position 56,781 of record JAPMOR010003790.1, on the reverse strand, counting down.
CTTATTATTAGGAAGAAACAAAAGTATAAAAAAAAATTAATTTACGCACTGTGTACGTAAGGTGTAGGACGGAAATTTGCTTTCAGATTTTAATGTGATCTGTGTAACAATAATTAAATAAATTTAGTTCTTTAAGGCAAGAAATGAAAAAAAAATTTAAAAAAAAATCTTTCAACAGGAGGATCTAAAAATATTAAGCTATGGAATCATGTTTTAATGATTCCTTAAATATGCATAATTCCTTAATTATGCATAAATTCCTTAATGGAATTATTTAAATAAAATACATAATTTCCAATTACGAGATTTAAAATAAATGGGCACATAATGATACTTAGAAATCCGCTTTGGTTTATATATATATAGACGCTGTATATATATTGATATATACTGATATATATTGACGTTTATATATATATTGATCGAGACGCTGTTCTTCTAAGGAGGGAGCAATGCCGCATTGAAGAAAGACAGACAAATCTCCATGGCCGAATGGTCATGGCACTGGTCTCATGATCAAGAGACGTGGTTTCGAATCCCGCTAGAGACAATGCGATTAATAGTATAGGTAAATACTTAATTCATTGATTTTATGTTTTCCTTTATTTCATGTTCCAGAAGATACTGGACATTTCTTTAGTTTACCAGACAAGTGTTCTGGACTTTTCTTACTGTCTCCAGAAGAGTATTCTGGAACATTCTCTGCTTGAATAAAAGCAGAAGATTTGTCAGTTACTGTATTCTCAATTCTGTTAATAAATTGGTTTAGCTCTACCTCTTGTGTGTGTCATTGAGTTCTATACTCTAGTTCTACGTGAACTTCTTTGGTGGAGGTGCCGGGTACGATTCCAGTCAGCGTGAAAACAAATTTGCGAACAAGAGATCGCCTTAAAGGCCTTGAACCAGAATTTGGACTTTATTTCCCACCACCCAGAAAAACAAGGAAAATGCCTGCATAACAGGAAACTAAACCTGACATCTGCACAGCCACCATACAGAAATCCATCTATATTTAAAGGAGATGTAGAACAAGACCCAAACAAATCGCTGAAGGAATACGACAGAGTATCAGAATTCAACAGATTGGATGACATGACTTGTCTCGTAAATGTGTTCTTCTTCCTGGAGGGCACAGCAAAGCATTGGTTAGAAAATAATGAAGAGAAATTGTCTTCCTGCGATATTTTCAAATCAATGCTAAAAGAGGCATTTGGAGAAACACAGCTCTATGCAAAGAAGGCAGAAGAGGAGCTAAAGAGTAGAGCACAAAAATCTGGCAAACGCAGGCAGTCATACATCCAAAGCGTGTTAGGGTTATGCCATCAAGTCAAACCGGATATATCAGAAGAGAAAGTGTCTCATGAAAGGAGTCGCCGAAGATGTTTACCAGGCACTACTGACGAAAGAAATAACCACTACAGATGACTTTATTAAATGGTGCAGAAAGATCGAAGAATTGCTGCAAAAGAGAATCCGGAGCAGGAAATTTGAAAGGCTTCCAAATGTCGTACCAATGGCTGCAATTGACGAAAAACTGGATCTGACATCACTAATACGTCAAATAGTGCGAGAGGAGGTCCAGCGCCTCATATCTCCAGTAGTTGATTCCGAACTCCAAGACCAAGGCATTGAAGCCATTGTTCGAGAGGAAGTAGAAAATGCTTTGGCTCCTTTGTCACAGACAGCACCAGAGTGGACAAAGGTCAAACCAAGACGCCGACCTTCCTATGCTGACTTTGTCAGACGACCTACGCCCGTTGCACAGCAACCACAGAGGAAGACGGATGTCTGGTGCACTCCTCAAAGAAGACCCGTCTGTTTCCATTGTGGCTGCCCTGGCCATGTAGTTCGATATTGCCGAGATCGTAAAGCTATTTTTGAGGCATATCGGGCTAATAGGAGAGATTTCGGCCGTCAGACGTCGAAAGAGGTACGCTATGCTGACGAGTACAGCCGACCAGCAGTCCGAAGTTTGTCGCCCAGCCCATCACGAGGACGATCACCGACACGCCGCTACAGATCTCCATCTCCATATAGAAGATCCACTCAATATCCTAGCCGCAGAAATGAGGAAAATTAAGCGGTGCGACCTTCCTAGGGGGTGAGGCCGCTAGTGTCAAAAATCCTCCGATTGCCGCAAAGATGTCTGGGAAAAATATTGAAGTAATCGTCGACAATGAGCCAGTACCTGCCCTTGTGAACTCTTGAGCCTTATTTTCTGTTATCTCGGAGAAGTATCGTCGCCTACTGAAGAAGGTTATGTTTACAACAACTAACAATGTTCTTTTTAAAGTCGCCGATGGAAACTACGTGAGACCAGTGGGAAAATGTACGCTTCGTCTCGAAATCAATGGCAGATCTCAGGCTTTTGAATTTATTGTTTTGCCGCAATGCAGTCACGATATCATCCTTGGTTGGGACTTTTTGGGCGCTCCTCAAGCTGTTATAGATTGTGACCGTTCGGAGTTCTTGTTTCAAGACGTCCTTCGAGAATCCCAAACTCCAGACTCCAACCGTTTATTCACGATAGAAGATTATACAGTACCTGCTCGTTCTATCAGAAAGATTACTGTCTTAGGCCGTAAGAACCTTCGATCTATTGACGTAATAGTAGAGGAAAATAGGATGCTCCTCTTGAACAAGGAGGTTGCTATTCCGTCTACTATAGTTACGCTCCTTAATGGAAAAACCGAACTATGGATTGCCAACGGACAAGGAGAACCTCAAATCATCCTTAAAGGCATGTGCATCGGGTATGCCGAACCTTTTCACGAAGACTGCGTAAATACCATAGATGAGGGATCACCTTATTCCACGACCACTTCAAACGCAAAGTTGGGTGTCATCGATTATACAACGATGATTGCTCCGGAGTTGAGGATCGACCAAGAAGAAAGAATGTTTCATCTACTCCAGAGGTTTTCAGAAATTTTCGATCAAGAAAGGACGTTCAAGAACGGAAACCAACTCAATGTTAAACACCGAATAAACACATGTGACCACTTACCTGTTAGTCAGAGAGCTTACAGAGTGTCCCCATCCGACTGTCGCATTATCAGTGAGGAGGCAACCAAAATGTTAGAGGAAAACATCATTCAACCATCAGAAAGTCCATGGTCCTCTCCAGTCGTCTTGGTCAGGAAAAAAGATGGAAGCTGGCGTTTTTGTGTTGATTATCGCCGACTCAACGAAATTGCCTGAAGGGGGCAAAGGCTTGGGGGATTGCCTGAAGGGGGAAAAATATTTTTCGTCTATGGATCTTTACTCTGGTTGCTGGCAAATAGATGTCGATGAAGCCGATCGTGAGAAAACGGCTTTTATTACACCTGAGGGATTATACGAGTTTAAAGTGATGCCATTTGGATTATGCAATGCTCCCGCAACTTTTGAAAGGATGATGGATAACCTTCTGCGACATTTAAAATGGACAATGTGCCTTTGTTATTTAGATGACTTTTTAGTGTTCCAAGAAACATTCAATGAACATCTTCAGAGGTTGAATACCATCCTTCAGTGTATACAGAACGCCGGCCTTATCCTTAATCCAAAAAAATGTCGCTTTGGAGCACAAGAGACAAAGATCTTGGGACACCTAGTATCCAGTGATAGCATACGGCTGAACCCAGAAAAAATAAAGGTCGTGAGTGACTTTCCCGTGTCTAGGAATATCCATGACAATAGAAGCTTTCTGGGACTTTGCTCTTACTATCGCCGATTTATCAAGGACTTTTGCCATAAAGCCGAGCCTCTACAGTTGTTACTGAAGGGAAACCAGAAATTCTGTTGGGGACCTGAACAAGTGAAAGCTTTTAATACCTTGAAGAAAGATCTTACATCCGATCCTATCTGAGGCCTTTATGACGAAACTGCACCAACGGAACTTCACACCGATGCGAGTGGATACGGAATTGGCGCAGTGTTAGTCCAAATCCAAGATGGGAAGGAAAATGTAATAGCTTATGCCTCTTGGACTCTGACGAAGGCTGAGAAAAACTATTCCACAACTGAAAGAGATTGTCTTACAGCCATATGGGCAATAATTAAGTTTCGGCCATATCTCTTTGGAAAGGCTTTCAAGATCGTCACGGACCATCATTCCCTGTGTTGGCTGACAGGACTGAAGGATCCCTCTTGAAGACTTGCTAGATGGGCGCTGCGACTCCAAGAATACTACGTATCGGTGGTGTACAAAAATGGAAGGAAACACAAAAATGCTGATAGTCTGTTCAGAAACCCATTGAAAGTCGATGCCTCATGGTATGGGGATTCCATAGGTGCCACTTTATTCAATAATCTCTCAGAAGAACAGATGAAAGATCCGGTATTGGCAAAAATAATAAGAGACCAACAAAGTACCAAAACAAGTAGGCTGGGAAACTTTGATTTAGTCGAAGAAGTCCTCTAGAAGAAGAATTTTGATCCGTCCGGAAGGAAATTCCTACCAGTGATCCCGAAGCATTTACGGCTCAGTATTCTAGAATTCTCCATGACGACCCTACCGCTGGACATCTAGGATTCACCAGGACGTATGACAGAATAAGAAAGCGATTTCATTGGCCAGGTTTGTACAGAAATGTTCGAAGATATGTGATGCACTGCCGAGAATGTAAAAGGAGAAAATCTATTCCTCAGAAGCCACCAGGCTATATATATATATATATAAAATATTTTATTCTGTCTAATCTCAAGTTATTCTTTTAAGTTTTAAAGAAAATCCATATATTTAATTAAAATGATTTATTTCGTTGTTTATTTTAAAAAATAATCTACTGAACAATCATTAATTCCATCATTCAATTTTTATCGAAAAACCAATTCATTAATAAATGGGTAATAATGATAAAACTAAAATTATTTCTTTTTTTTTCTATACAGAAAGAAGACAAGGGATTATTCATTAAAGAAAAAAAAATGTGGTCAAGGTAACCAATTAATATTCTGTTCCGTTCTGTAATGGAAATTAATTGAATAAAACTATTGTTCATTTAGTAAAGAAATTATTTACTATGTCTTCCTAATTATTTTGTAATAGTTAAGAATTTATTACTTCTTTCCATTTGTTAGTTTTCTTGGTGAACAATATGTATTTTTTTTAAAAACCCACTCTCAAAGCATTTCAGACTGTAGCATTTTAATAAAATGTTCAATTAAGTTTCAAATTAATTATCATTATTTTAAGTTTTTTTTTTATTTTGAACATCCTTAATTTATAAAGCAACTGAAGTTTTCTTTTGTATTTGTTTGGGAATAAGTATTTGGATCACAAACGTTTTTCTAAGAAAAAATAATAATTTTCAAAATTATGTTTTAAATTTTTGTTGCCACACATTCATATTCTTAGTTATTATTCATGATAATTGTCTAACACATCCTTAAAATTACTTAAACAACCTAAATAGTAATATAAATTAAAATTTTTTGAAAGACTAACATTTTTATTGTAAGAATCTATTTGTCGCAATTTTTATATCTATTAAAATTTAACAATTCCTCAAATGAGTAAATAATAAATATTCACTTAAACATGATTTCCTTTTGATAATTTACCCCTCAGGGGCTCACCTACTATAGGTGAGTACGGGTGTCCCAATCCCGAGGTACCCAGGGATCTTTACTCCCTTTAATTTCGATCTCCTCTACGCCTTCTGCTTTCTGCTGTGTCTTTCCTTTCCTCGACGGCAAGCGAGGGAGCTCTCCATGAGAAGCTGTCGCCGCTCTGTTTGCTTCTTCCTTCTCATGGACAGCCAAAACCCCACGTGTTGGCCGTGCCTGGTGACCCATTAGAAAGACGGGTGGTGCACTGTGGTTCCCTGTGCATCAATCGGCTGGTAGCTAGTCACCTTATTGGCTAGTCTGCTCGGGATCAAGCGAAGGGGTTACTCCTTGTGCTTGGCGTTATGGGTGGTCACTGTCCCCGGGCGTAACTCCGAGCGTATAGGTTCCGGTTAGCACTAAGGTGTATGCCGAGGCTGGAAGCTACCAGAGACGGTAATTGCCTTCCCTTGTTGGGTTCCGTGGTGGGCGGTGCCGTCGGGCCTGAATTTTATTTAATATCGTATGGGCTCTTCCAAAATATCTCCCTTCAGTGGGTATAAAAATAACTACAAATGCATTATCAATGTTCCGCAATTTGACTCATTTTTCATTATAAGACATATATCTGGAAAAAATGAAACTTTTAATTCTGTCTCCCCATTTCTTGTACAGAAAGCTATCTCACCAACTGTTGGTGAAGTGTCCTCTATCAGAAAGATGCGTTCAGGTGATTTGCTGGTGGAAGTTTGCACGAAAAAGCAGGCCCGACAAATCATTAAAATGAAAGCTTTGGCAACGTTCCCTGTAACAGTCACTCCTCACAATTCATTGAATTATACTAAGGGTGTGATTACATGCGGAGAACTGTTCAATGTTCCTATAGAGGAAATAACCCACGAACTGAATCCCCAAGGTGTAACGCACGTGCGCCAAATTACTATTCGGCGAGATGAGCAAATTTTACCAACGAAACACTTTATTTTAACTTTCCATGCTACAAAATTACCTGAATGCATATATGCGGGGTATATAAGATTGCCAGTTCGGCAATACATACCTAATCCTTTAAGATGCTTTCAGTGTCAGCGTTTTGGACATTCCAAAATTAACTGTCGTGGAACCCTCACTTGCGCACGCTGTGCTGAGAAAGTGCTGCAAGGCGCAAGAAAAGTGCGTAAATTGCAGTGGTTGTCATGCCTCATATTCTAAATCATGTGAACGCTGGCAGCTAGAAAAGCAAATTACAAATCTTAAATTTAAAGATGACATATCTTATCCTGAAGCCAGACGGAAAATTTTGGCATCAACACCGAAACCTGGTGTGAGCTATGCATCCGTTGTGCAAAATAATTTTTGTAAGAACTGTAGTTGCTCAAACTGCACAAAAACAGTCATTAAAGCAAAAACCCAGGAAAAGCTTTCTGATTCTGACACTGAGGTATCTTTGACTAGTAGTCCTGAAGAGAGTAAAGCTGTAGCTAATAAACCAAAACCAAAATCAAATAAAGCTCTGAAGCTAAGGCTCTCCAAACGTGGCCTGGTCTCCAAGGATTTTTCTACTAAAATAAAAAAAGCAACTTTACGAAGTTCCGTAGCTCTGGGACTTGCGAACAAAGGTGTTGCTCATAAAGACTTAACGTCTATTTTTGGCGGTGCACCGAAAAATCCTGAAATTATCTCACTTCACCCATCTGAGGAGGATGAATTTGAAATGAGTTGCGATACTACGCAACTTCCAAACATTGTCCCCAGAACTTCTCTTGTTAAAAGGCTTCCTTAATGGGTACTTTCCTCTCCTGGAATTGTCGCGGCATTAGGTCCAAAATTTCTGACATCAAATCTATTTTAAACAATTTTCATCCCATCTGCTTCGGTGTTCAAGAAACTTTCTTGACACCTAACATCCCTATCAAAATTCGAGGCTATAACTGTATTCGGAAAGATACAGACAAAGGATCTCGAGCTTCTGGTGGTGTCTGTATCTTTACTTCAAATTTATATCCGAGCACATCTCTTCAATTAGATACTTCTCTGCAGGCTGTGGCTGTGCAAGCTCACGTACGAACTTTGGTCACAGTCTGCTCAATTTACTTACCGCCTCATGATGTTATTCGTCAACATGATCTTGACGACCTAGTGGACCAGCTTCCTTCGCCTTTCATTTTATTTGGCGACTTCAACGGACATAGCACGTTGTGGGGTTCTGATTGTACAAACTCTCGTGGGCGGCAGATCGAACAATTTATTTCCAATAACTGTCTCTGCCTGCTCAATAATGAGGAAAAAACATATTTACATGAGCCTACACGTAGCTTTCATAATCTTGATCTAGCCATATGCTCTCCTGAACTTCTGCCTTTGATAAACTTTCAAGTTTGTGATGAATTATATAATAGTGACCACTTCCCTATTATTGTTTCCCATATTGACAGAGGATATTCTGTTCTTCACACTCCACATTTCCTATTCGATCGGGGAGATTGGGATGCATTCTCACAATTGGCAGTTATCACTGAGGACATGGTTAGTGGTGTAGACGTTTCCGAAGCTTTGCAACATGTCACCGATGATGCGATGAACTTTGCAACATGTCACATGATGTTATAATGAAGGCCGCTAATAGGAGTATCCCAAAAAGTTCACCACTTCTACGACGATTTCGTAAACCGTGGTGGAATGACGCATGTCGCGACAGTTATAAAAAACAGAAAAAGTGTTGGAACATGTTCAGGAGGTACCCAACGACAGGAAACCTTCTTGCTTTTAAACGTGCCAAATCCTATGCTCGGCGCATTCGTCGCCGTAGTCAGAGGGAATCTTGGAAATCCTTTGTTTCCTCTATCACACCCTGTATTTCTAGAAAGATTTTGTGGAAAAAAATCAATGCCGCAAATGGGATTTATCAGGAATCGTACTTTCCTGTATTAAAAATTGGAAATGTAACGTATTCTGACCCATTAGACATAGCTAATATTCTCGGCAAAGCTTTTGAACAAGTTTCCGCAATTGAATCTTACAACCCTGATTTTCAAGCAATTAAGAAATGTGCGGAACGTTTGCCCTTGCGGTTCCACGGCAGGAATACTTTCCCATATAACTCTGAATTTCAAATGTTTGAGCTAGAAACGCCCTTGTCTCAAGCCCATGATACCAGTCCAGGGCCAGATGGAATCACATATAACATGCTTCGCCATTTGAATACCATTTCCCTTTCCAATCTGTTGATATTATTTAACAGAAAATGGACTGAGCAGAAGTACCCTTCACAATGGCACGAAGCTATTGTGATTTCAATCCTAAAACCTGGCAAAACTCCTGAAAACCCTTTGCACTACAGGCCAATTGCTTTAACCAGTTGCGTGTGCAAATCTCTAGAACGCATGGTGAATGCCCGCCTCATCTATGAATTAGAGAAACAAAGAACCCTTTCCCCGTTGCAAAGCGGTTTCCGTCGAGGTCGTTCTACTTTTGATAATCTCAGTCTTTTGAAAACCCAAATACGCAACGCATTTGTAAGGAGAAATCACCAAGTCTCTTTTTTCTTTGATATCGAAAAGGCATACGACCATGCATGACGCTATGGCATACTTTCTACTCTTTATAAATATGGGTTTAGAGGACATTTGCCTATATTTTTATCTAAATTTTTATCCTATCGTACGTTTCGAGTTCGTGTCGCGAATTTCTATTCTGATGCTTTTATCCAAGCTTAGGGTGTTCCTCAGGGAAGTGTCCTTAGCGTCACGCTTTTTATAGTTCATATAAGCCAAATTTTGAATCATTTGCCACAATCTGTTCATATGTTGATGATCTGCAGATATCATGTCAAGGAAGCAATATGAGTCTCATTGAGCGACAGTTACAAAATGCTGTTAATAAACTGGTAATTTGGTGCAACAATAACGGGCACACAATTTCTCCGGATAAGAGTAGATGCGCACACTTTTGCCGGAAGAGAATTATGCATTTAGATCCTGTTATCCACATACAAAATATACCTATTACAGTTGTGGATGAAATACGGTTTTTGGGAGTGATTTTCGATCGTAGACTCACTTTCCTTCCGCATGTTCTTCAACTGCGAAAGAAGTGCGAGAAGGCCTTGAATATTTTGAAGGTACTCTCCAGAACATCTTGGGGTGCCGATCGAACCTCCTTACTCCGTATATATGAAGCAATCATACTTTCCCACATAGATTATGGGTGTATGGTATATGGTTCTGCTCGAGATTCCGTTTTGCGGCGACTGGATACTGTGCATCACTCTGCTTTGCGAATCTGCTCAGGAGCATTTCGCACTTCTCCCGTTGAAAGCCTATACGTTATTTGTCCCCAATTACCCCTTAACTTAAGACGTAAAAAACTGTCCGCTTTTTATCATTTTCGAACTATATCTCTACCAGGACATCCCGTATTTGAAATTACACTTCCAGTTGGTCTTATCAGATTGTATGATGTCTGTCCATCTCATATTCCCCCGTTCTGTGAGCGAGCCAAAATTCTTGTACATGGCTCGAACCTTGATAATATCATTATTAAATCAGCTGATATGCTATGCTTTCCGCCCTGGGACACTCTACAATTTTCCTTTTTAAATCCCTTTCTTGGATTTGATAAATTATCAACAGCTCCGATTATTTTCCTACAGCTTTATCTCTACCATCGCAATCGGTTCTCTTCATTTATACCAATTTTCATGGATGGCTCAAAATCAGATGACCATGTTGGTTGTGGGATCGTATTTCCATATGATACACTGAGCTACCGTCTTCATAATTGTTGCTACAGCTGAGTTGATGGGTATTTTCTTTGCTGTACAGAAAATGTCACTTTCTCCTCATTGAAAATTCATTATTTATACTGATAGCATGAGTGCGTTGGAAGCACTTTCTCATTATCATAATCGGATGCACCCGATAGCTATACAAATTTTATTCACCTTGCATCTTTTGCAAAAGAAGGAATTTCAAGTCAATTTTTGCTGGATCCCTAGTCACATTGGCATTTCTGGAAACGAAATGGCAGATTCAGCGGCAAAATCAGCAACGAATATTTTGTCTCAGGGACTTCCTTATTGTGATATCAAAAAATTCTTCGCGAAACACATTTTCTCTAATTGGCAATTAACGTGGGACCTGCGAACACAAAATAAACTGCGTTCCATCAAACCAACTATTGGATTGTGGTCTGTTCTCCCAACACGCGAGACTGATGTGAAATTGACTCGTCTCCGTATAGGTCATACGCGTTATACACACCTCCATCTCATTTTTGGTGAGGAGGCACCAAAGTGCCCATTATGTCATGTGGATTTTACTATAAATCACATTTTAATTGAATGCCCCGCTTTTAATCAAAATCGTGTTCATTTTTTTAAAACATCGTCATTAACCTTGCAGGACTTGGTGGGCGAGAGATACCACCCGAACATTTTTAAGTTTTTAAAATCTATTAACTTTTATATTTGCATTTAATATTGTGAACAATAATTTTATCATTTTGGTCATTAGTTTCAAATCATTCATTCAAACAAGTCTATCTTATAATATTGCATTATTATATTATACATGTTTTTATTTCTATCTGCTTTCATATTTTTACTAATGTATTATAACAACCATATATTAATATTTTACTTCTATTTTCATTTTTTACCATTTGGTAGCATAGCCAAATATGGCTCTAGCGCCAATAAAGAACAACAACCAACCAACCAACTATCTTTTGATAATTTTATAAGTAAACGAAAATAAATTGACAGCAGAAGCTTAGGATCGATAATTTATGGTTTTGGAAGTGCTTAAATTAAAATCATATTTGCATAATTTTATTTTTTTTAATTTATTCTGAGCGATAAATTTATGGTAATACAAACGATAATATTTACAACAAATTTTTTATCTGATGAATTATTATTATTATTGTTATTATCATTATTTTTTTTTTTACCTTTCATAAATTTTCGTTTTTTTAGCTGGTAATAAAAATATTAGAAATGAAAAACGTTCTTCAAAAACTTCTCAAATTAATAATATTTGCAACGTTTTTTTTATATATATTTAAAGTAAAAAAGATAATGAACGCATTTTAGTAACTTTCATTTGTTAAATGTGTAAAAGAGTGTTGGAAAAAGTTCAGATTAAAGCGTATTTAACAAAGCGCAAAAATTCTTCGAGGTGTTTTGGGTTCAGAATACTTATTTGGTTATTAATAAATTTATATTATTTATAAGTATTTATACACATGTTTATTATTAATCGAATTTCTTATTAAAACGAATTCAGTCAGTCGTCATTAAATTTTTATAATGTAATCTTGTATTTTAGTTACCCATTTTTTTAACCATTCTTTATACAAACACATAATAAATTTCTCTGACCAAAAGTCTCTTATACTTCAAAAACTTAATTTTTTATTGTCTTAAAAATAAACATTCAAGCATATAATACTTTAAACATCGTAATGAATATATACTTCGGCTGATATAATCTATAATTTTAATGTGTAAGTTCTTATATAATTATTTTTATTCGAATTTTTCTACATTTGGAAATAAATAAAGTATACAGACATGTGAGGATTTTTGTTTTGTTTCTGTCCGGTGTTCTAAAATAATTGAAGAATCAGAAACGTGAAGTTTTCATTATCTCAATCAAAAATAAAAGCTTATTTTATGAAAAAAGCAGAAATCTAACACAATAAAAAATACTCCCTTTTATAATTTTTGTATATCATAATATAAATGAAACTGTTTTAGAATTTTTTTTTCATTTCTTTAGTTTCGAAAAAATCTTAAGAACTCTGTACTTTTTTTATTCATTGTTCTATAACGTCTAAAACTTCAGTAAAGTAAGACTTTCCCTTTTTTATATTAATGAAAAACTTGTATTATACATAAAAAAATCTCTTTATATAATGTTTGATTTTCATAATAATGTGTTATTAAGTTTTTATCATTTTTTCTCTTTTTTTTAACACATTTAAATTTAAAAAAATACATCTTTTTCTTTCTTTCTTTCTGGTATTTCTTTCTAAATTGTGCGAAGCTTCAGAAACTTGAATTTTTTCTCTTCTTTGAAACCTTTTGAATAATATGAGCACCGAAACTAACGTGTTTAAGAAAAGACATTCTCTATTTGAGCGACAAATTTTGTCAGACCGTAAACCCTACATTGTAAATGTGCAAGGAATTGGGTAAAAAATATGTTGTAAGCATTTCCACTCGGTTTACTTCAAAAAATAAGTATTTGAGTTCGCTTGAAAGCATCCTTCACATACTGATATTGTTAGTTTTTGTCATGAACAAGGATTTAAAGGAAGCGAACAATGCCACGATCCTCTTCTCTAAAATTACACACTTGACAGAAATTATGGTCTTAAATATGTCGAGTTCTCCAACTGAAGTACTTTTTGTTATTTTGCTCTCTTCCGTTTTAAGATTTAAAAAAATGCCCAAAGTTATCATTGAAGAAAAAATTATATTATGAAAAATTTATTTTTGTCTGCGTTTGAAATCTTAGACTGCCATTTATGAAGATGAATATAAAGTATTTAATATAATCATGAAATCCTTATAAATTTCTCTTTAAGAATTTTAAAATTGAAGTCAGAATAATTCAAATTTCTTTATGATAACAATAAGAATTTTTTCGACAAACAAAATCAGAATTATTCAATTTTTTGAAAGATAATTTATTTATAATTATTCCTGTTTTCATTTTTATCCTTATAGCGCTTGCGATTATGGGAGAAACACACTATATATGATGTGTTTTTTACATTAACAAATATATACAACATTTTCTTTTATATCTTCTTAACAAAAGCACTACGATAGCACGACTTTGTTTTTGCATTGCCTTTCTTCGAACATTAATAAACATTCGGAATTCTAGACGTCAATAAAACTCTGCTAATCTATTCTTATTTCAGCGATATTTGTGATCCTATGGTAAACATTTTGCTGTATCTTTCTTCTGTTGTTCTAGTGATTTTTTAAATAATGCAGCTGCAAGCAATAGATATGTTATCTATTAGACAAACAATAAAGAAATTACTTAGAAGGAAATATCTATGATACTGGAAAACTCGCTTATGAACGAATACATTGTGCTTTGAAATATACCTCTGTAAAAGAAAGTTAAAACTGAGCAATGGAAGAAAAAAACATCGGAACTAATTGCTAAAGAAGTGAAAAATAAATCATCAGCAGATAAAATAAAAAGTTATTAGCCCTTTTTAAATGCCAAGCACACTAGAACCAAAGATTTAATAATGAAATGTGCCTAAAATTTAGATGCTTGGGGCATTCTAATCGTTTCTTTCGGAATGCAATGAAATAAGTTTGATTTCTTGATAAATTATTATCTAAATTTCAATTATTATTTTTTATTTACATTTGGTTTTTATAGTCTTGTATTACTTAGGTAAATGTTCAATAGAAATGCTATCATTTTTCATTTATTTTATTTTCACAACATCCTTCTGATTTTCTGGTGAATTTCATAATGTTTTTGTGTTTGATTATTACATTGTTTATATTCCATTTCTAAATAATTCAGCTAATTTATTTTTATACAATTTCCACTTAATTTTAATAATTCGTCTCTTACAAATTTATGTTTCATAAAATTATATCTGGAAAGTAAATAAGGTTTTATACTACATAAATTACAGAGGATACATATTAATACAGAAGGTGTGCCCGCTGGAACGCTAAATTATAAAAATAAAAAAGCATTAATTAAAAAATCATATTTTTCACCTCATCTCTCTCTCTCTCTTTGTATATATTGTATGTGTGTGTGTGTGTGTGCGGGTATGTGTATGTATGTGTATGTGTGTGTGTATGTTAGATAATTATTAATACAAAAGTAGTATATTTTTTTAAAAAAAATGTCTATTTGTCACGATTAAATTTGATACTTAACAATCTGATAGACTTTTATATAGACTGTATATAACTTCTGGTAGACTATATATATATATATAGCTTTAGGAAATTAAGTAGAAAATTCTTAAATTAAATATTGAATAAATTTATATGGAAATAAAATTAAATCATAAATTTCCGAGTTGCAAAGCGAAATATTTTACCGTGAAATCTTGATTGTTGGAACATTATTGTTAAGGTTATG